>OW052184.1:83082785-83606605 GCA_932526625.1 Rhingia campestris | reverse complement strand
ATATTCAGTACTTAAATATATTTTCTTTATTAAATAATGATTATTCTGCGGGGCCCGATCTATTAACCTTTTATGCACCATTTTTATACCCTATCCCATAGGGGGGTATATTAGTTTTGATACATAGTTTGTAACATAGAGAAATAATTTAGCTACATATACCTCAAAGTATATGGATCGACTCAGAATCGATAGCTGAGTCGATTTAGCCATGTCTGTCCGTCCGTCCGTCCGTCCGTCCGTCCGTACGTCACCAGTTTTTGGGCCTTAAATTTTGAGCTAGAAAGATGAAATTTGGTACACGTGCTCTTTGTTGCTCCCAGCAGAACAAGTGTAAAAATTTTTGAAATCCGCCCACTGCCACGCCCCCTTTTTAGAAAAACGTATTTTTTGGCCAAACCATAAGGAATTTTGAAAAACTTTCTGAACAACATATTTAGACAATCTGAATATCTGTACTTCGTTCATATAAAGTTTTTTGCCACGCCCACTTTTTGGGGGCGTTTTCAATAAAAAACGTTTTTTCGGTCAAATTTTCAAATTTTCGAAAAAACTTTTGATGCAGAATCATTAGCAATATAAATATGAACATTTCGTCTATAGATCATTTTAACCCACGCCCACTTTTTTGGGGGCGTTTTTATATAAAAACCATTTTTATACACCACCCCATAACATATGCAGTAGAAAACCTTGTCTTTTGTAGAACCGTAAAAGTTTTTTATAAGCAGTCTGAAGAATTTGTTGTCACCATTCCATTTTCTTTATTTTATCCACATCGTGTTTTTAGCATGTCCACTTTTTGGGGATTTTAGTTTTACAGATAGGATGGGATAGGGTATTCAACGATCCGCACAGTGGATTGTAGCCTCTCATATGTTTTCCAATAGTTTGGAAAATAAAAAAGAAGTTGATTGTATATACACTACAAAGTGGGCGTGGCAAAAAACTTTATATGAAAGAAATATAGATATTCAGATTGTCTACATATGTTGTTCAAAAATTACGTTTTTCTAAAAAAGGGGGGCGTGGCAGTGGGCGGATTTCAACAATTTTTTACACTTGTTCAGCTGGAATATATATTAGTATATATACATATATGTATATATATTAGTATATATACATATATGTATATATATTAGTATATATACATATATGTATATATATTAGTATATATATATTAGTATATATATATATGTATATATATTAGTATATATATATATGTATATATATTAGTATATATATATATATGTATATATATTAGTATATATATATATATGTATATATATTAGTATATATATATATGTATATATAATAAGAAATATATATATATATATTAGTATATATATATATATATTAGTATATATATATATATATATATATATATATATTATATATATATATTAGTATATATATATATATATATATATATATATATATATATATATATATATATATATTAGTATATATATTAGTATATATATATATATATATATTAGTATATATATTAGTATATATATATATATATATATATATATATATATATATATATATATATATATACTAATATATATACATATATATATATATATATATATATATATATACTAATATATATACATATATATATATATATATATATATATATATATACTAATATATATACATATATATATATATATATATATATACTAATATATATACATATATATATATATATATATATATATATACTAATATATATACATATATATATATATATATATATACTAATATATATACATATATATATATATATATATATATACTAATATATATACATATATATATATATATATATATATACTAATATATATATACATATATATATATATATATATATATATATATATATATATATATACTAATATATATATATATACTAATATATATATATATATATTTCTTATTATATATACATATATATATATACTAATATATATACATATATATATATATATACTAATATATATACATATATATATATACTAATATATATATACTAATATATATACATATATATATATACTAATATATATATACTAATATATATACATATATGTATATATACTAATATATATACATATATGTATATATACTAATATATATACATATATGTATATATACTAATATATATACATATATGTATATATACTAATATATATACATATATGTATATATACTAATATATATTCCAGCAGAACAAGTGTAAAAATTGTTGAAATCCGCCCACTGCCACGCCCCCTTTTTTAGAAAAACGTAATTTTTGAACAACATATGTAGACAATCTGAATATCTATATTTCTTTCATATAAAGTTTTTTGCCACGCCCACTTTGTAGTGTATATACAATCAACTTCTTTTTTATTTTCCAAACTATTGGAAAACATATGAGAGGCTACAATCCACTGTGCGGATCGTTGAATACCCTATCCCATCCTATCTGTAAAACTAAAATCCCCAAAAAGTGGACATGCTAAAAACACGATGTGGATAAAATAAAGAAAATGGAATGGTGACAACAAATTCTTCAGACTGCTTATAAAAAACTTTTACGGTTCTACAAAAGACAAGGTTTTCTACTGCATATGTTATGGGGTGGTGTATAAAAATGGTTTTTATATAAAAACGCCCCCAAAAAGTGGGCGTGGGTTAAAATGATCTATAGACGAAATGTTCATATTTATATTGCTAATGATTCTGCATCAAAAGTTTTTTCGAAAATTTGAAAATTTGACCGAAAAACGTTTTTTATTGAAAACGCCCCCAAAAAGTGGGCGTGGCAAAAAACTTTATATGAACGAAAGTACAGATATTCAGATTGTCTAAATATGTTGTTCAGAAAGTTTTTCAAAATTCCTTATGGTTTGGCCAAAAAATACGTTTTTCTAAAAAGGGGGCGTGGCAGTGGGCGGATTTCAAAAATTTTTTACACTTGTTCTGCTGGGAGCAACAAAGAGCACGTGTACCAAATTTCATCCTTCTAGCTCAAAATTTAAGGCCCAAAAACTGGTGACGTACGGACGGACGGACGGACGGACAGACATGGCTAAATCGACTCAGCTATCGATTCTGAGTCGATCCATATACTTTGAGGTATATGTAGCTAAATTATTTCTCTATGTTACAAACTATGTATCAAAACTAATATACCCCCCTATGGGATAGGGTATAAAAATGGTGCATAAAGGTTAATAGATCGGGCCCCGCAGAATAATCATTATTTAATAAAGAAATATATTTAAGTACTGAATATAAAACTAATTCGCAGAGAATTGCAGTACTTAAATATATTTTTTTATTACATAATGATTATTCTGCGGGGCCCGATCTATTAACTTTTATGCACCATTTTGTCTAATAGTTTGGAAAATAAAAAAGAAGTTGATTGTATATACACTGACTTCTCCAAAGCTTTTACCAGTTATCACGTGACATCATAATTTTTAAGCTTTAGGCGTATGGATTCCCTCCAGGATTCATAAATTGGGTTAAATCATATTTCTCATTAAGAACTTACCAAGTGAAATTTGGGGGTTCCAAGTCCAACCCTTTTGTTGCCCAATCTGGAGTACACCAAGGTAATCATTAAGGCCCTATCTTATTTATACTTGCAATAAATGATGTAAGAGCTTGTATTCGAGATAGAAAATTATGGATATATGTTGATGATATGAACATTTTAAATGTGTAGGAGACTTACACGATTCGCTTCAACTACAAACCGATTTAAATAGTTTTCCCATAAGGTGTCTTAAAAACGGTTTGAATCTGAACCTACTAAGTGTCAGCATATGACATTTTTACGAAAACATTTAGGATTTATAAAAAGGTGGTCGAAAGAGTTTAATGATCCTTATGTCACTCTATCCCTTTTTAATTGTCTAGTTCGTCTCACTTGGAGTATGCCTCACAAGTTTGGACGCAAATCATAAGATTTGCTTTAAGAGGACTACCATGGGATGATCTACACAATTTGTCTCCATATAGGTGTTGAATTAAACTATTACAGTTGATGCCTTTGTCTCAACGTAGACTTAACAGCGACATGGTTTTCTTACACCATTATTATAAGGACAAATTGATGCCTCGGATCTTTTAAGTGCTATTGGTTTTAATATTAATTTAAGGTACCTACAACCTACGTAGATTAAATATATTTCATATACCTAACCATAAATAGAACTATAGTATGCATGAGGCTATTAGTGGCATGAGTAGAGTTTATAAGAAAAATAACGACGTAGTTGAAATGCATGTTAGTAAAGGTTTTTTTAAACATATGAGAAGGCTACAATCCGCTGTGCGGATCGTTGAATACCCCATCCCATCCTATCTGTAAAACGAAAATCCCCACAAAAGTGTGCATGGCTAAAAACACGATGTGGATACGATGGCAAAAAACTTTATATGAACGAAATATAGATATTCAGATTGTCTACATATGTTGTTCAGAAACCTTTTCAAAATTCCTTATGGTTTGGTCAAAAACTACGTTTTTCTAAAAAGGGGGCGTGGCAGTGGGCGGATTTCAAAAATTTTTACACTTGTTCTGCTGGAAGCAACAAAGAGCTCGTATACCTAATTTCATCATTCTAGCTCAAAATTTAAGGTCCAAAAACTGGTGACGTACAAACAGCTCGTATACCTAATTTCATCATTCTAGCTCAAAATTTAAGGTCCAAAAACTGGTGACGTACGGACGGACGGACAGACATGGCTAAATCGACTCAGCTATCGATTCTGAGTCGATCCATATACTTTAAGGTATATGTAGCTAAATTATTTCGCTATGTTACAAACTACGTATCAAAACTAATATACCCCTATGGGATAGGGTATAAAAATACTCTGCGCAATTGCATGCTAGAGTCGGTATAAGTGTATGTAAAATTTTGTTTTGTTAATAATATATATAGCGAAATCGTAATTTCATCGTTTATTTAATCGTTAGTGATGTCAATGTTAATAACTTCTATGTTCTGTTATGCCCCACTAACAAATGCACTAAGTGATGAGCCTGTGGATGCATATTATAAATATGTTGTGGCAAATCTCTGCTTGTTGATGCTGCTTGTATTAAGCTTGCTACGACACAGATCTGATAGTGTTAAAAATATGAGAAGGCTACAATTACCCTATCCCACCCCATCCTTAAAATTAATAACCCCAAAAATTGGGCTTTATGGCGATAAAATATTGAAAATGAAATTTTCACAACATATTGTTCCGACAGTTTTTCAAAAACATCGAAAATGTTTTTGTTTTTATTTAATATGCCCCTAAAGAGTGTGCGTTAAAAAAACTTTGTATACACAAAATATAGGTATTGGGATTGTTTAAATATTTTGTTCACACTTATTAAAAAAAATAACCGTTTGGCCAAAAACAAGGTTTTTCTGAAAAGTCGGCGTTGCAGCGGGCGGATTTTAAAATTTTGTACACTTATTCTGTAGCAACGCACATGGGTCCACACATAAACCAAATTTCATTCTCCTAGCTCAAAATTTAATAGTGCTTATACGCTGAATCAAAAGCTGAGTTTTGCGCAATAATGTTTTCGAAAACCACTTGATGCTTTCACATCGAACTCTGACCAGGTTTCGTTTTACATTTCAATCAGCTGAGATTGAATTCAAATATGATGAGATTAATATTAGCATTTGAAATTGAAAGGGAAACAAATATAAAGATTTTGACAACAATTTTCGACTCTCAAGCCTAAATATATTTCTTTTTCATGTTGTGTAATTTGGTTTTAATTTCATCCGGAGTGTAAAATTGTTTTTATACCCTATCCCATAGGGGGGTACATTAGTTTTGACATTAAGTTTGTAACATAGAGAAATAATTTCGATACATATACCTCAAAGTATATGGATCGATTCAGAATCGCTAGCTGAGTCGATTAAGCCATGTATGTCTGTCTGTCTGTCCGTCCGTCCATCCGTCTGTCTGTGTGTCACCGATTTTTGGGCCTTAAATTTTTAGCTAGAGTGCTGAAATTTGGTATATAGACTCTCTGGGCGACGAAGCAGAACAAGTGTAAAAATTTTTGAAATCCGACCACTGCCACGCCCCCTTTTAGAAAAACGTAGTTTTAAGCCAAACCGTAGGGAATTTCAAAAAGTGTCTCGGCAGCAATTTAGACAATCCTACCTATAATATCTATATTTCGTCCATACAAAGTTTTTTGCCCCGCCCACTTTTTGGGGGCGTTTTTATTAAAAAAACGCCTTTTATCCAAATTTGAAAACTTTCGAAAAAACGATGCAAATACTTCCGCAATGGTAATATAAACATATATTTTGAGGATATTAATTTTAAGGATGGGATGGGATAGGGTATTCAACGATCCGCACAGCGGATTGTAGCCTCTCAGATGCTTATACCCTATCCCATAATAGGGGTATATTAGTTTTGATACATAGTTTGTAACATAGAGAAATAATTTAGCTACATATACCTCAAAGTATATGGATCGACTCAGAATCGATACCTGAGTCGATTTAGCCATATCTGTCCGTCCGTACGTCACCAGTTTTTGGGCCTTAAATTTTGAGCTAGAAGGATGAAATTTGGAACATGTGCTCTTTGTTGCTCCCAGCAGAACAAGTGTAAAAATTTTTGAAATCCGCCCACTGCCACGCCCCCTTTTTAGAAAAACGTATTTTTTGGCCAAACCATAAGGAATTTTGAAAAATTTTCTGAACAACATATTTGGACAATCTGAATATCTGTATTTCGTCCATTTAAAGTTTTTGCCACGCCCCCTTTTTGGGGGTGTTTTCAATAAAAAACTGTTTTCGGTCAAATTTTAAATTTTTCGAAAAAAATTTTGATGCAGAATCATTAACATTATTAATATAAACATTTCGTCTATATACCATTTTAACCCACGCCCACTTTTTGGGGGCGTTTTTATATAAAAACCATTTTTATACACTGCCCCATAACATATGCAGCAGAAAACCTTGTCTTTTGTAGAACCGTAAAAGTTTTTTATAAGCAGTCTGAAGAATTTGTTGTCACCATGTCATTTTCTTTATTTTATCCACATCGTGTTTTTAGCCATGTCCACTTTTTGGGGATTTTAGTTTTACAGATAGGATGGGATAGGGTATTCAACGATCCGCACATTGGATTGTAGCCTTCTCATATGTTCCATATTTAAATCCGCATCGTGTTTTAAGCCATGTCCACTTTTTGGGGATATTCGTTTTACAGATGGGATGGGATAGGGTATTCAACGATCCGCACAGTGGATTGTAGCCTTCTCATATTTTTATACCCTATCCCATAGGGGTATATTAGTTTTGATACTTAGTTTGTAACATAGAGAAATAATTTAGCTACATATACCTCAAAGTATATGGATCGACTCAGAATCGCTAGCTGAGTCGATTAAGCCATGTCTGTCTGTCCGTTCGTCCGTCTGTACGTCACCGACTTTTAGGCCTTAACTTTTGAGCTAGGATAATGAAATTTGGTATATAGGATCCTCGCCCGTGCCTACAGAACAAGTGTAAACATTTTTGAAATCCGCCCACTGCTACGCCCCCTTTTAAGAAAAACTCAGTTTTTGGCCAAACCGTAAGGAATTTTAAAAAAGTGTCTGAGAAGCGTATTTATAGAATCGTAATATCTATATTTCGTCAATACAAAGTTTTTTGCCACGCCCACTTTTTGGGGGCGTTTTCCTACAAAAAAACATTTGTATGCACTACAAAAACGTTGTTTTTTGTCGAACCACAAAAGATTTTGATAAACTCTCTGAGCAATATATTGTGACAATGTCATTTTCTGTATTTTATCGCCATAAAGCCCACATTTTGAGGATATTATTTTAAAGATGGGATGGGATAGGGTATTCAACGATCCGCACAGCGGATTGTAGCCTCTCATATGTTTTTACTTCGAATGCTGCAGACATTTCACGAAAAATGTTTTCATTTTTTTCTGCATCCTCGGAGTTTGTCATTTTTCTCAGGCCATAGCTCCGCCAGAAACTCCTTGTCTTCTGAACACCGTGTTCAGAATACATGTATTATATGTAATTGTTGCAATCCAGAGTCATAGATCAAATGAAATGAAAAAAAAACATGAGAGGCTACAATCCGCTGTGCGGATCGTTGAATACCCTATCCCATCCCATCCTCAAAATTAATATCCTCAAAATATAGGCGTTATGGCGATGAAATACAGAAAATGACATTGTCAGAATATATTGCTCAGAGAGTTTATCAAAATCTTTTGTGGTTTGACAAAAAACAACGATTTCTTTTGCTAATGTCTTGGGATGGGGTATACAAATGGTTTTTGTAAGAAAACGCCCACAAAATGTGGGCGTAGGTGAAAATGATCTATGGACAAAATGTTTATATTACCATTAAGGAAATATTTGCATCAATTTTTTTTTTCGAAAGTTTTAAAATTTGGACAAAAAGCGTTTTTTTTTACTAAAGACGCCCCCAAAAAGTGGGCGTGGCAAAAAACTTTGTATGGACGAAATATAGATATTAGGAATGTCTAAATATGCTGCTCAGACACTTTTTTGAAATTCTTTACGGTTTGGCTTAAAACTACGTTTTTCTAAAAGGGGGCGTGGCAGTGGGCGGATTTCAAAAATGTTTACACTTGTTCTGCTTCGTCGGCCAGAGAGTCTATATACCAAATTTCAACACTCTAGCTCAAAATTTAAGGCCCAAAAATCGGTGACACACAGACGGACGGACGAACAGACAGACATCGCTTAATCGACTCAGCTAGCGATTCTGAATCGATCCATATACTTTGAGGTATATTATTTCTATATGTTACAAACTTAATGTCAAAACTGATATACCCCCCTATGGGATAGGGTATAAACATATGAGAGGCTACAACCCGCTGTGCGGATCGTTGAATACCCTAACCCATCCCATCCTTAAAATTAATATCCTCAAAATATAGGCCTTATGGCGATGAAATACAGAAAATGACATTGTCGCAACATAGCTATTGTTCAGACAGTTTATCAAAACCTTTTGTGGTTCGACAAAAAACAACGTATTTCTATTAAAAATGCCTTGGGATGGTGGGCGTAGTTGGAAATGATCTATAACCCTTCGGGTTAGGGGTCAGAATGTACCCGAGGTAAGGAATGCCTGTCGTAGAAGGAGACTAAAATCCACTCCCCGTATACCGAGTGTAAAGTGTATTCAAACAACAAAAATGCAATGAGTACAACAAAAAGATTTAATACCCCAGGTGGCCAATCAGTTTCACTGGAAAATCCACCCTCTACGGAGGTCGGCTCTACGGATTCTGGGGAGAGCCAATTATTGCAAATGTGTAACCCTTTCGGGAAAAGTTCAAGGGTAACGAGGTCACCTAAATCTGGATCTCAAAAAAATATATGTGTCTTAAGGAGCTCGACAACACCAGAAGTGTCGGCCCACGAAAAACGAGACTCAATGAAAAATAAGAGCCTAAAGGAAGAAAACGACGTTCTTCGAACAAGGCTTAACAAGCTCTGCGAAGAGCTTCATAAAGAAATTTTCCATCTAAAGGAAGAAAATATGACTCTGAAGAGTTCATTTAAAACACCAAATGAGCCAAAACCAAGTTCAAACGGCCCCGTGAATTCGGAATAGCACGGGGATGAAGAAGAACTCAGTCGCGAAACTGACTGGATCTTAAAGAAAAGACCAGTAAAAAGAATAATACATGGAAAGTCTGCGTTAAAGACCCTGAAAGTTACCGTCTATTATCTCGCAAGCTAAATACCGATAAAACAGAATGGTATTCCTTTGAAAATAAATCTGAAAGGCCTTTGCGCGTTCTAGCTAGAGGGTTACATGCGTCGTGCTTAAAGGATGACATTGTAAAAGATCTGAAAAACAGGCAATATAAAGTCATAGATGCCGTTAACATTGTCAAGCTAGACCAAAAGCAAAAAGATGGCGAAGGAAATGTGATAAAACGCAGTCTTCCTTTATTATACTCACTTTCGATAGAACAGAAAGTTTGAACAAAATTTATGAAATAAAAACAATACTTAATATTGTTGTCAAAATAGAGCCTATGCGTAAGGATTCCAAACTAGTTCCCCAGTGCAAGCGCTGCCAAGGATACAATCATACGCAAAGCTATTGTCAAAACGAACCGCGGTGTGTAAAATGTGCCGGAAATCATCTGACGGTAGATTTTATGTCAGATAAGAAAACTCCTGCTATCTGCATTAACTGTAAAGGCAATCATCCGGCAAATTATCGCGTCTGCGAAGTAGCTAAAGAGTTGCAAAAAAGACGGACGAAATTTAATAGTATTAATTCACAGAAATTAAATTTAAACAAGCAAAAGCCTAAAATTCCGATTAAAAACATGTCGAAGACAAAGCAGGCCATAATCGAAAAACCTAAATTTTCACATTCTACGCGGCCATCAGATATCCGTTCGGATCTTGTACATCCAAAACCAAATGTACAAACGTGTGCTCAAGCTACAGTATCCAATAACGCCCAAAAAAATATCTCACCTGACCCAGTTTCAAATGTATTTTCGATTATTCTTTCAAAACTTGAGAAACAAAGCAAAACGAATAAACTTATTTTTGACAGGCTGGTTAAGCTCGAAAATAGTATTCGCAATAGAAGTACCCCACCTATAACATGAATAGATTGCATAAAATTCTTAAGTGGAATGCCAATGGCCTTTGGAAAAAACTTGGAGAACTTGAATTATTTATGCAGGAAAAAGATATAGACATCTGTTTAATATCCGAAATTCACGCAAAGAGTAATTCGAACTTAAATATTAAAGGTTACCTCGACTATCATGCTCTACATCCATCGAATAAGGCTAGAGGTGGAGCCTCACTATAAATAAAAGAGTGTATCGAACATTCGATTGATCTTAAATTAGAAATCGAAACAATGCAAGTTCGCTCTATACAAGTCAAAAGCAGACAATCCTTTCTGAAGATATCGTCTATTTACTGCCCACCACGATGCAAGGTTGAGAAAATTGACTTTGAAAACTTGCTTAATTCCCTTGGACAACGTTTTGTCATCGAAGGGGACTTTAATGCACCCAGATTAACAAACGGGAAAACCAACTGGGAAGGTTTCAAAAACGATATTTAAAATGAAAATAGTATCCGACTGGGTGTATCGCTTAGAACACCATTGGAACTCGAAGTCGCGGTTGACTCATTTATCGATACCATCCAAAAAGTATGGAATAATACTCCTCAACAGAACAAAATTGTGAGCTATAATAAAAATAATTACCCCCGAGAAATACAAGATTTAGTAAGACAAAAAAGAAAAGCTCGTAAGAGATGGCACCAAACTCGTGCCCCGCAAGATAAAACACATCTCAATCGGTTGAGTAATTTGCTATCAAATTCGATTGAGAATATTAAAAACCATGCAGTAGAAACTTATCTGCAAAGCCTAACATCTGGAAAGGAATCGAATTATTCGCTATGGAAAGCAATTAGAGTCATAAAACGGCCACAAATCGCTGTGCCGGCAATTAGGGTAACTCAAGACGTTTGGGCAAAAAGCAATAAGGAAAAAGCTGACGTTTTTGCCTCACATCTCACATTTGATGGTCCAGCGCTAAATGAAAACATTAATATATTCGAGAGTGCAACCGATAATAATATAATAATATAGTAAGATATGCAAGTATTGCCGAGCCGAAATACAGAAACTAAAGCATAAAAAAGCTCCGGGTTATGACCTGATTACAAGAGAATTTCTTAAAATGTTGCCACGGAAAGCATTAACTAAGCTTCTTTTTATTATAAATGATCATATTACATATAATATATACCAAGACAGTGGAAAGTCGCGGAAGTGATTATAGTTCTAAAACCAGGAAAATCACCAAATGAACTAAAATCCTACAGGCCTTTTTCACTTCTTCCAATAATTTCAAAAGTTTTTGAACGGATATTACGCGGTCGCTTACACCCCATAATTGAACAGAAACGTCTTTTACCTGACCATCAATTTGGGTTTAGAAGTAAACATTCAACGGTGGATCATGTGCATCGAATTACAGATGTAATTGAGAAAGCTTTCGAAGAAAAGACACTTCAGCCGTATTTCTTGACGTGTCGCAAGCTTTTGTCAAGGTGTGGCACAAAGGCTTTACGTATAAACTAAGTCAAGTTCCGCCAGAACAATTATATAAAATCCTCGTGTTGTATCTTGAGCATAGATTCTTCCGTGTGAAACTTGGAAGCGAATATTCCGAGTTCAAAGAAATAATGGCAGGTGTACCGCAAGGAAGCGTCCTCGGACCAATCCTGTACCTCCTATTCACTCGTGATATCAAACGATATCAAACAAACAAACGATACAATAGTTGCAACGTTTGCTGACGATACTGCTATACTAGTAGTTGGCACAACAATAGAGGAAAAAAATATCAAATTACAAAACGCTCTTAACGAGGTTAATGAATGGACTAAATCCTGGCGGATTGCACTTAATGAGAGCAAATCGATCCATGTAGATTTTTCGTATAAGCGGACAAACAATTTGCCTGTATTTCTAAATACGGTTCGAGTCCCGTTTGCAAATGAAGCGAAATATCTCGGTATGACACTCGATGCAAAATTAATATGGATGTCGCATGTAAAAAAGAAATGCGAAGAACTTAAGAATAAATACAGAGAACTGTACTGGTTGCTCGGAAAATATTCGAAGCTTAACCTTGATAACAAGCAAGTGCTAAAACCGGTTTGGACATATGGTATACAACTATGGGGTTGTACCAGTGAAACGAATCTAAACATTTTACAAACTTTTGAAAACAAAATGTTAAGATCATTCGTCAATGCGCCGTGGTACGTAAGGAACGAAGATCTACGCTGAGATCTGGGTATTAAGATGAAACAAAAAATTTTGCAAGAAAACATAAAAAACGTTTATTAGGACACGTTAACACAACAGTCCTCCAAATTCTTAACGAAACAAATATATTGCGGCGTCTTCGAAGAACTAAACCCTTAAGTTTGGCCCGAAAATATCAAACCGCGCTATAAATTGCGGAAAAAGCAGGAACTCTCAAAGGAAAGTAACCTGCCAAACATATTATATTATACTCGTGATAAAAAAGATTGCTAGATAAGTCGAATACTTAGTTGCAAAATGGGTGGTGGTTTTAGTGAGTAAAAATCTCACACTACTTTGGGCACGTGCTCATCGTGTCTATGAAGATTTCCACCAGCTCACGGGGAAAAAAAATTTTATCATTACGGAAGTATTTCCATCAAAAGTTTTTTCGAACTTTCTAAATTTTGGACAAAAAGTGTTTTTTTTACTAAAAACGCCTCCAAAAAGTGGGCGTGGTAAAAAACTGTATGGACGAAATATAGATATTAGGATTGTCTAAATATGCTGCTCAGACAATTTTCTGAAATTCTTTGCGGTTTGGCTTAAAACTACGTTTTTCTAAAAAAGGGGGCGTGGCATAGGGTATAAACATTTCTTTTTCATCAGCTGTTTTGTGGGACGTGTGGAACACGTGTAGAATGTTTGAAAAGGTGTGTTCGTTCTAACAACTTTCAACGAGATGACGTCTGCGAAGCGGTTTCGAGACAGTTTCGGCGTAACCTATTAGTTTTCGAAAACTGCAAATGTATGCAAAAACTCCGGTTTTCGATGAAGGTTTCAGGGTATTTTTGCGAAAACTGCGTTTTCGTTTCGAGAAGGCTATAGACTGCTGTGCGAATCGTTTAATAACATACCACATCTTTAACACTACTATCCCCACAAGGTGGACTTTATGGGAAGGAAACATAGATGATGACATTAGGCGTGTCTTAGTGAGATTTCGCTACCAATATAAGTAAGATTTTACATGGAGTACAAATACAACAAATGACTGGAAATTACTTTACCTTTTTAAGTATAGTAAGATTGAGTTGGGATAGATCGTTTTTCCTACGCAACATCAGGGGGCGCTGAAAACAAATTGTTGAGTTTCTAAATTTGGTTCCCCTTCCATAGAATGCCATTTCTTGTGTTCCGTTGGAGGAAAATGGACATATACAGTGGAACAATTATTTAAAATCCATTGCAAAAATCATATTGTTTTATTTTTTTATGAACATTTTCAGAGTTTCGGAGTAAAAATCTAGAAATCTAATTAAAAAATTATATTTTTTTTATTTGAGCATATAAAAAGGAATATTTGTATTACAATTATGATCCAGTTTTTTTTATATTGCAAGGTTTTAAGATTTTCGGACACTGTTTTTGACTTTGAGTGACCATTCCTGAAACCTGATGCGACTTGTTGCCCATTTGCGTTTTAGAGAGATTTTACGGAATTTAGCCAATAGAACGATACTTTGAGAAATGATAAATTTGTTACCCCGAATTTAGACTAGAGTTTTCAAGAAATCTAGTTTATATTATTTTTTCTTTAACTTTAATCTATCATATAATCTTTTCTATTGATAAAACATATGAGAAGGCTACAATCCGCTGTGCGGATCCTTGACTACCCTATCCCATCCCATCCTTAAAATTAATATCTCCGAAAAGTGGGCTTTATGGGCCTATAATAAGAAAATGACATTGTCACAACATATTGTTCAAACAGTTTATCAGAATCTTTTGTTGTTTGACAAAAAACATCGTTTTTCTCCTGCATATGCTATGGGGTAGGTTATACAAACGGTTTTTGTAAGAAAACCTTAAAATGGTCTATAGACGAAATATTCATATTATTATTACTAATGATTCTGCATCAAATTTTTTTTCGAAATATTTAAAATTTGACCGAAAAACGTTTTTTATTAAAAACGTCCACAAAAAGTGGGCGTGGCAAAAAACTTTATATGAACGAAATATAGATATTACGATTCTCTAAATATGCTGCTCAAACACTTTTTTCAAATTCTTTACGGTTTGGCCAAAAAATACGTTTTTCTAAAAAGGGGGCGTGGCAGTGGGCGGATTTCAAAAATGTTTACACTTGTTCTGCTGGGAGCAACAAAGAGCACGTGTACCAAATTTCATCCTTCATTTAAGGCCCAAAAACTGGTGACGCATGGACGGGCGGACGGACAGACATGGCTAAATGGACTCAGCTATCGATTCTGAGTCGATCCATATACTTTGAGGTATATGTAGCTAAATTATTTCTCTATGCTACAAACTATGTATCAAAACTAATATACCCCTATGGGATAGGGTATAATGAATGTTCATTGAAATTTAAATTGTATTAAATTCATTACTTCTTTAATGGTGTTAGTATTGTGAGTGTATGTGTTACTTTCAAGTACTGATGGGTTCTAACTGCATGCATGAAATAACAGACATGAAATAACTGGCATGTAATACTCCGGCTATAATTCTACTGAATAGACAAATCAAACCAAAAAGGGGTATTATAATTCCACTGAAAAGGGATATTGGTAATTAAAATAAAAATTGATACCTATTGGTTGAAATTTGAAACAAAATGAAAACAAAGCCACCGTCGAAAAATGGTACGTCAAATAGAAGAAATTTGACGATAGACATAATATAATCGCAAAATGTACAAGTCTAAAAGATAAAGTAATACCCAAATGTCAAATTTACCTTCATGGAGTTGTCGACCTAACTTGCAAGCAAAATGTTTCAAACATTCAACATGCAAGGAAGAGCACTCGTGTACAGATACACTAACACATATAAATACCATGCAAATTGAATTTATTACATGCAAATCTTAACCTCGGGTAAAGCGACTCGACTCAAAAAACGCCATTTGTCGTTTAATAAAAACGCAATGTGGAATAAGGGTGAATGTATATAAAAACATATGAGAGGCTACAATCCGCGATCGTTGAATACCCTATCCCACCCCATCCTTAAAATTAATATCCTCAAAATATAGGCCTTATGGCGATGAAATACAGAAAATGACATTGTCACAATATATTGCTCAGACAATTTATCAAAATCTTTTATGGTTCGACAAAAAACAACGTATTTCTATTGCTAATGCCTTGGGATGGGGTATACAAATGGTTTTTGTAAGAAAACGCCCCCAAAATGTGGGCGTAGATGAAAATGATCTATGGACAAAATGTTTATATTACCATTACGGAATTATTTGCATCAAAATGTTTTTCGAAAGTGGTAAAATTTGGACAAAAAGTGTTTTTACCAAAATCGCTCCCAAAAAGTGGGCGTGGCAAAAAACTTTGTATGGACGAAATATAGATATTAGGATTGTCTAAATATGCTGCTCAGACACTTTTTTGAAATTCCTTACGGTTTGGCATCAGACTACGTTTTTCTAAAAGGGGGCGTGGCAGTGGGCGGATTTTAAAAATGTTTACACTTGTTCTGCTTCGTCGGTCACAGAGTCTATATACCAAATTCCAACACTCTAGCTCAAAATTTAAGGCCCCAAAAATCGGTGACACACAGACGGACGGACGGACGGACAGACAGACATGGCTTAATCGACTCAGCTAGCGATTCTGAATCGATCCATATACTTTGAGGTATATGTATCGAAATTATTTCTCTATGATACAGATAGGGTGGGATAGGGTATTCTCATATGTTTATAATCCAGTTTCTTATTATCCCGTTTTCCATAATCCCGTTTTTGCAATCAAAACCATTTGATTTATTTCAAAAATGGCGCCATTTTTTTAAATAGAACAATTGGTTTTGATTGCAAAAGCGGGATAGGAACATTTTAAAAAAAAACATATGAGAAGGCTACAATCCGCTGTGCGGATCGTTGAATACCTTATCCCATCCCATCCATAAAATTAATATCCCCAAAAGGTGGGCTTTATTGCGATAAAATATTATAAATGACGTTGTCACAACATATTGTTCAGACGGTTTATCAAAATCTTTTATGGGTCGACAAAAAACAACGTTTTTCTATTGCATATGCCTTGGGGTAGGGTATAAAAATGTTTTTTTTTTGTAGGAAAACGCCCCCAAAAAGTGGGCGTAAGTTAAAATGGTCTGAGGACCAAATGTTTAAATTATCATAATTAATGATTTGAAAGTTTTTTTTTTCAAATATGTATGTTAAAATATGTACCAAAAAAAGTTTTTTATAGCAAACCCCCTTAAAAAAGTGGTCGTGGCAAAAAAATCTTTGAATAGACGAAATATAGATATTAAGATTCCCTAAATATATTTCTCAGACACTTTTTTAAAATTCTTCACGGTTCGGCTAAAAACTACGTTTTTCTAAAAAAGGGGGCGTGGCAGTGGGCGGATTTCAAAAATGTTTACACTTGTTCTGCCTAATCGGCCAGAGAGTTTAGATTCCAAATTTTAGCTCAAAATTTAAGGCCCATAAATCGGTGACACACAGACGGACGGACAGACAGGCATGGCTAGATCGACTCGGCTAGCGATTCTGAATCGATCCATATACTTTGAGGTATATCTACCGAAATTATTTCTCGATGTTACAAACATACATTAACAAATATAACATAAAAAATTGTAATCAAGAAATGCTAAACAATAAAAAAAAATTATGTTTTTTAAAGCTTGGTTTTTCGAATAGAGATAACACTGACATTTTGTGGTCAAATCGGGAAACTCTAATGTCATTTATATTCAGTTTGGTTTACCATTTCATCATGAACAGGTTGACAAATGAACAACGCTTGCAAATCGTGCAAATTTATTTCGAAAATAATGGTTCAGTTCGCGAATTTTACCGCAACTTCCATCCATTTTATGGTCGACATAGTCCATCAGAGCAATTAATTCGGCTATCCATGTATCGTTTTCGCACTACGTTAACTCTATCACATAGACGCATCCGCAGAGACGTCGAACAGTGCGCACCGAAGAAATAATTGCCGCTGTTGAGCAAAGTGTTGAAGACGACTCGAATGAATCGATTCGCCACCGTGCACAGCAATTGGAGCTTTGTCTATCAACTTTATGGAAGATCTTGGCTTACGACCTTACAAGATCCAGCTTGTGCAAGAATTAAAGCCGCGAGACCATGCAATGCGTCGTGATTTCGGTGTATGGACCGAAAATGAGATTTATCTCGATGTTGATTTTCATCGCAAAATTTTGTTCAGTGATGAAGCTCATTTCAACAAGCAAAACTTCCGCATTTGGAGTGAAGAGAATCCACATGAGACCCTTGAGACGCCATTACATCCACAAAAACTGACTGATTGGTGTGCTCTATGGGCTGGTGGAGTCATTGGGCCATACTTCTTTCGAATTGATGCTGGAGAGTCAGTTACCGTTAATGGAGACCGGTAGAGAGCTATGATAACCGACTATTTTGTTCCCGAATTGGATGGCATGAATGACGTTGCTACATGCCACACAGCGCACGTCACAATCGATTAATTGAAGAAAACATTCGATGAGCGCATCTTTTCGCGGAATGGACCTGTCAATTGGCTAACAATATCGTGTGATTTGACACCATTGGATTATTTTCTTTGCGGATATGTGAAGTCGCTCGTCTACACCAACAAACCAGAAACGTTAGGGGACTTGGAAGCCAACATTCGTGGCGTTATTGCTTACATACGGCCCCATATGCTCGAAAAAGTGGTTGAAAATTGGGCCTCTAGATTTGGCTTTATTCGAACCAGCCGAGGCGGCACATGCCCGAAATCATATTTAAACATTAATGACATAAAATTATCCTTCCAATAAAGCCAAATTGATGGACATTTAAACGATTTTCTTGTGTTTTATTTCAATTCGAAGTTGTATACCTCTAAAAAAAAACACCCGTTATATTGATAACTTAGTTTAATTGTTTACTGTAGCGCGGCTTAAAACCTAGTTTACTCATTTGTTTTCTCTTTAAATAATTAATTTTATAGTGCGTACTCCAATTTACTTATATTACTTTACTTTAATAACTTGAGATTAAAACATATGAGAAGGCTACAATCCACTGTGCGGATCGTTGAATACCCTATCCCATCATATCTGTAAAACTAAAATTCTGCTGGGAGCAACAAAGAGCACGTGTACCAAATTTCAACTTTCTAGCTAAAAATTTAAGGCCCAAAAACTGGTGACGGACGGACGGACGGACAGACATGGCTAAATCGACTCAGCTATCGATTCTGAGTCGATCCATATACTTTGAGGTATATCTAGCTAAATAATTTCTCTATGTTACAAACTATGTATCAAAACTAAGATACCCCTATGGGATAGGGTATAAAAAGAAAAAGAAATAAAAGGTACGTCAAAAGTGGCATATCTTGTGATAGTATACTTATGTGTTCTATGGGTCCACAGCAACTTGCGGACGCCCCAACAACAAATCGGTCGGTTTTGTACTCCATTACTCTAAGTGGAAACCGAAGCGAGCGTCCGCAATAGTTGATTATCAGCATCTCTAAAAGCTAACATAATTTGCATCAAAACGAAGCCAAAATGTACAAAACACAACTGTTAGAGCACTTCAAGAAAATATAGACGATTCTAAATACAGCCGACACACACCTCGTGTAGATTTGATTAATTAATCTAATCTTATTAATTAAATACAAACAAAAACATATGAGAGGCTACAATCCGCTATGCGGATCGTTGAAAACCCTATCCCATCCCATCCTTAAAATTAATATCCTCAAAATATAGGCCTTATGGCGATGAAATACAGAAAATGACATTGTCACAATATATTGCTCAGACAGTTTATCAAAATCTTTCGTGGTTCGACAAAAAACAACGGTTTACTATTGCTAATGCCTTGGGATGGGGTATACAAATGGTTTTTGTAAGAAAACGCCCCCAAAATGTGGGCGTAGGTGAAAATGATCTATAGACAAAATGTTAATATTACCATTTCGGAAATATTTGCATCAAAATTTTTTTCGAAAGTTTTAAAATTTGGACAAAAAGCGTTTTTTAGTAAAAACGCCCCAAAAAGTGGGCGTGGCAAAAAACTTTGTATGAACGAAATATAGATATTAGGATTGTCTAAATATGCTGCTCAGACACTTTTTTGAAATTCTTTACGGTTTGGCTTAAAACTACGTTTTTCTAAAAGGGGGCGTGGCAGTGGGCGGATTTCAAAAATGTTTACACTTGTTCTGCTTCGTCGGCCAGAGAGTCTATATACCAAATTTCATTATCCTAGCTCAAAATTTAAGGGCCAAAAATTTGTAAAACTAATATCCCCAAAATGTGGACATGGCTTAAAACACGGATTAAATATAGAAAATATAGAAAATGACGATGTCACAACAAATTGTACGGTTCTACAAAAGACAAGGTTTTTCTCCTGCATATGTTATGGGGTAGTGTATAAAAATGGTTTTTGTATAAAAACACCACCAAAAAGTGGGCGTGGGTAAAAATGGTCTATAGACCAAATGTTTATACTAATATTACCAATGATTCTGCATCGAAATTTTTTTCGAAAATTTTAAAATTTGACCGGAAAAAGTTTTTTTTTTTTACTGAAACGCGTGTTAACAAACTTTATATAGACGAAATATTACGATTGTCTAAATTTGTTGTTCAGAACCATTTTTAAAATTCCTTACGGCTTAGCCAAAAACTACGTTTG
Source organism: Rhingia campestris (assembly GCA_932526625.1). Classification (NCBI taxonomy): domain Eukaryota; kingdom Metazoa; phylum Arthropoda; class Insecta; order Diptera; family Syrphidae; genus Rhingia; species Rhingia campestris. Next base: position 83,586,013 of record OW052184.1, on the reverse strand, counting down.
TCGTAAAAGGAAGCGTGGCAGTGGGCGGATTTCAAAAATATTTACAATTATTCTGCTGGGAGCAACAAAGAGCACGTGTACCAAATTTCATCCTTCTACCTCAATGGACAGACTAAAAGTGTACAAATTTTCAAATCAAGAACATTTTTATATTCACACCACGAACTGAAATAATGGCAATGGAGTGAGGATAGGACTTTCACACTTAAGTCTTTAGATGTACCCGCAGGGAACTGCCTGGTATAGGTATTTTGCTTACATATCCCATTCTATCCTTAAAAAGTGGGTTAATCATTGTCACAATAACAGTTTTTCAAAATCGTTTATGGTTCTGCAAAAAACAACGCATTTTGCTACGGGGTAGTGTATACAAATGGTTTGCTTGAGAAAACGCCCCAAAAAGTGGGCGTGGGATAAAATGATCTAAAGATTTTTTTAACATTATAAAATTGGACCGAAAAGCGTTTTTTTACTGAAAACGCCCCCAGAAAGTTGGCGTGGCAAAAAAAAAATGTTTGTAGACGAAATATAGGTATTGAATTTGTCTTAATATGTTATTTAATTAATATTTTTTAAATTCCGAACCATTTGGTCAAAAACAACGTTTTACTGAAAAATGGACGTTGCAAAGGGCGGATTTTGAAAATTTTAAATTTGTATTTCTCTATTTCACGAAGCGAAACAAGTGTACAAACTTTCAAAACGCCCACTACCACATTGTTTTTGGACACCGTAAAGAATTTTGAAAGAATGTCTGAGCAAGGTATGTAGTCATTCTATATTTCGTCTATATAAAGTTTTTGTACCCCCACTTTTTGGGGGCATTTTAATCATTGTCTTAACATTTTCTTCAGACACTTTTTCAAAAAAATTACCCTATGACCAAAAACAACGTTTTTCTTAAAAGTGGGCGTGGCAGTGGACGGATTTTACAAATTTTTGACACTTGTTCTGAAGTAACGCACAAGGTTCCTATATACAAAATTCATTCTCCTCGCTAAAAATTTAAGGCCCAAAAATTCGTGACATACATACGGACGGACAGACAGACATGGATTAATCGATTCAGCTAGCGATTCTGAGTCGATCCATATACTTTCAGGTATATCTAGCTTAATTTTTTCTCTATGTGACAAACTATATATCAAAACTAATATACCCCCTACAATCCACTGTGCGGATCGTTGCATACCCTATCCCATCTCATCCTTAAAATTGTCACAACATATTTTTCAGACAGTTTATCGAAACATTTTGTAGTTATTTCGATTGCTAATGCCTTGTGATGGGGTATACAAATGATTTTTGTAAGAAAACGCCCCAAAAAAATGATCAAAATGAAATGACAAATGACAAAATGCTTATATTACCATTACGGAAGTATTTGATTCAAAAGTTTTTTCAAACTTTTTAAAATTTGGAAAAAAAAGTGGGTGTGGCAAAAAACTTTATATGAACGAAATATGATATTCAGATTATATAAATATCTTGTTTAGAAAGTTTTTTTTTGTAAATTCTTAACCGTTTAAAAAGTGGGCGTGGCAGTGGGCGTATTTAAGAAATGTTTACATTTGTTCTCCAGCCTCGGACAAGGATCGTATATACCAAATTTCATTATCCTAGCTCAAAGTTATGGCCTAAATATCGATGACATACAGACAGACGGATGGACGGACAGACAGACATGGCTCAATCGACTCAGGTAGCGAATCCGAGTCGATCCATATACTTTGAGGTGTATGTAGCTAAATTATTTCTCTATATTACAAACTATGTATATCCCATAGGGAGATTTTAGTTTTGATACATAGTTTGTAACATATAGAAATAATTTAGCTACATATACCTCAAAGTATATGGATCAACTCAGAATCGCTAGCTGAGTCGATTTAGCCATGTCTGTCCGTCCGTACGTCACCAGTTTCTGAGCCTTAAATTTTGAGCAAGAATGATGAAATTCGGTACACGTGCCTTTTGTTGCTCCCAGCGGAACAAGTGTGAACATTTTTGAAATCCACCCACTGCCACGCCCCCTTTTTAGAAAAACGTAGTTTTTAGCCAAACCGTAAGAAATTTTAAAAAAGTGTCTGAGAAACATATTTAGAGAATCTTAATATCTATATTTCGTCTATACAAAGTTTTTTGTCACGCCCACTTTTTGGGGGCGTTTTCTATAGAAACCTTTTTCGGTACATTTTTTAAAATATTTGAAAAAACTTTCGATGCAAGGTCATTAGTTTTGATAATACGAACATTTCGTCCCTAGATCATTTTAACCCACGCCCACTTTTTGGGTGCGTTTCCCTACAAAAACCATTTTTATACCTTACCCCAAGGCATGTGCAATAGAAAAACCTTGTTTTTTGTCGAACCATAAAAGATTTTGATAACAATTTTAAGGGTGTGATGGGATAGGGTATGAAACGATCCGCACAGCGGATTTAAGCTTTCTCATATGTTTTTATTATGTGGTACGTATTTATATTTTGAAGTTTTTTTATTGGAACGGATTGATGAAATAGATTTTGACCAACGAGAGGTCGAACAAGTGCATAGTTTTGAGATTCCCGTTGAGGTCAGCAGTTCTAAAGAAGACAGTAGTTTTTTTCTTGAGGGCAGACGAATATTCCTCACTAGAGCTATTCTTGAATCTCTGATCGAGCTGGGTATAAAAGAATCTATTAGCCAATGGATAGTCTCTATCCTCGGAACAATAATTATCCAGGGAAGACTTCGCAACATTCATTTAACCAAATTTTCCCATAGAGGAACGCCACAGGGCGGCGTCATCTTCCCTTTTCTCTGGCTAATGGTTCTAAATAAAATTCTAGTTAAACTAGACGAAGAACGGGTCAAAGTATGCGGATGACGTCATGATACTAGTTTCAGCGAAGTCATGGGGGCTAGCACCTGGGCTGCATGTTGTGGCCTCGTTGTAAATCCGAGCAAAACGGAATTGGTGCTATTCACCACCAAAACCAAAATACCCGATTTCACCCTCCCCGCCTAAATCCAACCACTCACGCTATTTGCCAGAGCTAGGTAATTGGGTATCATGCTTCACCACCCAACACTTTACTGGAAACACAACATCGAACACAGAGTAAGGAAGGCGTGTGTTGCCTTTTATGCTTGCAGCAAAAGCTTTAGAAAGAAGTGGGGACTTCAACCAAAAATGACCTTGTGGATGTACGTCCAATTCTCACATATGACTCACTAGTATGGTGGCCCGCGTTGAGTAAAGGCCTCAACCTCACAAAACTAGAAAGGGTGGAAAGAACAACCAGTATAGACACCACGGGCGCACTGAGGTCGGCTCTAGCGGATGCCTTTACTATGCTATTGCATCTCGTGCAGCGCAATAAGACACAAGGAGTCAGGATGCTGGACTGCAAGGCCGTATGGCCACAGTAGTACTCGTTACCAAACGGCATTGTCAATACTCACTACATTACACCCACGCTAAGCTTCAAAAAAAGGCTTCCACGTATGCTTTCCTACCAGAGCTCAGTGGAAGAGGAACGAAGTAGTAAAGGGTTTCGACACGGTCGTCTATACCGACGGATCTAAGATGAACTGTGTGAATTGTGTATAGTCCGGTGTCTACTCGGAATCACCGAAAATATCAGTATCATACCGCCTACCAGATTTTGCCATCATATTCCAGACGCAACTGGGGCGTGACACTACATAAAAGCAAAATTTTGCACTTTTGCAGCTTTAGCCATTAAGTCCATCTACTCGTATAGCATATCCTCCAAGCTGTTGCACGAATGCCGGAACGAACTTGTCTGTCTGAGCGAACACTTCAGGGTCACACTTTTCTGGGTCCAAGGGCACAGTGACATTGAAGGAAAAGAGCGTGCAGACGAGCTGGCCAGGCAAGCCTAAGCTCTACACGGCTCACTAGTGGCAAGGGTCCATAGTCCGCTAAGTGCAAATCCACTTCTACTTTCTGAGGAAGGCCGCCTCCAAATGGAGAAGGTTAACAAATTGTGTCATATCGAGGAAGATATGGCCTACCTATGACAAGAGCAGAACAAACTAACTACTGAATAGAACCCGCTCAGATATCGCAAGAATTACGGCCAATTGGAGACCATGCGGTCAACAAACTAAGGATCACATACAACCTCTAGTGCCGCAGTTACGGAAACGCAAATGAGAAAGCAACCCACTCCCATTTCATCCGCAAATGTTCGGCACTAGGAAGTGTCAGATTGCGTGCATTAGACCAACCACTCTTCGACGACCTTAGCGACATCTAGGGTAAAAGGATACAAGATCTTATCCGTTTTCTAAACTCAACAGGTTGGAAATAGATGCGGATTGTATCAAACCCTCAACAATCATCATAAGAAAGGTCACACGAGTCGTGGTAACAAAAAGGCACATGTGCTACTTGGGTTCATGCTGAACCACCACCTCTACCTACCTACCTACCTACATCCGGCCCATCTAAGAGTACTTAAACATAAAGCTATAAGGGCTGACTTTTTCCAACAAGCCTTTTCCGCTCTCATACAACTGTGCGGGGCGGCATCAGAATGAATTGCATCGTAATTATGATAAAACATAATATATTGTATGTTTTATCATAATTACTTGGCACTTCACCATAATTGGCCTCGTTTGTGACTTAAAAAAATGGTTAAATAGCAAACGACAACGAAAGCAAAAACACGGGCTCAGTGGCGCGATGGTTACTTCAATTAACTCTCGCGCCCACATGAATGGCTATGCTCTGTTAGATCAAAAACATCATTGAAAGATTCTTACCAAACGTTGCCATAAACAGCTATATTTTGAGTTTGTCTATGAATTGTCAATAAACCATAACAAAAAACCACTAGGGGTTGAGATGTGCCAACTTATTTATTAAACTGTGCAGGTTTTTTTTGTTAATTTAAGCTAGCTTAGTATGTAATCGAAGAAGTACCTTACTGTAAGTTGCCAAAGCTACCATAATAATACAATTTGTTTATATAATAACTAATTCTAAATAATATGAGTATACGTAGAAATAAAAATATACAATTGCTTACTTGATTAAAAGTTTCTGGCTTGGTCTGGTCAAAAATTCTTCCTCTAACCTTAATATCTGCATTACTTTCAATTTCACGTTCGTTAGCGATTTCAACATTTCTCAGTCCATTATCCGGAATCTAAAATTCATTTTCGTTTTTAACTTGAAAGTGAAAAATTAAATAGTAATATTTACCGCAACAATACACATATATCTTGGTGAAATAATTTTATCTTCAAATATATCTGTCAAGAAACCCGCCGGATTTTGTAAATATTTATTTTTACTCAGAATGATTTGCTCAATATCGCTATGAATTTGCATTTTCTGAGCTTCTAAAAGAGCAATGGTCCTTAATATTTTTGAATATTCACGATTTCCTCTTAATGCCAAATGATCACTCTCAAAATTAAAAACCCATTCAGAATTGTTGGCATCGTTCGACATCCCGATTATAAAAAAAAACACAAATTAGCTACAATCATAGAGGTGTGAAATGTTAATGACCATAATCAAATTTGCTTATAATACAAAATACAAAATAAAGAGTGTTTTTTTTTAGAGATATAGAACTTAGAATTGAAATAAAACATAAGAAAATCGTTTTAATATCCATCAATTTGGCTTTATTGGAATGATAATTTTATGCCATTAATGTTTAACTATGATTTCGGGCATGTGGCCGCCTGGTTCGAATTCAGCCAAGTCTAGAGGTCCAATTTTAACAAAACTTATATACCCCTATGTATTTCTATTAAATTTTTTTTTTTGCATATATGTATTATTAATAAAAAAATAATTTCTAGCTCAATTCTAGTAACTCAATAAATGGTTGGGTGTTGTAGAACGAGGGTAGACTCTGATTGGCTTCAACTTGGCAATGCCCAGAGCTCGCAACTCTGACTACACATCGAATGTGCTTATTTTTTACCTCCAAGTGGTAACCATTGGATACTGGTCTCATCCAACCGGATTTGACTTGCTAAACGATAAGTGCGAGTGTTGAAAACAAGAAGTCAAACAGCAACACTATAATCCCCCTGGTCAGAATGGCGCGGAATGAATACCCGATCTGCCGTCCCAGGCGAACCTAGATAAGCTGCTTTGACATATCTAGGAAATTCAAGGGTAAGTCAGGCCCCTTGAACAGAGATGGTGGCGGATGAATCGAAAGGACAACGGCAGCGCTCAATCCCGTAGTGGATACTGATGACCTAGGGGTATCTAATAAATTGGAACCATTATTACGAAGCAACTAATAGCCTCGGAAAGGACTGATATTACTGTTGACTAACATGCTATACGATAAAAGGACAACGACGTTCGTATCTGCCCCTGGAATGTGAGAACATTAAACAGGAGAGGTGCAGGCGATCAACTAGCGAAAGCCCTAAACTGCTACAAAGCAGACACGACTACCATCCAGGAAAAACGATGGGATGGGCCCAGCAAAAAGAGGATGAAAAACTGTGACATCTTCTATGGACCGTGTTTAAGTGCCAGACTTTGCAAGAAGTCTTATGTTTCTAAGACATTAGCCAACACAAGCCTTATATGCGCTCATGCTCCAAAGGAGGAAAAAGATAATACAACTAAGGATTGCTTCTACGAGCTCCTGACAAAACCTATGAGCGACTACCAAAGTACGATGAGAACATTCAACAGGAGAGGTGCAGGCGATCAACTAGCGAAAGCCCTAAACTGCTACAAAGCAGACACTACTACCATCCAGGAAATACGATGGGATGGGCCCAGCAAAAAGAGGATGAAAAACTATGACATCTTCTATGGACCGTGTTTAAGTGCCAGACTTATGCAAGAAGTCTTATGTTTCTAAGACATTAGCCAACACAAGCCTTATATGCGCTCATGCTCCAACGGAGGAAAAAGATAATACAACTAAGGATTGCTTCTACGAGCTCCTTGACAAAACCTATGAGCGACTACCAAAGTACGATGTTAAAATCGTGCTGGGAAATTTTAACGCAAAGATAGGAAGAGAAGACATCTTTAGCAGTATTGTCGGAAAATATAGCCTACACGACAACACGTCTGGTAATGCCACTGTAGCCAGCACACGGTTTCCTCACCTCGATATCCATAAGGGACATGGCGGTCTCCAGGTCAACGAACAGACAACCAAATTGATCACATTGCGATAGACAAGAGACACGAATCCAGTGTTTTGGATGTCCGAACATTCCGAGGGGATAACATCGACACGGACCAGCACCTTGTTGCAGACAAGGTAAGGATGCGGATATCCACCACGCCACAACAAACCAGAAATACTGTGAAAAAATGTAATGTCGAAAGACTGCAATCGCAAGAGACCGCCAAGGAGATGGGGAATTCTCGCTGCTCCATCAGGGTCGGAATCGACCTCACCGACACATTCGATACCAAAAAAGGATTAGGCAAGGCGATGCGCTGTCATGTGATTTCTTTAATTTGATTCTTGAGAGGATTGTAAAAAACACCCGAGCCAACACCAGAGGCACAATTTTTCAAAAATCGGTGCAACTACTAGTATACGCCGACGATATTGACATCATTGGTAGGACTCAACGTGATGTCATAGCCACGTTTGCTAGTATAGAAAAGGAAGCGGCAAAAATGGGTTTAGCAGTAAATGAGGGTAAGACTAAGTATATGCTGTCAACACGAAAGGACACACAACATCGACGAATTGGACAGAACGTCACCATTGACAGATATAACTTTGAGGTAGTACGGGACTTTGTCTACCTCGGCTCCGCTATTAACTCTGACAACAACATCTCGTCAGAAAACAAACGAAGATTTACTCTTGCCAATCGCTGTTTCTTCGGGCTAAGAAGGCAATTTAGTAGTAAAGCCTTCACTCGAACTACTAAGGAGATCCTATATAAGACCCTGACTATCCCAGTCCTGCTCTACGGCGCTGAAGCATGGACCGTATCAAAAGTGGATGAAGAAATCCTTGGTCGATACCAGAGAAAAATTCGAAAAATCTTAGGTTCCGTTTGCGTTGACCGGCTATGGAGACGAAGATTGAACCAAGAACTACAGCGACTGGTGAAAAACTCCGCATTGGACGTTTAAGATGGCTAGGACATGTCGAACGAATGGACACCAATACTCCGGCTCGCAGAGTCTTCGATTCCCAGCCAGACGTCGGACGCAGTAGAGGAAGACCTCGCCTTCAGTGGCGCGCACAAGTAGAAACCGACCTCAACCAACTTGGAGTGCGCAACTGGAGGCAGTTAGCTAAGGACCGGGCTAATTGGAGAGGCATGTTGGTTGAGGCCCATTATGATTTGCACGTGTTGTTGAACGCTACGTCCGTCCATGGGGATTTGGCAATATATACTGAATAAATGACTGCTATTTGACCGATGTAGCTTCAACAATCCTTATTGGAAGACCCTTTAGTAACAACAGCTTTCATTTTTAAAATATGGAAATATAGGCTTTACAGAAATACGTATTCTTTGCTGTAAATACTCGGATAAGAATCTGGCTTTTGATGCGAGGTTTAGTGTATTTAGAAGCTTAATGTGTTGGTTTTGGTGCAAAGGGGGACTTATGGAAAAGTACGTGTCGTTCTCGACACATCTTTAATACAAATGTAAAGTTACAAAACCTTCGAACAATTTTATTGATTTCAAGATGGTAGTTTTCTATTTGGAAGTCTATTGGAACACAAAGCTCTATGGATTTAGATATATTATGAATTGAATAACACTAAATATTATGTTTTTTGAGGTTTGTTGCGGTTAAGACTACGGCTTTACACTTTTTTTTTTTTAAAACACAAATATTTGATGCACTTATCGTTGACTATTCTATTTTTTGCTCGTAAGGAACGTTATGAACTCAACTTTTCCTAATCCGATCAACTCCAATTAAAAACCTCGAAAATGTGCTAATTGCCATTACGAAATCAGCAATTCCCATATTAATATCATGAAAATATATTTTGTTAATAAATATATTTATATTCGTAGTTTTATTATACCTATCCCATAGGGGGTCAGTTTTGAAATTAAGTTTGTCAAATAGAGAAATAATTTATATTTATATTAAGAAAGTCCTGCAGCGTGTCACTGATTTTTGGACCTAAAATGTTAAGTGAGAATGATTAAATTTGACCTTTCGGAGCTTTATGTGACGAAATAAATTCAATTGAGTTTAAAGAAACTATTGCAATATTTTATAGGTCACCAAACGGATCAGAAAGTGAATTTTGTAATCTGTTTTCTGGTTGGATTGACAAAATTTTAGATAAGAACCTAAACTTAATCGTGGTGGGTGATTTTAACATTGACCTACTGAATTGAAATAATACATATGCGGGAGTTTTTAATATTTTAATAAAAAAAATACTGTAAATAAATACTCAGCTAGCGATTCTGAGTCGATCCATATACTATACGTTACAAACTATGTATCAAAACTAATATACCTCTATGGGATAGGGTAAGCAGAAATGTTAAACTACACACAATTGGTATGGAAATTTAACCAAAGTTCAATTTTCTTTAAATCATAAATTTTAAACTAAATGTGAGGGACAATTTTTAAAAGTAGAATAAATTATCAGCATGCAGAGACAAATCGTATAATCCAACAAAAAAAGTGAAAAAAATTGCTTTATGCTAAAGTAAATTTTAAATATTTGTGAGCGACAATTTAAAAAAAAAACAGATAAATGATCAGCACCAAAGAGTATAGAACCACATAGAGTACGCATCACAGCTAAAATTGTTACCGTTTAAGACGCGGTCGGTAAGTGCGAAGGGGAATTTTCGTCGTTCGTATTCATCGGCTATGCTCTTGTTTGATGCTGGGGTAGCAATGTAAACACTGGGGTACAAATATCAGTACCCCACATAGTAAATTTTCGTTGTATTAAATGCGCGCTCTATCTTCTATACTCATTGTCGGCACGCAGCGCAGACAAGACGTATAAAATAAAAAAGTTAAAAAAGGTGGGTATGAGCTAAAGTAAATTTGTTCCCTCAATCAACGCCTAACTCCCAAGCCGATAGCATCGCGTAGCTTCTTGGTGTAAACCTCGCTTGTTTTTCTTTGGTACTCTTCCCGCTATTTAGCTAGCTGCGTTTCTTTCTTCTTTTCCCTGTATTCTAACCCGTTACTGAGTGAAAACAAAAAACAGATAGAGACAATTACTGTCATATAATGGCCTCAGGACCAAATGTGCTCTCAGGTAACCGGTTTAGTGGTCTAGAAATAAATCCACTTGCCGAACCGAAAAATAAAAAAAAAGAAAACCAATCTATACAAACATTGATTATAATATATCAATTCCAACAAATTCTTCATGTGCTAATCCCAAATTTATAGTGATCTCACCAGTAAATGATGAAAAACCATTGTCTTACTTTAGTGTATTCCTATAAAAAAAGCAATAGACGGAATCAGCACTGGGTATGAATATATCACACAACTTCGTGATGGAAATCTTCTAATCTTAGTGAAATAACAAAAAATAGCTGAACTCCTCCTGTCTAAAAAAAAACTTTGTCTAACCTCTGTCCAATAAAAGTATCCCTTCACGCTAACTTGAATGCTTCCAAAGGCACAGTCTATGCTCCATATCTTGTTAATATTCCAGACGACGAAATTGTTAAAGAAATGGCGATTCAGAAGTATATAAATTCAAAAAAAACGTTCGATGGCAAGCAAACGCCGACCGGTCTCATTTTCTTAAATTTTGACATTTTTCGCCCTCCGAGTACACTAAACATTGGCTGGTATAACTGCAAAGTTGTGGAATGCTTTCCTAACCCAATGCGCTGCCAAAATTTCAACTTCTGGGGCACACTGCTAAGAGATGCAACAATAACTTGGCGTGTGAAAAATGTAATCTGCCACCTCAAGATACATGCACGCGCACTTTCTGTGCAAACTGCACTGAAGAACATCCCGCCTCTTCAAAATCCTGCAAAAGTTTCCTGAATGCCAAGAAAATTCTTAAAATAAAAACAATTAGAAAATATTCAATGTTAGAAGCCAAGCAAATATACAAATACACCAATCCCGAACCCGTTTTAACGCAATCATATGCAGCTGCTACAAATAGCTCTATGCAATCAAAGTTAGTCACAACAAACAAAACACCAATTGATGTAAACAAATCCTCCCTTAACACTTTATCACCATTTTATCCAACGCCAGCCACAAATCCAATACATGACGAACACCCACATACAACGGTAACACTAATCGAACAAACAAATACTAAATGCACTCCGAACATCTCCAATAACCACAATAAACCCAACATATCTACATACACGACCTTCAAATCTACTACCCAAAATAACTCAACGAACCCAAACATAATCAAGCCCCAAGCCAGCAACATCAACTTACATCCACATTCATCAAATAAAGACCACATCACCAAACAATGTCAAAAAGCACAAATTCCCCACTACATCCCACCCATCTCACCACAAACAATAGCATCTCACCTATATCCAAAGTAACACAATCATTAATAAAAAAACAATAATTACTACATCAATGCGCCAGAAAGCGAAGATGAAAACACACAATAAAACTATACGCCCCAACAAAGACGACCCCGCTGAAACAAAAAATTTTGCACGAAAACATAAAAAACGTTTATTAGGACACGTTAACACAACAGTCCTCCAAATTCTTGACGAAACAAATATATTGCGGCGTCTTCAAAGAACCCTTAGATTTGGCCCAATAATAATAAATCTAAGCAGGAAATAATATATAAAGCAGGAAATCTTAAAGGAAAGTTATCTGCCAAACATATTATATACTCGTGATAAAAAAATTGCTGGATAAGTCGAATACTTAGTTGCAATAGAAATACAAAATGGGTGGTGGTTTTAGTGAGTAAAAATCTCACACTACTTTGGGCACGTGCTCATCGTGTCTATGAAGATTTCCACCAGCCCACGGAAAAAAAAATTGAGCGCGCTAACTGGAACCTTTATAGTAAAAGAGTACTCGATTTTGTTAAAAATAAACATCAATCCACAAATATAAATAAAAAAGCGGCTATAATAACCAAAGCGCTACGCTTTGCAGCTAACTTTTCAATATCCCAAACGAAAAACAAACCTCACAAAGCGATAGTGCCGTGGTGGAGTACTGAATTGTCTATACTACGAACAAATAAACAACTTCTATGGAAAGAGTTCAAAAAACACCCAACTGATCAGAACCTCGTTAACTATCGTAAAACAAATGCTTTGTTCCGTAAAAAAGCTAAAATTTTGAAAAAAAAAAAGAAAGTTTACATCCAACATCAATCCGAACTCTACAAGTAAAAAATGTGGGCGGATATAAAAACATATGAGAAGGCTACAATCCGCTGTGCTGATCGTTGATCCCATCTTTAAAATAATATCCTCAAAATGTGGGCTTTATGGCGATAAAATACAGAAAATGACATTGTCACAATATATTGCTCAGACAGTTTATCAAAATCTTTTGTGGTTCGACAAAAAACAACGTATTTCTATTGCTAATGCCTTGGGATGGGGTATACAAATGATCTTTGGGCAAAATGTTTATATTACCATTGCGGAAGTACTTACATCAAAAAGGTTTTTTTTTTACTAAAAACGCCCCCAAAAAGTGGGCGTGGCAAAAAACTTTGTATGGACGAAATATAGATATTAGGATTGTCTAAATATGCTGCTCAGACACTTTTTTGAAATTCCTTACGGTTTGGCTTAAAACTACGTTTTTCTAAAAGGGGGCGTGGCAGTGGGCGGATTTCAAAAATGTTTACACTTGTTCTGCTTCGTCGCCCAGAGAGTCTATATACCAAATTTCAACACTGTAGCTCAAAACTTAAGGCCCAAAAATCGGTGACACACAGATGGACGGACGGACATACCGACATGGCTTAATCGACTCAGCTAGCGATTCTGAAACGATCCATATACTTTGAGGTATATGTATCGAAATGATTTCTCTATGTTACAAACTTAATGTCAAAACTAATGTACCCCTATGGGATAGGGTATAAATACTTACAGGTAGCTACACCCCATTTGTTATAAGTTCGTTAATGACAGAATCAGAAACAACTCATCCGACATCTGCGAATATTTTGGCAAGGCCTGGTCGAGTTACTCCAGTGACACAAACTTCTCTCAAAATTTCCTCGACTCCAAACAGCTTGCAATAAACAGAGTACTCCCAGAATTCATTTTAAGTACAGCAACAACCACTCACCCACAATTATCAAAATACAGATAAATCAGAACAAAATTATGATCCTCTGGGTACCAGGTCACTCAGGTATCAAAGGGAATGATCTCGCTGATACTGCAGCAAAAAATGTTTCGGAAGAACTGTACATCACACCACACCCACCTTCGTGAAGAGATTTCCTGAATATAATTAACACCCAATGGGAACATAAAATAAAGGAGCAGTGAAAAACATACAGCCACCACTACTCAGTCACAAACTCAAAAGCGGATGCAATGATGTGCAATGATGTACCCAACTGACACAACACCTCAAATGAACAAATGTTTTATGCGACTTGAACTCGAGCACACTCAATTAACACATCTACCTTCTCAATAGAGAAAACCCTCCAGTTTGCCACCTTTGCCAATCCAGTCATATCTTAACAGTTAAACACCTTGTATCCGAATGTTCTAAAGTAAAATATCTTTCCTCAATACTATATAACCAAAAACTAATAGACCTATTGTCAACACAATCTTCACAAAATATAAAAGATGTACATATACACAATTCTGTCAAGACTAAAAATGGAATCTATAATATAATCAAACGTTCATGCTTAGTTGTTTTTTCGGGGCGATCAGTGATTGACGGACCTGAGAATTGGTTTGGTGATTAGTGATTACGAACTCACGAAGTCGTAGTACCTTCAACCTCAGATCCACCCCAGAGCTTATCATACTCGTATAATTTTTAGTTCTCTCATATCTTTATATACCAGCTGAAAGCCTATTTTGCTAGTGCTGTTACAAATGTAAAAATTAAAATGTAAATTCATTTATATTGTAATAAAAAATAATAAAATAAATTTGTTCCTTATATTTCTCCACAGATTTATTACCGATATGTATTCAATAAAACTTAATTTAAAAATTGTTTATCAAGAATTTACGTTTTACCTTATAGAAATACGAAATAAGAATTTTTTCGCTAACGAAGGTAGACAAGCACACAAAACTAGTTCTTATTGGTATGGGCTCCAACACTTGCATTTGATAATGATAACGTCTATACTTATTGTCTTGTCGTATTCAGATTTTTTTCAGATATTTAATTTCTAGCCAATAGAATGGGATTTCAAAATGATTGTTTTGTAGGTATCCTTGTTTTTCTTTCAGTGAGACTATAGTCGATGTCAAATTTCCAGTGACAAGTTTTTCTTTTAAAGCTGGGTTTCCACATATCTTATTTAAACCAGAGATCAAGTAACGAAGAGATAGGAAACTTTCCAGCAGAGATCAAGTAACGAAGAGATAGGAAACTTTCCAGGACTTTACGTTTTGCCAACAAGCTAATCCTGGAATTTTCCATAATTTTGACAGATAAATTCCCCACCACGGCAAAAATAGGTGCACACATGTTTGATTTACACACACTTGTCTACCCTCTGGTCATTTAAACGTCAAAACGTAAACTAACTGCCAAATTTCAAATTTCAAACAAAAAATAACGGCCAAATTCAAAGATTTCCCCACTTTTGCCCACACCTCATGGAATGCTGGTAAAGTGGATGTTACATTTGTAAATTTCCCATGAACTTAAAATTTGAATTTCGACGGTTGAAAATAATTTAATCATTTATTCATCATATATATAAATTCAGTTTTCATTATATTTTATGTAACACATTCAGCCTTATTTATAGAAGCATTTTAGAGGTTACCAAACTAAAATGCACCTTATCGTTTGAGTGTAATATGTACGTATAATATATTTTTACATTTGAACAACGTTGCTAAGTGCTCGCTTAAATTAAACACAAAAGATCTAGCTTGCAGGTTATAAAAGAGAAAAATGGCTTTAAGAAAGCTGTGAAAAGAACAAGTGCACTAGGCTTATTCTGTGCACATTTACAAAAACGTTCTTCAGTGATAAGAATAGACGCTTATTTCTTATCTCTCAAAACTGACATTCGTTTTTTTTACTGACTGTCATAAATTGATTAGTAAATTTAAATTCAAATGTAACCGAAGCCGAATTCCGACTCCAAAACGAACAGAGCCAGCTGTCGATTTGACAGAATTAATATTTGAACGCGCTCGTTGAAATGAGCTGTCAATTGTCTTTGCAAAGAAACTTTTTTACGCGCCACATGCTTTGCAGTCGGAAGTCGTGCCGAGGAATTGCTAAAAAGAGTAAGTATCTAATAATTCCATTTTTTGTACAATAATGTAAACTATTTACTTAATATCTAGAGAATAAACAAATAACTCGTATGCAACGCGAGTCGTTTTATTGAAGATAAAATTCCCCTCCGACTTCAACGGCAGTGACACTGACGAAAATGAAAACCACAATTATTTCATTTTACTTTTAATACAATTCGAGGTTCAATATTTATAAGAAACAAACACATACATATAAAACCATTTTCAAGTATGGGACATTTCAATCAGTAGCTAGCTCTCTATTCTTTATATATTGTTTTTATTTAATACTTATTTTTACAATGAAAGGCGATATATAACTATATATAATAAACAATTCATGTAGTATCAACATTTTTTTTAATTCTGAAACTTCCATGCAGATAATATATAAAGCTTAAAATTGATAAAATTATATTTTTATTCATAAAAAACCCTATCAGTAGAGGGAGGATAAAAAGAAACAATTGACTATTCTTTTTATTATTAAACGTATTTGTATTTTGTATACACAGCAACGTTTCTTAATTGTAAAAATCGATTATACATAATATACTTTTATACTTAAAGATTAAAATATACTTAGAAATATTTTAAATGAAGCAATAATTGAGACTTTTTCGGCAAAAAGGTCCCGTAATAATTCCATAAGCAGTTTTATTTATTTGCTACATTTATTTTTCTTTACTAATTTGCACATATATCTTGTCGCTTTGTGTCCAATTTGCGGTTATTTTCCTTTTGTTATTTCTAGTTTTCATTGTTAATAAATACTCGCAAATGACTTCAATTTACTTTGACAACGGAATAACGAAAGAAAAACATTAAAACAACTGATGACTTCGGAAATTGTATCTACTGATTGTAAATGATTTAGTAATAGATATGTCATTAAACGTCAATCAGCTATTACATGGGCTTTTATTTTTTAACAAAAAAAATATTAGACAACTATTGTGAATAAGAGTATAATAACTCATTTTTCATTAAAATAATGATTTATACATAATTATATACTTTAAATATCATCCGCCATTTTAAAAGCATACCCGAAATGTGTAAATAAATTTGAACCAAATCAATACTGAATAATATAAATTAATACTGTTGAATTTCAAATTAACGAATTTTCTAACGTATTTTTTTTTAAAATATTTGTCTTCCGAATTGGAATGTAATCCCACCACATATTGATGTAAGCCGACCCTCGGATTTTCCTTTTTTTGTACATGTCAACATCAGCTGTTTTTATTTACCTCAAACCATTCGATAGACACAAGTGCTGATTGTTTACATTTTTCGTGCGGAAACAAAATGTATTTTCTATTAATTTATTTCTCATTAAGTTTATTAAATTCGTGTGTTATATTTTATTAATCCAATTGAACCTGTTCAGAATGCAACAACAAGAGATTCTCGTGGAATTAATAAGCAAGTTCTTCTTTGTGGATCATTTCGATGACATTGAGTGGACCCGATCTCAAGCAAACAAAAATGAAATAGCTGAAGAAATCGCACAATATGACAGGCAATGAAGTTTCGTATCACCCCAAAGAATTGTTTGGAAAAACGATATTGGGCTTGTTCTTTATTCGAAATCAAAACACGCTGCAATCTCATCATTCCTAAAGAACCATTCGTCTTCAACACCACGACATTAGTGGTTCAATATGAAGTCACAATGCAGGTAATACAATCAGACTAATGTCAACTACATCTGGATTTATATAAATGCTATTTCTTTCTTGTAGGTGGTTTTTACATACAATTGCTGTCTGCAGGCAAACAAACAGAGGATCTCAAAAAGGTATGTCAAAGTGACTACATAAGAAACGACCCGGCCCGAACAAGTGCGGCAATGATATCAACCTACATTTCATTTTCCATGTTAATACAATTAATGGTTCCATTGAAGAGAAACGCAGCCGGAAATCAAAGTACGATGATTTTACTTACTCCTAATCGATAGTCACAGTTGTTGATTGACCTGCATAACTTGTTTACAGATAACGCAACAAAAACAAACTCGTCCATTTGTATCAATTACTTGTGAAGCCTGCAACACATTCCAAATTCATGTAGACCATAAAGTAGTTAATGAGGGTTCATTGCCAAGCGATTTCACTCCAGCCCTAAATCCACCAAGGAAAATTGACGATTCAGAGGACAAGAAATCAGACGGATAGAGTGAGAGGGTAATATGCAATTTGAGAAATGTCGGCAGTCGTAAACTGATATTAATTTATTTTATGTATATTCCAGATTTAGATGCAGATAAATCAAATGACTGGGATGAAGATGCACCACCACAGATTCCGGACCCATCGGCTCCCAAACCCCATGGTTCGTTGGGTGAAGAACCAGAAATGAAAGTTAACTACGACAGCAAGCAACATTCTAGTCCAAAGGTGAACAAGGCTGATTTAGAAGTGAAAGAGACAACTGAGCCACCGGCAACGAATAGTGGTGGCAGTGGCAGCAGTGAAGAAGCAGTAGTAGAAGAGGAGGATGAAGGTGTTAATAAGGAGCAGCAAAGCGCAGAAGCTTCCGAAGAGACTGAAGTAAGTTCAGGAAATAAATTCATTTCATATTCTTTTGCTAAACAATACATTTTCGTTATAGGAGCGAACAACCTCACTTGCCACTGAAGGTACTCGAAAGCACAATCAACGCAAAGATTACTTACTTACTTACTTAAGTGGCGCTACAGTCCGGAATGAACCTGGGCCTCAACCAACATGCCTCTCCAATTAGCCCGGTCCTTAGCTAACTGCCTCCAGTTGCGCACTCCAAGTTGGTTGAGGTCGGTTTCCACTTGTGCGCGCCACTTAAGGCGAGGTCTTCCTCTACTGCGTCCGACGTCTGGCTGGGAATCGAAGACTCTGCGAGCCGGAGTATTGGTGTCCATTCGTTCTACATGTCCTAGCCATCTTAAACGTCCAATGCGGAGTTTTTTGACCAGGGGCATGTCGCTGTACAGCTCGTATAGTTCTTGGTTGAATCTTCGTCTCCATAGCCCGTCAACGCAAACGGGACCGAAGATTTTTCGAAGAATTTTCCTCTCGAATCTACCAAGGATTTCTTCATCCGCTTTTGATACGGTCCATGCTTCAGCGCCGTAGAGCAGGACTGGGATGATCAGGGTCTTATATAGGGTTTCCTTAGTAGTTCGAGTGAGGGCTTTACTACTAAATTGCCTTCTTAGCCCGAAGAAACAGCGGTTGGCAAGAGTAATTCTTCGTTTAATTTCTGACGAGATGTTGTTGTCAGAGTTAATAGCGGAGCCGAGGTAGACAAAGTCCCGTACTACCTTAAAGTTATATCTGTCAATGGTGACGTTCTGTCCAATTCGTCGATGTTGTGAGTCCTTTCGTGATGACAGCATATACTTAGTCTTACCCTCATTTACTGCTAAACCCATTTTCGCCGCTTCCTTCTCTATACTAGCAAACGTGGCTATGACATCACGTTGAGTCCTGCCAATGATGTCAATATCGTCAGCGTATGCTAGTAGTTGCACCGACTTTTGGAAAATTGTGCCTCTGGTGTTGGCTTTGGAGTTTTGCACAATTCTCTCAAGAATCAGATTAAAGAAGTCACATGACAGCGCATCGCCTTGCCTAAATCCTTTTTTGGTATCGAATGTGTCGGTGAGGTCGTTTCCGACCCTGATGGAGCAGCGAGAATTCTCCATCGTCATCCTACACAAACGGACGAGTTTGGGCGGTATACCAAAACTAGACATGGCTCTATACAGTTCGTCTCTATAAATGCTGTCATATGCGGCTTTGAAATCGATGAATAGGTGGTGGGTATCGATTTGGACTTCTTGAGTTTTTTCCAGGATCTGCCGAAGTGTGAAAATTTGATCGGTTGTGGACTTTCCTGGCCTAAAACCACACTGATAAGGGCCAATCAGGTTGTTGGTAAACGGTTTCAGGCGTTCACATATTACGGCAGATAGGATCTTGTAGGCGATGTTGAGGAGACTTATGCCTCTGTAGTTGGCGCAGTTCAGAGGGTCTCCTTTTTTGTGGATCGGGCAAACGATGCTGAGGTTCCATTCTTCAGGCATATTTTCATCCGACCAGATTTGGCTTATGAGTTGGTGGATGTTACTTACCAAGTCATCTCCGCCGGCCTTATAGAGCTCAGCGGGAAGGCCGTCATTTCCGGCAGCCTTATTAAGCTTGAGTTTAGATATTGCTATCCTCACTTCACTCAGGTCGGGTGGTTGGCAGTTTTCGCTGTCGTTGCCAATATTGAATGGTTCGTTCTGCCTGACAGCGGAATGTTGTTCGTCATCGCCGTTTAACAGTCTGCAGAAGTGGTTCTTCCATATCCTCAGCATCGACTGTGTCTCAACTACAATATTTCCTTGTTCATCTCGACAGGATTCTGTTCGAGCCTTGTATCCTTGGCTTTGACGTTTTACACTTTGGTAAAACTTGCGAACATCGTTCCTGGAGTGGCACCTCTCTATATCCTCGATCGCGCGCTTTTCTTGCTCTTTTTTCTTCTTGCTGAAAAGCCGATGTTCTTCCCTTCTTCTTTGCCTATAGAGCTCAATGGCAGCTCTCGTCTTCACCTGCAGCTTAGCCTTGTAGGCCTCGTTCTTGGCTGCGAGCATCTGTCGGCATTCCTCATCAAACCAGGGGTTTCTTGCTGGTGGGCGCGAGAAACCTAGCACTTCAGTTGCGGCTGATCTAATGGCCTGTTGGCATCGTTGCCATTGCTCTTCGACATTCGATGCTGGTGGTATGGTGTTAATCGAGAGGTTAAGGGATACGCGTTGTGCGAAGGTCTTGGCGGTCTCTTGCGATTGCAGTCTTCCGACATTAAATTTTTTCACAGTATTTCTGGATTGTTGTGGCGTGGTGGATATCCGCATTCTTACCTTGGCTGCTACAAGGTAGTGATCCGAGTCGATGTTAGCTCCTCGGAATGTTCGGACATCCAAAATACTGGATGCGTGCCTCTTATCTATCGCAATGTGATCAATTTGGTTGACCGTTCGTTGATCTGGAGACCGCCATGTCCCCTTATGGATATCGAGGTGAGGAAACCGTGTGCTGGCTATAGTGGCATTTCGTTCCGTAGCGAAATCAATTAGCCTAAGTCCGTTACCAGACGTGTTGTCGTGTAGGCTATGTTTTCCGACAATACTTCTAAAGATGTCTTCTCTTCCTACCTTTGCGTTAAAATCTCCCAGCACGATTTTAACATCGTACTTCGGTAGTCGCTCATAGGTTTTGTCGAGGAGCTCGTAGAAGCAATCCTTAGCTATATCATCTTTTTCTTCCGTCGGAGCGTGAGCGCATATAAGGCTTATGTTGGCGAATTTGGCCTTGATGCGGATTGTTACTATGCGTTCGCTAATGTCTTGGAAACATAAGACTTCTTGCCTAAGTCTGGCACTTATAACAAATCCGCATCCGAATAGTCGCTGTTTCTGCTCACTATAACACGGTCCGTAGTATATGTCACAGTTTTTCATCCTCTTTTTGCCCGGCCCATCCCATCGTATTTCCTGGATGGCAGTAATGTCTGCTTTGTAGCAGTTTAGGGCTTCCGCTAGTTGTTCGCCTGCACCTCTCCTGTTTAATGTTCTCACATTCCAGGTGCAGATACGAACGTCGTTGTCCTTTTTTCGTTTAGCAGGGTCGTCAACAATAAAATCAGTCCTTTCCGAGGCTATTGGTTGCTTCGTAACAATAGTTTTTTCCGTGGATGGGTAGTTAACCCAAAGCACAACCCCCAACCTGGAGGGCCAGTTCCAATTTATTAGATACCCCTAGGACACGGGGCCATCAGTATCCACTACGGGATTGAGCGCTGCCGTTGGCCTTTCGGTTCATCCGCCACCATCTCTGTTCAAGGGGCCTGACTAACCCTTGAAATTCCTAGACAACCTGTTGTCCGAATATGTCAGAGCAGCTCATCTAGGTTCGCCTGGGACAGCAGGCCGGGTATTCATCCGTGCCATTCTCACCAGGGTGTTTATAGTGTTGCTGTTTTTCGTCGTGTTATCAACACTCGCACTTATCGTTTAGCAAGTCAAATCCGGTTGGATGAGACCAGTATCCGATGGTTACCACTTGGAGGTAAAGATAAGCACATTTGATGTGTAGTCAAAGTTGCAACACTGGGCATTGCCAAGTTAACGCCAATCAGAGTCTACCCTCGTTCTACAACACCCAACGCAAAGATTAGCAAAATTAATTTCCATTAATTTCTAAAGCTTTATTTAATATGATTTTCAAAATTTCTATTGATATTTATTTTTGAGGAAACACAAAGAAAAAACCTAATCGACAGTGTGGCTTAGTATTCACATAAGAAATAATGTATACAATTTAATTTCATTTAATGCAACGATTTAGTTTTAGTTTGAAGTGTTTTCATAAAATGCTAAATTATAAATAAAAATCAAAACACCAAATCATGCAAAAGGGTTTTTATTTAAGAGCAGGTAGCAAGTTACTCCTCTGGCTTATAAAGTTCAGCGTTAATGGTTTGAAAGCTATTTATAGGAGAGATAACAAAAAGTTACCCCTGTAGTAATGGGTATTGCTTTGGACTTCTTGATTTGATCTGTTCGTGGCCTAAAACCACGCTGATGAGGGCCGATCAGGTTGTTGGCGAAGATTTTTAGGTGTTGACATATTACGTCGTATTGGATTTTGTAGGCGATTTTTAAGACTTGTGCCGCTTGAGATTCCAGTTTTTCGATATTAATTTTGTTTAAACAATATTATATTTGTAGCTGCGTAGATAAGGAATATCCGCATTCTTATTTCAGGATGTTCAGATATCTTGATACGTGGTGCTAATGGTGTTGATGCAGTGATCTAAATTTGTTGACAATTGAAGTTGACAAACGTTTCGATACTAAAATCCTCGATGAGGACATAAATTACAGATTCAATTTTAAAGGAAATGTTTTGTTTTATTTAAACTTTTTTTTTAATGTTTGTAAATAAACATTAACATTGGTGTATGTAAAAAATATAATGGAACAATTATTGTATAACATTTTTGTTGTGAGAAGTTATTGACTGAGTAGTAAGTTATAGTAGTAATTACAAATTAGATATGAGACTAATTGAAGTCTTAACTCTTAATCTTGTAACTTATAATAAGTTTGGAAAATTACTCGTGACAGGCTCCTCACCAGTGAAACTCTGTGGCTAAATTCGGTTGTTGCGTGGAGGTTGTGGAAATGATTATTGGGGCGACGCTATCGGTATCAATGTTTTTCCTGATGAACTGAGACTCGAATGAAGGTAGTCCTTCTCTAGCTATTCGTTTGAAGCCGCATGTTGTTCAGCCAAACATTAATTAGCCTTGACGTTATGTTAGTGTTATACTTGGAGCTGAATTCAAAGAAAAAATAAGTAAATACGTGGTAAATGTGCAAACTCCTTCTCCAAGAAACTTACCTCATTTCGACGGCCTGTTTCGTTATGAGGCCGGCAGACATTGCATTTTCTGCTGTTGTTACTTAAGAAAGGTCTACGGATCAGCATGCATTGCCTGCATTTAGCATTTAGACTATCCTTTGATGGAACACCACTCATAGCCATATGTTGCAGTGCTGATGATGATTCACCTTTCTTGGTTCTAAAGTTAATTTATTTTTGCTTTATTGTTGATGCGGGTTTGAGTTCCGATGTTAGAATTGGATTGTTGATACTGAAGTTCGTTGTTTGGTAAACCTGAATCTACGAATAAGACGATTACAATAAACATAAAATACAAATTTTTGGCGCAACAGGCTCGTAGGGCCTAGCTTTCTCACAACCATTCATGTGTGCGTGTGTACTTCTTGCACGATGGCGGGACCTCCTGTTTTATGCCGACTCCGAACGGCTAAGTTGAGATAAGCTATTCTTGACAATTGATACTACTCGGATGATTTGTCAGATCATCACGAGAGGAGGGCCAGTGAAAAATCATTTAGGTGTTGCTACGGCTGGGATTCGAACCCAGACCTCCTGCGCGGCAGTTCATCGCACTAACCATCGCGCCACTGAGCCCCTTACAATAAACATAGTGGATATAAAAGAGAGTGTAACACTAACATGCATTTGATGACATATTTTGATATATACTGAATTTGGTACTGACAGTCAGACAGTACTGGATTCTGCATGTGCTCCAGCTATTTGGGATCTACTTGGTAGGTTGGGTTGTCCGTAAGCCTATACAAAAGAAAGGGTTATTATCTGCAAACTGTATTCCCCAACATGATTACTTACCACTGCATCAATCTCTTCAATTGAGGTGCTTAATTTCCGGTTAATCATTTTCCAGTTTGTTTGTTTATAACTGTAAAAGGCTCACTGGTAAGATTCTGTCGTCCAGTCGGTTGTTGCGGTTAATGTAGTTGCGTCGGTTGTTGGGGGCGACGTATCGATGCTTGTTTGACTTCATGTGAGTTATACTTAGAGCTGAAAATAAATTAAATACGTTGTTAATGTGCCCACTTCTTCTTCAAAAAAAACTTACATCATTTCGACGGCCTGTTTCAGCTTGCATTGTCTGTGCTAATAGAGCACATTGTCGATGGAGCACTGGCAGGCGTTACCGATACACTTGGTGTAATTGGTTGTTTTTTGTTGAACTTTTAACGTCTCATTTCCTTGCCGACGATAGGTTCTTCGATTGTCTGTGAGGGATAATTATTCAATCGGTTTTCCTTTTTGCCTTTCTTGTTATTGGAAGCTTTTACGCAATGGCTCTTTTTTAATATCTTGTCTCAGAGTATCGCTGAGTTTTTCCTTGTTGCAGCCGCAAACGCCGCCACCAACTATACCCAAGACTGACGAAGCATAAGCAGCACTTGTTTTCTTATTGCAAATAGAAAAGTCCTGTACTTCTTGAGCATTAAAAAGGGAATACTTGATATTGTGCTGTAATCAATTGCGGAATAGAAGTCAAGTTGCGAGTACTCGATGATGCCGTATTACTTGCCACCTAGAAATAGAAACGTACAAGTGTTCGCAAGGAGTAGAGACTGTGCGATTATATAACTCACCAGTTGCTTTGATGTTGTTGTTCACTGTCAAGACAAGGAGCGTGCCATTAACGCAAGTGATTTACCAGTTATTTGAAGTTTTACGGGATATGTGACACACTCAACCTGAAGAGGAAAAGGTAGAGAAAAAATAAAAATTGTTATGATTTTTTTTAGAGTGAGTGATATGAGGAGTTTTTAAGATGTAAGAATTGCAACACATAGAGCTGTGGGTTTTAGTTGATTGACACCTGTCGCGGGTGTTTTTACACTTGTTCTACTTCTTCAGACAGAGAGTCTATAAACCAAATTTCAATTAGTCTAGCTCAAAATGTAAGCTCCAAAAATGGGTGGCACACAGTCTGTTTTAGGAATGATGAAAATTCATCAGGATCAATACCATAACTTCGCCAACCACCAACCCCTAAAACGTCTGCGTTCGCAGTGGTTGTCTAGAAACAGGAATCTTCTCCAATTTTACCTGGCTTGTGTTTGGATGTGAGCAAGTCCACAGGCGACATTTACAAAATGTGGTCGGGGTTTACTGAGTCTATTTATTTTATTAACAACACACGACTATTTGCAACGTATAAAAAGCGCATAAAAATCAACTCGTTTCGTCGGTGAAGATATGAAAATCCGTGTCAATGAGAGGAAAATTTTAATGACATTTTTACATTGCACTGTGAGAGAGAAGTTTGGATTTTAAATGGCAAAATGCCTAATAATTACTTCACTATATCACTATACCGAATAAATTACAATCCTTGAACTTGCACCCGTCATTAATAATAAAAACAAATTTATCAATAAATTTTGCAAAATTCACGAACCGCACAATTTTAATTGTCAAAGAAATTCACCTCGCGTATTTGTTTTGTTTGTTTTTACAAGATGGCCGCTCACATGTACACACCGATAGGGATTTGAAGTACGTAACAACGTAAAAGCGACACGTAAGAAATCGGGCGATGAAGGGGAAGACGTACGAAGGTTTCCTATCTCTTCCTTAAGCTGGGTTTCCACATGCCCTTAAATTGACAAAGATTGATAGTTCTCGTTTATGTCATTAATTGACAATATTGCCAGTTCATTTCCACCTATGTCAATAATTGGCACAAAATCGTTTGTCATTTCATTGACAATAAAATTTTGACAAATGCGTTTGTCAGTTCATGGACAGCTATTTCCATTTGCACCTTTAACTTCAGTTGACGAATGGACATTTTTTTCGCTTTGGTTTGTTTGCAGCCTGTCCGCTTTTAGTTTCATTCTTTATTTTTAAATATGTCTTAATGAGATAAAATAATTTGAATTTAATAAATGGAATCATTGAAAAGATTGTTTACTTACTTGATAATTGCTACGAAGAGCATTCCATCGTAACATAATTTCACATTTGGGAACGGAAAGCGTTTTTGAAATAGTTGCCCACGAGTTGTTATTTATTTCTCGATTTTTATAAAGCTTGCTGTTGGAGTCCCAAATGTTGTCGAATTTTTCAACGTTGTGAATGAGATCAAGCGAGGACTGCACACTCCATTCCATACTTGATTTTCTCACTCGTTTTTTTCCTTCTTCTACTGCATCATCCTCAATGTAATCGAATGTATATACTCCTTTTTAAAAGATTAGAAAATATAGTAAAGTAAAAACATTACCATGTTTCCAGTTGTTTCTGCAGCTGACATGTCACTTAATACTTTTTTTTTAATTTCCGCAGCAAAATATATTTTGTATTTTCTTTGCCATTCAATTGACAAAACATTCAACACAATGCCAATAAATTTGTTTTGCCAGTTCATGACCAAGTGACGTTTTGCTCGTCAATTTTGCTATTTCCACTTTCGTTGCCAATTATTGACAAGGCCTGACAGTCAATTAAATGACTGTCAATTTTCGGCTATTTCCACTTGCCATTTTTCTCAATGACATAAAAATACGCCATTCGTCAATTAAAAAATGGCAAGTGGAAACTTAGCTTTACTTGATCTCTGATTTAAACAACGTTTGATAGGCTTGAAAGTGTATCAATGTACGCGTTCAGAAACTCAGATAGAGTTGTTCAGGACAACGTCAATGTCAATGACAAACTGACAGCATCTGTATGAATGAATGAATGAATGAATATTTATTGAGACTTTAAGGTGACAGTTGTGTTTAGCGATAGTACATTTGTTTCGTTTTTACATGTATATATGTTGCTATTTTAGCGGCTGTATAATATGTATGGCCTGCTCAGACTTATAAATTTCGAAAATGCCACATGGCGTTCGTTTCGTTTAGAGAATATTCTGCTCTCGCTCAAGAGCAATATAGTTATTTCTTTTGACTTGTGTCAGTGAGTGTACAATAATAATACTAATCTATCTTAAAAACTAGGTGGAAGAAGAGAACGAAAGTCTGCACAAGTGAGACGTCAGAGACTGTATACGATTTATCTGTGAATGCTTTCGTACTTTTCTTCTAAGGTACAATGTGTTTGTCAATGCTTAATGTATGAATACATTTTGAGTTCATATGGAATATACGTGGAATCAACTGAGTTGAATGTATGATATAGGAAAATATTACACATACGGAGACGTGTTTACAATTTGATTTTTTTTTTCAGTCTTTTGGATATATTTAGGTACTTAATATTGCTTCTACTTCATGTTTTTCTTTTAAAGTTATGATAGTTAACAACACTTTCAATCAAGAGATGGTTACAAGATTCAATACTAGGCAATATTTATTTTCCCCGATATATTTCTAAACAATAATGACAATTTGGACAAGGTCTAGTATTTATATTGGGGAAAAGGTTTTAGAGTACATTATATAATACAATTATGATAATAGGATAAAGAGGTTTTGCTCTCCAATGTGATTTGTTGAATGTTAGTGTTTAAGTGGTAAGACATATTTTCGTGAATAAAATAAAAAGTATCAAATACGGAGGAAACCGTAGCGTTTTTAATTAAATATATATTTTTTTTTGTTTGTTAATTTGTTATGACAGCATCTGTAGGATAACAAACACACATGACATTTGTATGATGGCAAATTCATTGGCAAGGGACAGGGGTTGTTTTTTGAACATTTTTAAAATTGCTTGAAAATTGTGTAAAAGTGCTAAATGAGAACAGAACAATTTATAAACAAAATAAAAATATTCAGAGTTGTTGTTGTCTGTGAAAACAAGAACATAATAATCTTTACTACACGAAAACAAATTAACTTCGTTTGCACTCGGATTTATGTTCACGCTTTGTAATGGCACTGGTTATCAATTTCACTCTTTATACCCTATCCCATAGGGGTATATTAGTTTTGATACATAGTTTGTAACATAGAGAAATAATTTAACTACATATACCTCAAAGTACAAGGTGGCGCAAAAATAACCTTCCGATGTATTTTCTGATATGAGGATTACTTTTGCGCCACCTTGTATATGGATCGACTCAGAATCGCTAGCTGAGTCGATTCAGCCATGTCTGTCCGTCCGTCCGTCCGTCCGCACGTCACCAGTTTTTGGGCCTTAAATTTTGAGCTAGACGGATGAAATTTGGTACACGTGCTCATTGTTGCTCCCAGCAGAACAAGTGTAAACATTTTTGAAATCCGCATACTGCCACGCCCCCTTTTTAGAAAACGTATTTTTTGGCCAAACCGTAAAGAACTTTAAAAAAGTGTCTGAGCAGCATATTTAGAGAATCGTAATATCTATATTTTGTTCATATAAAGTTTTTTGCCACGCCCCCTTTTTGTGGGCGTTTTTATTAAAAAACATTTTTCGGTCAAATTTTAAATATTTCGAAAAAAAATGTTGATGCAAAATCATAAGTTATATCAATATGAACATTTCGTCTATGGACCATTTCAACCCACGCCCACTTTTTGGGGGCGTTTTCTTACAAAAACCGTTTGTATACCCTACCCCATAGCATATGCTGGAGCTGGAGAAAAACGATGTTTTTTGTCAAACAACAAAAGATTCTGATAAACTGTTAGAACAATATGTTGTGACATGTCGTTTTCTATATTATAGACCCATAAAGCCCACTTTTTGGAGATATTAATTTTAAGGGTGGCATGGGATAGGGTATTCAACGATTCAACGATCCGCACAGCGGATGGTAGCCTTCTCATATGTTTCTACCCTATCCCATAGGGGTATATTAGTTTTGACATTAAGTTTGTAACATAGAGAAATAATTTCGATACCTATACCTACCTCAAAGTATATGGATCGATTCAGAATCACTAGCTGAGTCGATTAAGCCATGTCTGTCTGTCCGTCCGTCCGTCTGTGTGTCACCGATTTTTGGGCCTTACATTTTGAGCTAGAGTATTGAAATTTGGTATATAGACTCTCTGGCCGACGAAGCAGAACAAGTGTAAACATTTTTGAAATCCGCCCACTGCCACGCCCCCTTTTAGAAAAACTTAGTTTTAAGCCAAACCATAAGGAATTTCAAAAAAGTGTCTGAGCAGCATATTTAGACAATCCTAATATCTATATTTCGTCAATACAAAGTTTTTAGCCACGCCCACTTTTTGGGGGCGTTTTTAGTAAAAAACGCTTTTTGTTCAAATTTTAAAACATTCGAAAAAATGTTTGATGCAAATACTTCCGCAATGGTAATATAAACATTTTGTCCATAGATCATTTTCACCTACGCCCACATACAAAAAACCATTTGTATACCCCATCCCAAGGCATTAGCAATAGAAATACGTTGTTTTTTGTCGAACCACAAAAGATTTTGATAAACTGTCTGAGCAATATATTGTGAGAATGTCATTTTCTGTAATTCATCGCCATAAAGCATATATTTTGAGGATATTAATTTTAAGGATGGGAAGGGATAGGGTATTCAACGATCCGCACAGCGGATTGTAGCCTCTCATATGTTTTTTATATCTATTTTATAATTATACACACTCTCTTGGTATCGTTATGTATTTATACCCTATCCCATAGGGGTATATTAGTTTTGATACTTAGTTTGTAACATAGAGAAATAATTTCAAAGTATATGGATCGACTCAGAATCGCTAGCTGAGTCGATTAAGCCATGTCTGTCTGTCCGTCCGTCCGTCCGTCCGTCTGTACGTCACCGATTTTTAGGCCTTAAATTTTGAGCTAGGATAATGAAATTTGGTATATAGGATCCTCGCCCGTGCCTACAGAACAAGTGTAAACAATTTTGAAATCCGCCCACTGCCACGCCCCCTTTTAAGAAAAACTCAGTTTTTGGCCAAACCGTAAGGAATTTAAAAAAGTGTCTGAGTAGCATATTTATAGAATCGTAATATCTATATATCGTCAATACAAAGTTTTTTGCGACGTCCACTTTTTGGGGGCGTTTTCTATAAATAACCTTTTTTGGCCAAATTTGAAAATTTAAAAAAAAAAATTTGATGCAAAATCATTGGTAGTAGTAATATGAACATTTGGTCAGTAGACCATTTTAACCCAGGCCTACTTTTTGGGGGCGTTTTCCTACAAAAACCATTTGTATGCACTACCCCAAGGCATATGCAATACAAAAACGTTGTTTTTTTGTCGAACCACAAAAGGTTTTGATAAACTCTCTGAGCAATATATTGTAACAATGTCATTTTCTGTATTTTATCGCCATAAAGCCCACATTTTGAGGATATTATTTTAAAGATGGGATGGGATAGGGTATTCAACGATCCGCACAGCGGATTGTCGCCTCTCATATGTTTATAATTTGAGTTTCACTTTGAGCAACTTATATTTTCATATTTCAAAGCAAATAATCCAAAAATTAGTACTCCCGCCATATAAAATATCACATTGTTTTCCTCCAAGTGTTTTTGACGTTTTAAAAAAACGGGAGGGAGGTAGTCTCATGAACAACTCTATTAGGTAAGATATCTTATTAGCGTTTTCGATAATCAATGCCAGCTTTACGAAAATAAATGCGAGGTTCGAGGGTATTTAGAGATCAAGTAAGGAAGAGATACGGAACTTTCGTAAGTCTTCCCCTTTATCACCCGATCTCTTACGTGTCGTTTTGACACTTAAATTAGCTGGGCTGCAGACAAGTGTGTTTGAAACAAGGAATGTGTGTAACTGGTTGGACCGTGGTAATCAATTTATTTGTCAAAATCCTGGGTTCGAATCACGACCTCCGTGAACAAGTAACTCGTTTTCGTAAAGTATAGTCGTTAACGTAATTTGGCATCACCACTTGAGTGAACGGATGTATGAACGTACTAGCTGAATCTCAATGCCGTACGATCGGTTTGCAGTGTTCGTAATTTGTGTCGTGTAAAAAATAATAAAGAAAAATGTAAGTTTAATAATTTTAATTGGTTCATAAATGTTTAAAACCTATAAAAATGTCAATTAATTAATATATTATATACAAAAAAACAACAAGACAAATTGCAATAACATAAATCAAACTCAAAAGAGTACCTTGACGGATTACATGGCGAGATCGCCAGAATTGTCAAAAAAATCGATTCAAAATACTGCTCAAGACAAAGCTACTACATCCATAAAAATGTGAGATAGCTTGACAACTAAGTTAAATATTGTAGAACCTCAGGTTAAAGAAGTTAAAGCGTGGAAGTAGGAAAACACATTAAGTTTATTGAGTCGCTATTTATTATTTAATTTGTTTAGAGGTTTTCGCTGACCAAACATTTTCGATGAAAAAGAAATAAATAATAGAAAATGATGTGGGACTGTATGAGGAGAACCACCTCACCGAAGAGCATAATTTAATAATTTAAGCAACTGGATTGCAAGCATCAGTTGAGGGACTTATAAATACAAAAAATACAAAAAGGCTTCCACAACGCCGAAAGGTACTGCGTCCAAGGATTCAATAGAGGAATACATGCGATATTAAAGAAAGGCTATTCAGCAAATTGGCACTTCTTCAAGAGAATGTTTTTTGATCGTATCAGAATTCAACAAACCAACTGAAGAAAAATTGGACACCTTCGACGGTGTGTTGGTAACCAACACTTTTTAAGAGAGAATGTGTTGCTGCTTTTTGCAATACAAAAGGTACTGCGGTAAATGTTCACAGAAGTTAAGTGGTCGATTTTTTTTTCATTTAGTCTAACGAAATCCAAATCCATTTAACGTTGTTAAATGACTTTTTTTTCAACTTTTATTTTGTCAAATTTGACTTCTCAATGACATTTATTTGAAGTTTAGACTATCACCTCTTTTATTTTATTTAAGTACAACTAATACGTCAAACTAAAAATCAGAGATCAAGTAATAGTGCTTACACACCGAATCATAAACTGAGTTTTTCGCAAAAATCTTTACTACACGAAAACAAATTAACTTCGTTTGCACTCGGATTTATGTTCACGCTTTGTAATGGCACTGGTTATCAATTTCACTCTTTATACCCTATCCCATAGGGGTATATTAGTTTTGATACATAGTTTGTAACATAGAGAAATAATTTAACTACATATACCTCAAAGTACAAGGTGGCGCAAAAATAACCTTCCGATGTATTTTCTGATAGGAGGATTACTTTTGCGCCACCTTGTATATGGATCGACTCAGAATCGCTAGCTGAGTCGATTCAGCCATGTCTGTCCGTCCGTCCGTCCGTCCGCACGTCACCAGTTTTTGGGCCTTAAATTTTGAGCTAGACGGATGAAATTTGGTACACGTGCTCATTGTTGCTCCCAGCAGAACAAGTGTAAACATTTTTGAAATCCGCATACTGCCACGCCCCCTTTTTAGAAAACGTATTTTTTGGCCAAACCGTAAAGAACTTTAAAAAAGTGTCTGAGCAGCATATTTAGAGAATCGTAATATCTATATTTTGTTCATATAAAGTTTTTTGCCACGCCCCCTTTTTGTGGGCGTTTTTATTAAAAAACATTTTTCGGTCAAATTTTAAATATTTCGAAAAAAAATGTTGATGCAAAATCATAAGTTATATCAATATGAACATTTCGTCTATGGACCATTTCAACCCACGCCCACTTTTTGGGGGCGTTTTCTTACAAAAACCGTTTGTATACCCTACCCCATAGCATATGCTGGAGCTGGAGAAAAACGATGTTTTTTGTCAAACAACAAAAGATTCTGATAAACTGTTAGAACAATATGTTG
Organism: Rhingia campestris; assembly: GCA_932526625.1. Taxonomy (NCBI): domain Eukaryota; kingdom Metazoa; phylum Arthropoda; class Insecta; order Diptera; family Syrphidae; genus Rhingia; species Rhingia campestris. The sequence goes on along the minus strand of OW052184.1, from coordinate 83,553,443 downwards.
TGACATGTCGTTTTCTATATTATAGACCCATAAAGCCCACTTTTTGGAGATATTAATTTTAAGGGTGGCATGGGATAGGGTATTCAACGATTCAACGATCCGCACAGCGGATGGTAGCCTTCTCATATGTTTCTACCCTATCCCATAGGGGTATATTAGTTTTGACATTAAGTTTGTAACATAGAGAAATAATTTCGATACCTATACCTACCTCAAAGTATATGGATCGATTCAGAATCACTAGCTGAGTCGATTAAGCCATGTCTGTCTGTCCGTCCGTCCGTCTGTGTGTCACCGATTTTTGGGCCTTACATTTTGAGCTAGAGTATTGAAATTTGGTATATAGACTCTCTGGCCGACGAAGCAGAACAAGTGTAAACATTTTTGAAATCCGCCCACTGCCACGCCCCCTTTTAGAAAAACTTAGTTTTAAGCCAAACCATAAGGAATTTCAAAAAAGTGTCTGAGCAGCATATTTAGACAATCCTAATATCTATATTTCGTCAATACAAAGTTTTTAGCCACGCCCACTTTTTGGGGGCGTTTTTAGTAAAAAACGCTTTTTGTTCAAATTTTAAAACATTCGAAAAAATGTTTGATGCAAATACTTCCGCAATGGTAATATAAACATTTTGTCCATAGATCATTTTCACCTACGCCCACATACAAAAAACCATTTGTATACCCCATCCCAAGGCATTAGCAATAGAAATACGTTGTTTTTTGTCGAACCACAAAAGATTTTGATAAACTGTCTGAGCAATATATTGTGAGAATGTCATTTTCTGTAATTCATCGCCATAAAGCATATATTTTGAGGATATTAATTTTAAGGATGGGAAGGGATAGGGTATTCAACGATCCGCACAGCGGATTGTAGCCTCTCATATGTTTTTTATATCTATTTTATAATTATACACACTCTCTTGGTATCGTTATGTATTTATACCCTATCCCATAGGGGTATATTAGTTTTGATACTTAGTTTGTAACATAGAGAAATAATTTCAAAGTATATGGATCGACTCAGAATCGCTAGCTGAGTCGATTAAGCCATGTCTGTCTGTCCGTCCGTCCGTCCGTCCGTCTGTACGTCACCGATTTTTAGGCCTTAAATTTTGAGCTAGGATAATGAAATTTGGTATATAGGATCCTCGCCCGTGCCTACAGAACAAGTGTAAACAATTTTGAAATCCGCCCACTGCCACGCCCCCTTTTAAGAAAAACTCAGTTTTTGGCCAAACCGTAAGGAATTTAAAAAAGTGTCTGAGTAGCATATTTATAGAATCGTAATATCTATATATCGTCAATACAAAGTTTTTTGCGACGTCCACTTTTTGGGGGCGTTTTCTATAAATAACCTTTTTTGGCCAAATTTGAAAATTTAAAAAAAAAAATTTGATGCAAAATCATTGGTAGTAGTAATATGAACATTTGGTCAGTAGACCATTTTAACCCAGGCCTACTTTTTGGGGGCGTTTTCCTACAAAAACCATTTGTATGCACTACCCCAAGGCATATGCAATACAAAAACGTTGTTTTTTTGTCGAACCACAAAAGGTTTTGATAAACTCTCTGAGCAATATATTGTAACAATGTCATTTTCTGTATTTTATCGCCATAAAGCCCACATTTTGAGGATATTATTTTAAAGATGGGATGGGATAGGGTATTCAACGATCCGCACAGCGGATTGTCGCCTCTCATATGTTTATAATTTGAGTTTCACTTTGAGCAACTTATATTTTCATATTTCAAAGCAAATAATCCAAAAATTAGTACTCCCGCCATATAAAATATCACATTGTTTTCCTCCAAGTGTTTTTGACGTTTTAAAAAAACGGGAGGGAGGTAGTCTCATGAACAACTCTATTAGGTAAGATATCTTATTAGCGTTTTCGATAATCAATGCCAGCTTTACGAAAATAAATGCGAGGTTCGAGGGTATTTAGAGATCAAGTAAGGAAGAGATACGGAACTTTCGTAAGTCTTCCCCTTTATCACCCGATTTCTTACGTGTCGTTTTGACACTTAAATTAGCTGGGCTGCAGACAAGTGTGTTTGAAACAAGGAATGTGTGTAACTGGTTGGACCGTGGTAATCAATTTATTTGTCAAAATCCTGGGTTCGAATCACGACCTCCGTGAACAAGTAACTCGTTTTCGTAAAGTATAGTCGTTAACGTAATTTGGCATCACCACTTGAGTGAACGGATGTATGAACGTACTAGCTGAATCTCAATGCCGTACGATCGGTTTGCAGTGTTCGTAATTTGTGTCGTGTAAAAAATAATAAAGAAAAATGTAAGTTTAATAATTTTAATTGGTTCATAAATGTTTAAAACCTATAAAAATGTCAATTAATTAATATATTATATACAAAAAAACAACAAGACAAATTGCAATAACATAAATCAAACTCAAAAGAGTACCTTGACGGATTACATGGAGAGATCGCCAGAATTGTCAAAAAAATCGATTCAAAATACTGCTCAAGACAAAGCTACTACATCCATAAAAATGTGAGATAGCTTGACAACTAAGTTAAATATTGTAGAACCTCAGGTTAAAGAAGTTAAAGCGTGGAAGTAGGAAAACACATTAAGTTTATTGAGTCGCTATTTATTATTTAATTTGTTTAGAGGTTTTCGCTGACCAAACATTTTCGATGAAAAAGAAATAAATAATAGAAAATGATGTGGGACTGTATGAGGAGAACCACCTCACCGAAGAGCATAATTTAATAATTTAAGCAACTGGATTGCAAGCATCAGTTGAGGGACTTATAAATACAAAAAATACAAAAAGGCTTCCACAACGCCGAAAGGTACTGCGTCCAAGGATTCAATAGAGGAATACATGCGATATTAAAGAAAGGCTATTCAGCAAATTGGCACTTCTTCAAGAGAATGTTTTTTGATCGTATCAGAATTCAACAAACCAACTGAAGAAAAATTGGACACCTTCGACGGTGTGTTGGTAACCAACACTTTTTAAGAGAGAATGTGTTGCTGCTTTTTGCAATACAAAAGGTACTGCGGTAAATGTTCACAGAAGTTAAGTGGTCGATTTTTTTTTCATTTAGTCTAACGAAATCCAAATCCATTTAACGTTGTTAAATGACTTTTTTTTCAACTTTTATTTTGTCAAATTTGACTTCTCAATGACATTTATTTGAAGTTTAGACTATCACCTCTTTTATTTTATTTAAGTACAACTAATACGTCAAACTAAAAATCAGAGATCAAGTAATAGTGCTTACACACCGAATCATAAACTGAGTTTTTCGCAAAAAGTTTACGTAAACCACTGGATGCTTTCACACCGACTCTGACCAGGTTTCGTTTGACATTTCAATCAGCTGTGAATTGTGATACTAGCTGCAACATTTATGTGTGAAAATATTGTAATTGAATAATAATTTGAATTCTAATATAGTTCAAAAACATATGAGAAGGCTACAATCCACTGTGCGGATCGTTGAATACCCTATCCCATCCTATCTGTAAAACTAAAATCCCAAAAAGTGGACATGGCTAAAAACACGATGTGGATAAAATAAAGAAAATGGCATGGTGACAACAAATTCTTCAGACTGCTTATAAAAAACTTTTACGGTTCTACAAAAGACAAGGTTTTCTCCTGCATATGTTTTGGGGCAGTGTATAAAATGGTTCTTATATAAAAACGCCCCCAAAAAGTGGGGTGGGTTAAAATGGTATATAGACGAAATGTTTATATTAATAATGTTAATGATTCTGCATCAAAATTTTTTTCGAAAAATTTAAAATTTGACCGAAAACAGTTTTTAATTAAAAACGCCCCCAAAAAGGGGGCGTGGCAAAAAACTTTAAATGGACGAAATATAGATATTAATGTTGTCTAAATATGTTGTTCAGAAACTTTTTTAAAATTCCTTACGGTTTGGTCAAAAACTGAGTTTTTCTTAAAAGGGGGCGTGGCAGTGGGCGGATTTCAAAAATGTTTACACTTGTTCTGTAGGCTGAGACGAGGATCCTATATACCAAATTTCATTATCCTAGCTCAAAATTTAAGGCCTAAAAATCGGTGACGTACAGACGGACGGACGGACGGACAGACAGACAGACATGGCTTAATCGACTCAGCTAGCGATTCTGAGTCGATCCATATACTTTGAGCTATATGTAGCAAAATTATTTCTCTATGTTACAAACTAAGTATCAAAACTAATATACCCCTATGGGATAGGGTATAATGAATCAAATCTAAAGATTTTGACAACGTCTGCGAAGTGATTATGAGAAGGTTTCGTCGTAACCTGCTAGGTTTTGAGAACTGACAATGTATGGGAAAACTCGGTTTTCGACGAAGGTTTCAGGTGTTTTTGCGAAAACTCAGTTTTCGGTTCGGTGTGAATGCACTATTAATTCTTTTCAGATTCAGATTCTTTATTGAGACTTTTTATAAACGAATTTGACATGAGTTGTCTTATAAATAGAGTGAATAGGATATATTGAAAATATAAACTTTATATATGTGTGGCTATAATGTATGGCTCTCTCTTTAAGGCGTTTTTGTTTCAGAATGCCTACATGGCTGTACTGTTTCTTTACGATTCTTTTAGCTATTGCTCAATTGTAGCTATATTGCTATCTCTTACGACTTATTGTCGTGATATGGAATACATATGGTACATATAATACAAACTATATACAATGCAACTACGAGATTATGTACATACTACACTTAAACATAAAAGAGGGTAAGGGATGACTGATGTGTTTTGGTCTATCCTCTTACTCATGTTCCATTGGTTGGAAGGATGGTTAATTTATATTTCATTCGCTTGTAATTTGAGTTGCGTTTTCTTTTAATTATTATACTTTTTTTTCATGAAAACAGTCTTGTGTTTTGGTACGTACTATGATATACGATTATTTTATAACTGAACATTTGTTCATATCACAGATATTTTTGTAAATAAATGATAGTGTAAATAGATAGATATTCTATAAGAGCTTAAATCTAGGACTTGGGTGAGTTTTGTCCACCAATAATTATGTTCGATTTATAGTTTTGTTATTGTTTTCTAGGTACTATATTGCTGTTGTTTGGAATTTATCCCCGATTTTGACCGTTTGCTGTGATTTGGTAAAATGGAATGGGGGGCCCATTGGGAGATATGTTAGGGTTTTCCGCGAGTAAGTTAAATGGCGATGGATAGGTACGGTGAACTATTTATGTTTATGTTTATTTCCGAAGTGAAAATATTTTTAATTGTATCGTTGTCATTGTGGTTCATTTTGTTCAACGATTTTTGCATTAAAGCGATGGCGTGTTTAATAATCGAGATTGTCTTTGATTCATTGTAAATATATTGGTTTGAGAAGCGTTTGTTACGCGACTCAAAGTTTTTATTTAAACAGACGCGTAGGATTCTCCTTTCTAGGAGTTCCAATTCCTTGGCCGTTGTTTTGGATATCGAGAACCATACCGGAAAAGCGTATATCTGGATTGGTCTTATCATTGCTTTATAAAATAGTATTTTAACCCTTTCGCTGAGCGACTTGTTCTTTAGTAGAGGCATTAGCATGTATGATATTTTCCTAGCTTTAAGTTTTGTTAACTGAGCGTGTTTGTTAAATTTAAAAAGTGGGTTGAAGTTAATTCCGAGATATTTTATGTTGTTTTTAAATTGAATATGGTTATTGCCCAGAGTTAGTGTCAGATTTTTGCTTTCTCTGACCACTCCGTCTTTGCCCTTTCCACTAGCATTCCTAAAGCAGATGCACTCGGATTTTTGTTCATTTATTTTGATACCCCATTTTTTATAATAGGCTGTAATTAGGTCTAGGTGTTCTTTGAGGAGCCTAACTGCATCTAATGGATAGTCTGCACTGGCATATGCGAAGGTGTCGTCTGCATATAAGATAGCCTGTGAATGCAATGTGTTTTGTGTGAATAGCGTGTGTGGAAAATCATGAATGAACAGGTTATATAGCCGAGGCCCTAAAATTGAACCCTGAGCGACTCCCCTGAGAGCCTGGGTATTGATTGATTTTGTTTCTTGCAACTGAACATAAAACGTTCTCTCAGAGAGGAAACTAATTAGTAGATGAACTATATTGCGAGGATAGTCGAGTTGTAGTAATTTATATATCAGTCCATTCCTCCAGACGCTGTCGAATGCTTTTTCCACATCTAGGGAGCATGCTGCTGTGCACTTCTTGTTTCTTAAATTGTTTGTGATGTCAGTATGAACCTTGAGCAGAGCATGCTCCGTCGAGTGTCTTTTTTTGAAGCCGAACTGGAGGTCCGGTATAAATTCAATGCTATCTTCGACGTGCCTGTCTATTTTTTCCAAGATAATTCGTTCAAATACTTTTCCAACATTTGAGAGAAGTGATATCGGTCTGAAGTTGTTTATGTTGCTATCATTTGGCTTTTTCGCTAGTGGGATAAGCCTCGCGTTTTTCCAGGCTCTCGGGAAGTACCCATTGTTTATACAATGGTTGTAAATTATTGTCAGGAAACTGACGACAGATGTAGGAAATTTTTTAATTATAAAATTGGAGATCATGTCTGGACCGGTCGATTTTTTGTTGTTGATCATGCGGATTGTTTCTGAAACATCCGGGAGGGAGCAAAATATATAGGATCATCACCCCGCGATTAAGAGCTGATTCGGTTGGACTGAAAATGAAAATATGTAGTGGTATTGACCTTCTGGCCTGTTGAGTTGCTGATTGTACTAGCCTCGTCAAGGAAGGATCTTCGTTTGGAGTTACCTCCTTATAGATTTCTTCGAAGTGATTTTTGAAGGCCGATACTATCTCTGTTTTGCCTGACATTTTTACATTATCAACCGTGACTTCGTTGCAACCGAACCTGCTTCCTTTTCCCAGGAACTGGTGAGCTTCTTTAAAAGCTCGACAACCCGGTTTGATTTTAGCTAGCCGAGAAGCGAACTTTTCGTTCAGCCAAATCTTTACTCTCTCTTGGATGATTCGTTTCAACAATGAGATTTTGTTTGCTAAAGATTTATATTCGACGTTGATGCGATTGTAGGATCTGTGATAGATATTCTTCAATTCCCTCTGCCAACGGTTTTTAGCTCTGAAAAGAGCTTTTATGTTCTCCGGAAGGAGAGAATAGTTTTTGAACTCGGCGGGGGAATTAGACGAGTGTGTAGTTATTGTTTCGTTCACAATATTGTTAAAATTTTCTATGTGCGCGTCGATCTCGGAGTTTGAGAGATAAGAACTGACCGGAGGAATTACCGGTCCGAGACTGTTATCTAGGTCTCTTCTGAAACTGGGCCAGTGTGTGTTTTGGAAAGAGATGTTGTGGTTACGATCGGCTATTGTAATTTCTAGGTCTCTGATGTTGAGATTTAGAGCTAAAGGGAAGTGGTCTGAGAAGGATGGAAGAGTTTCTATTGTATAATTAGGGAAGGCGGAATTTATTAAGTTTGTTGAAATTAAAAAGTGATCTAGGTAAGATGAGGCCCTAGGAAAGGTTGGGCTTTGCGCAGTAAGGTTTGTTATGATAGGGGCCACAGATGATAACCAGTTCTCAAGGTATCTGCCATTTTGGTTGAATTTTGAATCTCCCCAACTTATATGTCTGGCGTTTAGATCCCCTCCAATTATACAGCCATCAAATGTGCCCGCTTTAAGTTTAATTCTTGATAAATCCTCAAGGATCCAAGTTTGTTGGCTGTTAGATGGGATATAAATTGAGCCAAAGAGTAAGTTCATGCTCGCCCCTGACGCTTTCAATTTGATAGCCGTAAATATGGATGGGAATTGTAAGTTGGGGATCATCACTTCAGTATATTTTATGTTCTTTTTTATGAGCATGGCGACACCTCGACCCCTGTCATCGCGTAAAACGTTATATGTCTCTATTAATGGTTTGTGTCTTTGACAAAGTCTTGTTTCTTGTATGAATGCAATGGAGGTCTCGCTGGCAAGGAGGATTTTAAGCAATTCAATCCTCCTGCTGTGTTCAATTAATGACGCAATGTTGTAAGTCATGATTTTTAACGACATTATTTATTACTAAGTAGAATTTCGTTGAGAATATTAAGGAAGTTTATCCTTTTCTGTGATAGGGATTCCCCTCCTTTGTTAAAATTCTCAACGAAATTTTCTATTTTATTCAATAAGCTTGAAACCTCCATTCCAAACAAGTTTTTCGAAAGATCCAGAAATTGGTTCAGGAAGTCCTGTTTATTGCTTTGATTAGCTCTCGGTAAAGTTGTAGGTGTGGTCTTAACAGATGCATTGTCTCCTCTGAGGAGGTCGGCAAAAGAGACCCCGGGAGAGACTCGGCTGACTGCTGGTAAGAGGCATCTTTGGTCTTGTGACGCCCTCTCTCTTCTCTCAAGAGCTTCTTTGAAGATCTTTTTGCTGGGTGGTCTGAACCGCAGTTTACGCAGTGCGCCTTTGTCTCCTCCCTGGATTTGGTATTAAGGGGGCACTCCCCTGGTTGGTGGTTAATTTCACATTTAACACAGCGGTATCTATTCGCGCAGTTTTTGGCTAAGTGCCCGAATTTCTGGCATCTCCTACATTGGAGTGCCCCTTATTACCATGAGGTTTCTCCCAGTATACCTGGAAGTGTGAGAGGTATCTTACCCTCAAAATTTCATCTGCCTGCCTCCCTGGAAAGAGACGCACATCGAAAAGGTTATAATTTAGCCCTTCTTTTTTGGACTTAATTGTTTCAAATTTAAATACTTTTTCAACTGTCTCTGGGACCAGTTCTTCAATTTCTCTATGGATCTCTTCGGCCAAGAAATCGGAAGATAACCCCTTTAAAATTAAGTTCACTGTTTTTTGTTCTTTTAGAGTGAACGAATACGCTTGTATATCGTCGTTATTCTTTAGTTTTTCCATAATCTCCCGATGGACCCCCGGTTCGTCCACCCAAAGCTTGGTTTTGCGTTTGTTACACGCAACGAATTTAAAATTAAAAGGACTTAACCTTGCTTTTTCACTAAGGTCGGCTGATAGTTTTCTAGTATCGACATCGAACATAAAAATAGGTGGACAAAACTTACCCGGTCGCTTGTTGGATTGTTGATGGTTGGAGCTGAGCTGGATCCAGCTGCTCTTAACGTCTGATGATGGGTTGACTGGTTGTTACCCTTGCTGTTGTTGAGTCTTCCTCTGGTGTTGTTTGGGGATCTGGTGGATACTTCTGCGCTTCCCGGCTGCTGTTGATGTGTTTCGATATCTGCTGAGTGGTCAGCATTGTCATTCGATGATTGTCATGAAGTCGGCCAGTCGACTGTTCGTTGCTCGGGAATTTTGTGGAGATATTTGTTCCTTGCCAATGGGCTTATTTGTCTTTTTGCGACGTTAATGTCGCCCAAAATGGCAAATGGATTTTCGTCCATACTCTCCATTGGTGAGTGGCTGGAAATACTTATGGCTGGAGTGCCAATCGTCTTTGGTCTTTTAGGTTTAGATGAACCATCGATTGAGGTTGGGGGTGAATTCTCCATTTTGGGGTTATTTTTTAAAAAAAGGAGCAAACGGGCTGCCTTTATGTCCCCTTTTAAGTTTTGCGGAGGATTAACCCTTCCGACACACTTTTTGGAATTTCTTTTTAAGCCCCCCATCCGGGGCTGAGGATGAGCACGCGATTGGATTTCCGCGTGTTAGTTTTTTTTTTTTATCCGTCGAAATCAAATTCACTGCTAATAATCCTTTTTTATTTTTAGGATTACTGTGACTCTTTCACTATTTTGTTATTTATTGTTTGTTATTTTCGTTTTTTCACTATTAAATAGCTTCTTATTCAAAATATATTTTTTTTTTTGATTTCACAGCCACGTCACCGTAAGGCGTCCACGTTTTTTTTTAATAATTCTTTTCCTTTTCATTCAGTTTGAACTTTTCTTTTTTTTTTGTGTTCTGGGAAGCGATTCTTCACCATCGGTGACCTGCTGGACTTAGATTCGTCAACATGGTCTGCCCAAAAAAAACACCAAGGTATGGGCAGTTTCAAATTGATTTGGATGACGATCGTCTGCTGATTGTTGGAGGTCGTGGCGGACCAAATAGCATGTATACGGACGCATGGCTGTAATATGTCTAACGAGGTGTGGCAATGGAAAAGAGTACCGATGAGAAACAAAAAGTGGGACGTGCAGGTGAACTTAATCGTTTGGATAACTTTCGAATTGTCGATGATATGCATGAGTTGGCTTGATCAAAAACCATCAACACAACAACAATAACATTTGTCTGTTCCTGAAGAAAGAAACCACAACCGTCCACAATTAAGAGCCAGTCATGTACTACAAATACAAATACATTGGACTTTCCATATGAATTGTGAAATGAATTCGATTAATTTTTAATATTTTCTATTAATAAAAATAACTTTGAAAAAAAATCAATCAACTCTGTGTAGTGCACTTGTACAGGGAAATTTTTTTCAAAAGGGAAATTTTCACCGAAGTAGATTTTGGCAGTATAAGAGTTATACCATACTCGTTTGGCATCACTGGGTATAATCTGACTGTTTCACTTGAGTTTCTTCAAGTTTAGCGTTTTTAGTACTTATTCAGTTTTTTTTGATTATCAGGCGATGTGCGAAACTGCGAGGCGTCTACGAGGAGATAAATAGGGGAGAAATTGGTGCGAGAAGCTAGTTTTTGAGTGGTGTGGTTGAAGTGAGCGTAGCGAACAAAACGCGGCAAAATAGTGGCATGTGGTACAGTTTTTTTTGATTCCATTTTTTGTGGGTGGCAAGTCACACCATACCTTTTAGTAAAAAGCAAAATTTGCTTATCCTTCGATAAAGAAATAAAAGAAAAAAAAAACATTATTCAAGTAAAGAATCTAAAAATAAATTTTTAAGTTGTATACCATGTGCCCACAAACTAGTGAAAAGTACAACGAAAACCCACTAACTTTTAAAAGATAAAAAAACTCGTGCTACCCACAATTACGACTGCAGTCAGCAGAATTAAGCCAAGTCAGGCCACAAAAAAAAATAATCGAGTAGATTTTTTTTGCGAAACACCCCAGGAGCACCCACGGAGCACTTCCATATAGTCCTCAGAAGCCCTCGTGGAACACCTCGTCGAGCGTCATCTCTTCAAGAGCTGAAAGTGTGGAAAACATTTTTATTTTTTTTGTGTTCTTATGCTATAATCATAAAACAAACTATCTCTGAATAGAAAAGAAAGAAACCAATTATTGTTAAAGAAATTAAATATAAAAAAAGGAAAAGATAACAAGTTAAAAAAAAAAGAATTTATAATTTTTTTTGGATTTAAAAAAAAAAAAAAAAGAAATAAGAAAAACTGAATTTTAAATTTTTATTTTGAAATAATAATTAATTTAATTTTGAAATTAATTTAAATTAAAATTATTATGGAATACGTTTTTATAACTAACGTTTTATAAAAAAAGGATATAAAAAATAAATTAAATTTAAATGAAATTAAAATATTAAAAAAATAAAAATTAAAATTAGAATAACCTAATTTTCTTTGAATTGTAAAGCTTTTGTTTTAATTTTTTTTAAAAAACTTTAATTTTCTTGTATTGTCTTTTATGTGTTATTTCATAACGTTTCTCTCTCTCCTACGTGTAAAGCTATCGCGTAATAACATCCATCCACCGTGCACGCTGGAGGAACCGAGTAAACATCGTTAAAGCGTAGAAAGGCGCTCAAAAAAGGAAAAAGAAGAAGGGTATGATAATACTTGTGGTTTTGTCCTTAGTAAGATACATTTTGATGAAAGTTAACATATTATTTTTTTTAAAGATAATTAAATTATTCACTGTAAATAGTTTTTAAACACTTATTTAATTCATAAGATGAATAAAGAAGATTTTCGCATCTTATCAAGTAAATCGATAACAATGATTCGATAAATTTTTTTTTAATGAGAGTGAAGGGGTAGATGAAGACAGTGATGGTGCAGTAGGGGGAAGCAAACTTGAATTTTATTTTTTTTTCAGGGGATTATCCAACATGGCCGAGGGTAGTCAAGGAGTGGACGAATACCATGTGTTCACTAAAGGGTGGGGTAAGCTGGCCAAGGTTCCTGAACACCTCGGAACCAGATTTGTTTCGCTTTTTTTTAATTTTATTTCCTTTTCTTATTTGTTTCTACTGGTTGTCTGGTCTTTTTAGTTTTTTTTCAGTAGTGAACACTTTTTTTTGTATTTTTTTGTATAAATATTTTAGTTAAATGGTACGTACAATTTTGTGGATTGGTATGGGCAGGTAAGAACCCACACAGTCGGCGAGCTAAGCCGCGCTAAACGCGTGACGTACCACCCGCCTGCTACCATACTAAACCCCCTCTCGCGACCCGGACCATTGCCGACATCGGTGTTGTGGAGATGGTTCTTTTTGAAGGGAACGTCTGCTTTTGAAACTGAGTGGTCGTCATTCAGTTTGGTAGGCGTTCGCAACAAAATGGCGCCCAACGTGGGGCAGCGTTAGTGTCGTAAGACGCTGACGACAAGGCAAAATTTTAATAAGTATCTTTTGCATCTGTAGATGTATCTATAGCATTGCGCTAGCCTTGCCCCAAACATTTTTGTTCTTTTTTTGAACAGTCCCTTGTAGATTTTTGTTCCCCCTGGTGTTTAACCGCGTTCAAGAGAATTTCTTTGATTTTAATCGACTATTTAGTAATCACGACCCCATCTTTACATTAGCTTCATTGGTTAAACACAGTTCGTTTCTTTTTATCTATCCTATCTATTCTTTTTCTTCCCCGAACTTGAAGCACACTATTATTTCATTTCTATTTTCTTCTCCAACTATCAAAAAAAAAAAATCGAAATTAAATATCTAACAACATCTTTCGGAAAAATCTCATATACCTAGATGCAGGAAGTCCCAGGAGTGGATAATTCGAATCATTTCCATCTGAGTTGCGCCGGTCTAGTGAGATATAAATATGTTTTTCTCATAAAGCTTAGACAGGTAAATGTAAGTCCCGAATTTTAATTTTTCAGTATGAGATTCGCGTTGCGACAGTGACTGCCTAAGCAATTATTAGGAAAACCAAACCGTATAATTTTTGTTTGTTTGGAAATTGTTCTTTTTATTATATGAGACGCATGTGTGAATTTGTTAAGCTATCGACATGATTGCTCATAAAATATATTTTAAAGCAAAATAATTCAACAAATTTGGTGGATTATCATCTGTGTAAGACCCTTAAAGCAGAACATGCAGTTCGTTAACGATGCGACACAGTTGGTATACACAAACATTGTTTGCGAAACCCCACAAGCACAAACTATATTGCATTTCATCACTGTTTATCAAAGCCCTGAAACTCTCATGAAAGTACCTAATTGAAAAGTTGAAATTTTTATTATAGCACATTATAATAGATTTTGATATATTTATTTTCCCAAGCTTATTTAAACTAAATTTAAAAAGACGTTTTTCTTTTGAAAAAAAACCAAAACAAAAAAAAAACATATGAGAAGGCTACAATCCGCTGTGCGGATCGTTGAATACCCTATCCCATCCTATCCATAAAACTAAAATACCCAAAAAAGTGGACATGGCTAAAAACACGATGTGGATAAATAGAAAAAATGATATAGTGACAACAAATTCTTCAGACTGCTTACAAAACACTTTAACGGTTCTACAAAAGACAAGGTTTTCTCTTGCATATGTTATGGGGTAGTGTATAAAAATGGTTTTTATATAAAAACGCCCCCAAAAAGTGGGCGTGGGTTAAAATGATATATAGAAGAAATGTTCATATTAATAATGTTAATGATTCTGCATCAAAATTTTTTTCGAAAAATTTAAAATTTGACCGAAAACAGTTTTTTATTGAAAACGCCCCCAAAAAGTGGGCGTGGCAAAAAACTTTATATGGACGAAATATAGATATTAATATTGTCTAAATATGTTGTTCAGAAACTTTTTTAAAATTCCTTACGGTTTGGTCAAAAACTGAGTTTTTCTTAAAAGGGGGCGTGGCAGTGGGCGGATTTCAAAAATTTTTACACTTGTTCTGTAGGCAGAGACGAGGATCCTATATACCAAATTTCATTATCCTAGCTCAAAATTTAAGGCCTAAAAATCGGTGACGTACAGACGGACGGACGGACGGACGGACGGACGGACGGACGGACAGACAGACATGGCTTAATCGACTCAGCTAGCGATTCTGAGTCGATCCATATACTTTGAGGTATATGTAGCAAAATTATTTCTCTATGTTACAAACTAAGTATCAAAACTAATATACCCCTATGGGATAGGGTATAATCATTATAATTTTGTTTTTGAATTTTGAATTTAAAATTTGAATTTAAAAAAAAAAAAAAAAAAATTTGTTTTTGAAATTACCAAAAGTTCGTTTAGTTAAAATCAATTTTAATCTTGCGAAGGGATTCTTTTTCGTAATCCTGTAAAATGTCGGAAGGCACAGGAGCGGTTTCGAAAAATCTTCGCAGTAAAAAGCAAGAGGCAGGGAAACCATCAGACGTTTTTAAAACCTCTGCTAGTACGTTAAGAACGCCTCCTCCCTTAGTAGTTTCTCAAAAGATTAGCAATTCTGACGTTGTAGTGACAAAAGTCGTTCCGAGGGGTGCTGCTGCGGTTACAGATGAACAACCCGTTGACGCGATACGGGACTTCAATATAGAAGATGACAATAACCAGTATACGCCAAAGGGCTTTAAGAAGAGTAGTGGTCAGCCCAACTTCGATCCAGAAGTTGAGGCGTATGTAAATCAGCGTATTCGCGAAAGCCAGGAGCAACAAGCTCAATTATTTATGTCAAAGGCTCAGAATAGGTTGTCTTTTGGTTCTAATAGTAGGAGTACTAATCAGAGTAACTCAAGAAATCGTGGTAGTAATCCTAGGCGTGAGTCATATCAGATTAGGCGCGACAACCCAAACCCCAGTAGACTAACAATTCTAGAGGACAATATGATGCAAATCTCAAAAAGTTTGCGTGAAGTTACTGATCGTTTAAGTAGGCTATCTGCCGCCAGTAGCAGCACTGATCAACCACCACAAGATCCACCACAAGAACTGCAACCTCAGAGGTTTCAAGAACAGGAATCACCAATAGGGTTGAGATTGACAAATGGTCAGTCAAATTTGACGGCTCCAATAAGACCCCGCCCATTGACGACTTTCTTTTTAGAGTAAATACTCTTCGGATCAATCACAGATATTCTTGGGAGCAGGTATTTTCCCATTTTTACCTTTTAGTGGCAGGGAGAGCCGAAGATTGGTATTGGGCTTATCGAAAGACAAATCCAAACTCAAAATGGGCTGATCTTCGTGTAGCTCTAACCGAGCATTTTCGCAGTGTTAAATCAGATTTTGAGATAACAAGGCAAATAGTAGACAGAAGACAAGGTCCATTAGAAGCGGTCGACGACTTTTACAACGCGATCACTTCAATGAACTCTCGTCTTCAGAACCCAAAACCACCCTCGGAAGTCCTGGAAATACTAAGATATAACACTCGGGATCAAATATCCCAACTTATCTTCGCATACCAACCACAAAACTTATCCGATTTCCTGCACACCTGCAGAAAGGCTGAAAATTTCTTGCAAAAACGTGATGCAAACAGATTCAATCGGCAACCGCGGCAAATAAATGAAATCTCTAACGATTTCTGTGAGGAGCAAGATTTAGAACCACAAGTAGAGGCAATAATTCACAGCAATCCGAGTAATCCGCAGGCAAATAAAGGGTTTCGAAATCCCGCCAATTATAAGTGTTGGAACTGTGAGGAACTCGGTCATTCGTTCCTCAAGTGTACATCAGAAACCTGGCGAATTTTCTGCTACAAGTGCGGAACACTTGGAGTAATAACGCCTTCTTGTCCCAAATGTCGGGGAAACTCACGGTCGAACGAGAATGCCACCGGGGAGACTCGTTCGAGGCCCAACAACCCCGGGAATTAATCCCAGAGCAAATAAGAATTCTCAAACCTTCACCGGACTATCAAAAACCCCAGACATACAACATTTTACCACCATCCAAATCTCTGCATCAACGAAAAATAGAGTATGAAGAAGCTCGTGCCAAAATTTTTAAATACGCAGTTTCCCCACGAATAAAGAAAACAAGAAAGCGTTACGAATATCGGAAAAGTCAGAGGAAGGCGATTAGCTCAACCATTTTGAATAGAGCTGGCGATTTCAGACCATACGCCAATGTCAAAATCCTTAAAAAAAAACCTTCTTGGCTTATTAGACAGCGGCGCCAGCGTATCATGCCTAGGAAAGAACTGCATGGAAATGGTTGAAGCTGCCGGCATTCCGATTTTAAAGTATGCTTCATTTGTTCGGACTGCAGATGGTGGAAAACAACAGATTTTAGGAAAGATAGTGACCAATATAGAATATAAAAACAATAAAAGATCAATCACTCTTTATCTAGTACCATCTCTAGATCAAGAACTCTATCTTGGTATTGATTTTTGGCGCGACTTCGAGATAGCTCCCTTTTTAATTTCATCCGTCAATCATGAAGACGAAGCAAATGACCCAAACTCTCATGCGCTAACAGACGATCAAACCGCTGAACTCTTTAGGGTGAAGCAAATGTTTCCGTGTTTTACACAATTAGGTCTTGGTAAAACACATTTGCTAAAACATGTGATTGACACAGGAGAGACAGCCCCGATTAAACAACGACACTACCCTGTGTCGCCAGCTGTCCAAAGTCTTATGTACGAGGAACTGGATAGGATGCTTTCACTGGGAGTGATAGAGGAAAGCAACAGTGCCTGGAACTCACCTGTTGTTTTGGTTCGTAAGCCAGGAAAGAACCGCCTTTGCTTAGACTCCCGTAAGGTGAACCAGGTTACCAAGAAAGACGCCTTTCCATTACCAAATATCGAGGGATTGCTGAGCCGTCTTTCGGAGACGCACTTCATATCTAGTGTTGATTTGAAAGATGCCTTTTGGCAGATCCCCCTCGATGCAGCCTCGCGTGAGAAAACGGCATTTACAGTACCTGGAAGACCTCTCTACCAGTACACTGTAATGCCCTTTGGATTGTGCAACGCGGCACAGAGTATGTGTCGGCTGATGGATAAAGTTATTCCGCAAGAAATGAGGGAGAACGTATTCGTTTATTTAGACGATCTCTTAATAATCGCACCGGATCTGGATTCTCATTTAAAACTTCTGGAGAAGGTTGCGATTAAACTGAGAGAGTCGGGATTAACGATTAACCTCACTAAATCCAAATTCTGCTTAAGGGAAGTAAAATATTTGGGCTTCATTGTCGGGAATGGTTGCTTAAAAACCGACAAAGACAAAGTGGCAACAATTCAAGAATTTCCTGTACCAAAAACGGCAAAGCAAGTGCGCCGATTCTTAGGAATGGCAGGTTGGTACAGGCGTTTTATCCCGAATTATGCTTCAATCTCAACTCCGCTCACTGACACACTCAAGAAAGCGAAAACATTTATTTTCACAGAGGAAGCAAGAGTAGCACTTGACAACTTGAAAGCAGCCCTGACTTCCGCTCCTATTTTGGTAAATGCTGATTTTAATAAGCCATTCATCATTCAGTGTGATGCGTCATCTACGGGAATAGGCGGCGTGTTAACTCAACAAGACGAAGACGGTGTGGAAAGACCAATTGTCTACTTTTCGCAAAAGCTAAATGCTGCTCAACGTAACTATAGCGTTACGGAACAGGAGTGTTTAGCAGCCGTACTTTGCGTGAAAAAGTTTAGACCGTATGTTGAGTTACACCCGTTTAAAATCATCACCGACCACGCTAGTTTGAAATGGCTTATGAGTCAGCGTGAGTTGAGCGGAAGGCTAGCGCGCTGGAGTTTAAAGCTTCAAGGCTTCAATTTTGAGATCGAACATCGTAAGGGTTCTTTAAATGTAGTTCCTGATACCCTTTCAAGGATTCATATGGAGGAAATTAGCATTAAAGATCCAATAATAGAAGTCGACTTGTCGTCTAGCGAATTTCAGTCAAGCGAATATCAAGACATTATCACTACCATACGAGAAAACAAGGATCGCTTGCCAGATTTGCAAGTCTCTGACGACTACGTTTACATGCGCACACAGCATTATACCGGAAATGCAGATGAAGAAGACCAAAGCTGGAAATTGTGGATACCTTCGGGGCTCACAAACTCTCTTATACAGTCTGCCCATAACTCTGTACAAGCAGCTCATGGTGGCATTACTAAGACCCTATCTCGTCTTCGTCAAATGTATTTCTGGCCCAATATGGTGCAACAAGTACGTGCATTCGTCAAGTCTTGTGAAATCTGCAAGACCACAAAAGCCCCAAATGTAATCTTGCGTCCTCCTATGGGTAATCAAATCGTCGTTGACCGTCCATTTCAGCATCTATATATGGATCTACTAGGCCCTTACCCAAGGTCGAAAATGGGCAATTCATTCCTATTTATATGCCTAGATAAATTTACGAAATACACTCTGTTGGAACCCTTATCGAAAGCAACAAGTGCAAAAATCATAAAATTTCTTGAAGAGAGGGTATTCAGCCAGTTCGGTGTACCCGAAACAGTCTTTACGGATAATGGCCGACAATTTATCGGAAAACAATTTCAAGAATTGCTTAATACCTATGGTATCAAGCACACCAAGACTGCTATTTATTCTCCACATCCAAACGCATCCGAAAGAGTTAATAGATCAATACTGGCAGCCATTAGAGCATATATTGGTAAAGACCATACTAATTGGGATGCAAATATCACAGGCATTGCAACTTCTTTAAGGTCCTCTATTCACCAAGCGATTCAAATGACACCATATGAAGCTGTGTTCAAGCAAAAAATGATAACACACGCATCGTCATACCCGCTACTTCGAAAATTGTCGTTACTTAACCATAGTGAAGTCAATGTATTACCAAGCTCAACGCGTCCTCAAGCTCTCCATGCTAAAATAAAGGAAAATCTACAATTGGCACATGAACGTAACGAAAAAACGTATAACACTCGCGTTCGACACGTACATTTTCTCCCAGGTCAGGAAGCATATCGCCGGAACTTTCTTTTGAGCGACTTCGTTAAAAACGTGAACGCCAAATTAAGCAATAAGTTCATTAAATGTCGCATAAAAGAAAGAGTGGGTAACGCTATGTACAAAGTTGAGGATCTCGCTGGGAAAGTCGTTGGAGTGTACCATGCGAAAGACCTGCGGCAATGAGTATAATTCGTTTAATACAACCCAACCCAAATGATGAAATTGTAAAAGAAAAAGCTACCTCAAACACCGTTGAATGTTATTCCATTTTTTTTTTTTAAAACAACAGAGCTTCACCTTCATACAAACAAAAGAATAATAACAACAGCTTACAAAGGCACTACAATTTCTGTTTAAATGTAGAAAAAAAAAAAAAAATACTCTTTTGGATATGTTTATACTATATTATATTTCGTCTGACCAGAGATAAAGGAAGTAAACTTACTAGTCCATTTCGGTGCAGGACAGTCCTTCCATCTGCTCACACCACACAGTAAATTTTGAGTTCTCACGATCTTGTACATAGTTGAAGGCATCGTTTTTTTTTTTTTCTTTTTTTTAAAGAACTTGGCCAGGTCCCGGCTCTCCACGAAATCAAAACTTGGCTTAGATCACATATGATAACTCTCCCTATCGAAAAAAGTGATTCCATAGCTGGCTTTTCAAGTTATGGGTGTACTTCTAATTCCAAACATCCTTCTTTTTTTTGCAAGCCGTTCATCTTGCATTTCACCAAAATACATAATAAGATTGCAAAAATGCACACATAGTTAATAAAATGTTTTGTTTACTACTAATTTTGTGTATACCTTCAACAACGATTAGTCCAACTTATGATTTGTATAGTTGAATATTTCCAGGTACCTTTAAATATATTGCAAACATGTTTTCTTGAATATTCACGAATAAAGGGAAATGAAAATATCAGCGAACAACTTGTTTTGCTTTTCAATGAACTGTCAGTCCGACCATAAGAACTAAGAAGCGAAGTTACTTGCGGTTGCGTATGCACTTTGATTTCGTAAGGGTTGCGTTCAGTAATGCAAATCATTGGTTTTAGACAGACTGTAAACAGATTTTAAGGAGGAATTAGTGGTGTAGACACCGGTGTGGTAGCTACCTAATGCACGTTCCGAATTGTACAAATAACAAATTGAAGGACTGAAGGCAGTCACTCGCCATCTTCTTTCTAAACCATTCTGACCCAAGGTCCGAAAACCGAAACCTTGATTGTGCTGTACTGCTGTTGCTGTAGTTTAGTTGAGCGTCAGAGCGTATTCCGTATTCAATAGGTATTTCAATGGAGTGTCAGTGTGATAGTGGTGAAATGGCAGATGCCGATATGATGCGGGAAATTAGAATCTTTAAAACTTTAATTTATCATGGTAAAAGAAAAAAAAAAAACACAAGATGGAGAAGTTAAATTTCTAGCTCTCTGAGAAGATTTGCAGGTGCGTACCTTTTTGTTTGATACAAATGATGATTGTACCCAGTGCTCAAAAAAATTGTTTGTAAAACTTCTTTAAAATTAAAGTGTCGCTTTCAACCTCAATGGCTAAGTAAATTGCCTTTGAGGTTGTTTTGTGTAGTGCACTTGTACAGGGAAATTTTTTTCAAAAGGGAAATTTTCACCGAAGTAGATTTTGGCAGTATAAGAGTTATACCATACTCGTTTGGCATCACTGGGTATAATCTGACTGTTTCACTTGAGTTTCTTCAAGTTTAGCGTTTTTAGTACTTATTCAGTTTTTTTTGATTATCAGGCGATGTGCGAAACTGCGAGGCGTCTACGAGGAGATAAATAGGGGAGAAATTGGTGCGAGAAGCTAGTTTTTGAGTGGTGTGGTTGAAGTGAGCGTAGCGAACAAAACGCGGCAAAATAGTGGCATGTGGTACAGTTTTTTTTGATTCCATTTTTTGTGGGTGGCAAGTCACACCATACCTTTTAGTAAAAAGCAAAATTTGCTTATCCTTCGATAAAGAAATAAAAGAAAAAAAAACATTATTCAAGTAAAGAATCTAAAAATAAATTTTTAAGTTGTATACCATGTGCCCACAAACTAGTGAAAAGTACAACGAAAACCCACTAACTTTTAAAAGATAAAAAAACTCGTGCTACCCACAATTACGACTGCAGTCAGCTGAATTAAGCCAAGTCAGGCCACAAAAAAAAATAATCGAGTAGATTTTTTTTGCGAAACACCCCAGGAGCACCCACGGAGCACTTCCATATAGTCCTCAGAAGCCCTCGTGGAACACCTCGTCGAGCGTCATCTCTTCAAGAGCTGAAAGTGTGGAAAACATTTTTATTTTTTTTGTGTTCTTATGCTATAATCATAAAACAAACTATCTCTGAATAGAAAAGAAAGAAACCAATTATTGTTAAAGAAATTAAATATAAAAAAAGGAAAAGATAACAAGTTAAAAAAAAAAGAATTTATAATTTTTTTTGGATTTAAAAAAAAAAAAAAAGAAATAAGAAAAACTGAATTTTAAATTTTTATTTTGAAATAATAATTAATTTAATTTTGAAATTAATTTAAATTAAAATTATTATGGAATACGTTTTTATAACTAACGTTTTTTTTTATATATATAAAAAAAGGATATAAAAAATAAATTAAATTTAAATGAAATTAAAATATTAAAAAAATAAAAATTAAAATTAGAATAACCTAATTTTCTTTGAATTGTAAAGCTTTTGTTTTAATTTTTTTTAAAAAACTTTCATTTTCTTGTATTGTCTTTTATGTGTTATTTCATAACGTTTCTCTCTCTCCTACGTGTAAAGCTATCGCGTAATAACATCCATCCACCGTGCACGCTGGAGGAACCGAGTAAACATCGTTAAAGCGTAGAAAGGCGCTCAAAAAAGGAAAAAGAAGAAGGGTATGATAATACTTGTGGTTTTGTCCTTAGTAAGATACATTTTGATGAAAGTTAACATATTATTTTTTTTAAAGATAAATAAATTATTCACTGTAAATAGTTTTTAAACACTTATTTAATTCATAAGATGAATAAAGAAGATTTTCGCATCTTATCAAGTAAATCGATAACAATGATTCGATAAATTTTTTTTTAATGAGAGTGAAGGGGTAGATGAAGACAGTGATGGTGCAGTAGGGGGAAGCAAACTTGAATTTTATTTTTTTTTCAGGGGATTATCCAACATGGCCGAGGGTAGTCAAGGAGTGGACGAATACCATGTGTTCACTAAAGGGTGGGGTAAGCTGGCCAAGGTTCCTGAACACCTCGGAACCAGATTTGTTTCGCTTTTTTTTAATTTTATTTCCTTTTCTTATTTGTTTCTACTGGTTGTCTGGTCTTTTTAGTTTTTTTTTAGTAGTGAAGACTTTTTTTTGTATTTTTTTGTATAAATATTTTAGTTAAATGGTACGTACAATTTTGTGGATTGGTATGGGCAGGTAAGAACCCACACAGTCGGCGAGCTAAGCCGCGCTAAACGCGTGACGTACCACCCGCCTGCTACCATACTAAACCCCCTCTCGCGACCCGGACCATTGCCGACATCGGTGTTGTGGAGATGGTTCTTTTTGAGGGGAACGTCTGCTTTTGAAACTGAGTGGTCGTCATTCAGTTTGGTAGGCGTTCGCAACAACTCTCAACTTTGTTGTTTGATTTTGTAAAAACGTATAATCAGTATGGACCCTTCATTATCTGATGGAGAATTGTAATCCAGGCATTCCGAAGAGTTAAAGGCTTTTTTGATAATAGATTTTTATTGAGGTTGTCTAGGCTACTACAAAGAGTTTTATCTTAAAATGTTTATTTTAATTTGCTACCTATAATGGTACTTGCAGATGTTGATTGATTCTATACTGATAAGAGTAAACACTGTCGTCGATGTGGAAGACTAGTCTGTTTTGGCTCTTTAAATAGCATGCATATACCCACTCAGTGGTAAATACATCTAGGAATGATTCGGACAGCATATGGACATACATTACATTTCAGCTTAAATTTTAAAATTCTTGAAATTAATGATATTCTGTTTATAGTCATCAATTTGGCAACAAAACTACCCGGTTCAGCGCTGGATGATTAATCAAAGGAAGTAGAGGTTCAAACACCCAATTACACTTTTGGATTCGGCGACCACAGCATTATCAATTTCAGCAATACTTCCTATTCTGTATGTGCCTCTTGCATAGCTCTGCGTGCAATCTTGGATTCAGACGACTCGTTTGTCTTCTCTTGAACTTGTAGTTGAACTTGTTTAAGTTTGATTTTGTATTCTTCAAGTTCATTGGCCTATTAAAAAAAGTAGAAATAAATAAAAGTAGTAGAAATAAATAAAGTTAGTCCATGTGATATGTGACTTTACCAGTAGATCCATTTCATTTGTGTCCGGGTACTCATAGCTATCCAATTCGCTGATTCGATCACCAATTCGATTCAATTTCTCGATTCTGTTGGATGTTCTTTTTTGTTGCTTGCAACTCTGGCCGGATCTGCTTTAAGGTGACTTCGTATGGTTCGATTTCTCCTTTCCGGTTCATCAACTCCTGTTCCATATGACTGAAAATAGAGATTTCCTGATAAAATTGCATCAAAAGAAGAGACTGTTGTTTTACTCACCTCATTCTTTTACGGATATCCACTTGAAGAATCTTGCCTGACAAATGTTAATCGAATACATTCTATACGATGGATCTGGACAATATTCTATGCCCGAGTTTATCACAATGATCATGCTCAAATTTTGTGGAACATTCTCGATGTTTGATGTAAAGTGTTGGGCGACTTCTTTTTTTATCTGTGAGGTGAATTGTTTCTATAGAGCCTCGATCGATGAGGTAGTTAAGAACAACATGGTCACGACAGCGTATCTGATCCATAAGAAGGCGTTTCCATAAGGCTAGGAGAAATAAGGTTTAACAAATTAATAACGTGAAACCATATGACTCAAGTACACTCATTGTCAACTAACCTTGTCCATGAACTTAGTGGTAATGATGGAAGGATTAATGTTCCGAGAATTTCTAAGAATATTCTATGGGGTTTTGCAATCCTGGCTGCTATTGATGACAAAGCTGGTTAGTAAGCCACTTAATTGGCGTTCGACTGCATCACGAAATTTGGCATCGACAACCTCGATATACCGATCCAACGGACCTCGAGGGCAAGCCGAGAACTTTTTCTCCTGATAGAGTTTCTCGATGGTGGCTACAATTTGACTGACATGTTCTCCGTAAATAGAGAGAGCGTCCTTGGAATTTGATTTGATGTTGTAAATCTGTGATAAAGTTCATCTACGTGGGGTTTAAAAAAGATCGCTTAGTTCATCGCAATTCTGTCTTCAGAAGGGGTTGGAATTCTTGAGATAGTCGATTGATTATAGTCCGAATAAAACAGTAGAAGCTGGAATACTTCCGCCATCTGAGAATGAAAAATAAACATAAAAATATATATTTTATATTTTAAGTAGATTGACTTATATCTACATTATTTTACTTACGTTACGGTGATATATGTAATTTACACTTTCATCTAAAATGTATGTTTTCCTCCCTAGTATTACACAGAGTACGTTAACATCATAATCAAAGTGGCAATTATTTCAACTCAACTCTCTCTCAACTCCAACAGTTTTACTGTTTTCTTATTACGACATTAGATTTCTGTTTGATTTCAATGTTTGTTAGGACCCTAGATAATTGCTTGAACGTTCATTTGTCCTGTTTGGAGTTGTCATTGGTCGGCTTAGTACTTCATTGAATCATAAGCATCTGAAACCGTTCAATAGTTTACAATCACTGTTTTTACCCTTAAGCTTAGTACGCAGCTCGCGCTAAATTTTATCTCCCATACAAAAATCTCTACAGAGATAAAATTTAGCGAGCAAATTTATCAGTGCAGTACGCAGCTCGCGAAATAAATTCTTAACTTCATAAAGATGGGACACACAAAATGTAGGTAGGGTATAACAATATTAAGTGTTATACGAAAAGGGTTATACTCAGCGGATGAAAGGTCTCCACTTATTTATCTCGCGAAATTAATGTGCGAGGCATTTAAATCGGCGAAATTTTAATAAAAAATAAAAACAAAATGGAAGATAATGAAGAAGAATATTTTATGGACGAATTTCTCGAGGAAGACGACATCTTTATTAACAAAGAAAATATTAATATTACTGACATCTGCGAATGCATGACATTTCCCTGACTCATCTATACGCTGTGTTCGAATTTAGCGAGCATTTATCTTTGGATTGGAGAAAACAAGTGGAGAGTTGTAAAGATAAAATTTAGCGCGAGCTGCGTACTAAGCTTTAACTGTCTGGCATTTGGAATGTTGTTCGGTATTAGTACATATGAGAGGGGGCAATTGCGATCTAAAATGAATAGAAATTGTCTTTATATATAAGCATACTATTTCTAAGTTGAGAGTTTTACCTACGATTCCGCAGCCCAAATCTTAATACGTGTGCCTATAACCAACAACGCTGGCCATTCACACATATGTATTTGGTTTGAGAATATTAAAGTTCCGCTCCTTTTCGTCTGTCATGATATTGGATGAACTTGTGATTTACAAAGAATCACATTGGTGATGGCCACAGTGTTCTTTGGTTCTTTGGACATTCAAACGATAAGTGGTCATGTTGCAGAAAGCAAAACTCCATCTACAGATGAAAATATTTTCTTGATGTTTGACAGCCATAACTTCATCGATCGCTGGGAAAATGATGGCTTATCGGTGTACGGAATGTTTCGTGTTTGCACAACACAGATTTTTATTTACTTTAGGCATGCAAGCAATTAAATTTCACCACTTCGCTGGTATCTTTTAATGTTTTGGTTATTGAAATATTTAAGAAACCACGAAAACTTTGGGAACATATTTACTTTAGCTGCCAATCACTTTTTGCACTTTTTTTTTTATTCCACTCATTAAATTAAGCTAAAAATTTAGCAATTTTTTATTTTTGTCGCTCTCAATTATTTAAAAAGTTATTAAACAATAAAAATTCCAAAAATATCTATGGAAATCAACCATCTTTTGACAGTCCATACAATGTTCAGTGATAAGCAGCATTGCCATATACACTACATATTCCCCAAAATGGTAAAAAAAATAAAAATCAAAGAATTTTAAATCTCCACGCTCCACAGTCCACGCTCACGTAATTTCGTTTGTTTGTAAAGTCGTCAGGCAGGCGCCTAAGTCAACAGTTTTTTTTTGTTAAACAGTACCCTGGGTGGCCCGCTTCGCGGGAACAAAGGGTTTCAACTCTCTTTCTGGGGACAGTCCACGCTCACGCAACTTCGTTGCTCCGCTCAGGGTATGTAAAGTCGTCAGGCAGGCGCCTTAGTCAACAGTTTTTTTTGTTAAAATATTTTTATTTGTTATGTTTTTTTCAACATGGTAATGCTGCGTTCACCACAGCAGAAATAAAAAAAAAAGTTTCAAACTACATACAATTTGTATGGAATTATAACCCAAAAAGTGCAATTTTGTTTTATGAATAACTTTTAAACTAAATGTGAGCGACAATTTTTAAAAACATATAAATGATCAGTGCGCAGAGACGAATCGATTAGTAAAAAAAAAGTGCAAACAGTGAAAGGCAGCTAAAGTAAATTTATGCCAAACTTTGATATGTGTGCATAATATATGGTGGAATTTAGAAAACCCGGTAATTGTCAATTGATTGCAAAAGAATCGTGGAATTATGTGCAAGAACAGACATAATGCACTTGATAAAAAAACACAAACACACAAAAAAATAATTTTTATGTAAAACACGATTTTAACACTGCGGTTTGAAATTTTGTAAATAACACACGATATAATAACACGAAAATAAACGAAAATTAAAACGAACTTGAAAATAAACAATATTATCAGCCGCCGCACTCGCCAACGCCACTCGCCACCTAAATAGTAAATACATGGCGAGATTATGACAACTGAGAAATTTCCCTTTCGAAGTTACGTTGAAATTTTTTCGAAATTAGAAATTTCCCAGTGACTTGATGTCAGGTAAATCCACACACACATTCTTATTTTCCTTGTGTACATATACACAACCCGAACTCGCTTTGCCATCGATTTGTAAGGAATCGCTACCCTGAGCTCTGCTCATCAGTTCATCGTAATTCGTAACTTCGTCACTGGAGGGCGAGTCATGTGGCGACCTCAAAATACTGCGGCGACTCGAGAAAGTATTCTTGGCGACCACTAACCAAAACCAGGTGGCGCTCAAAACATGAACGAAAATATAAATCTTTTTACCAACGGTCGGAAAAACAAAGTCATTCCGGTTTGTTTTCTCGACGCGACACCATTCTAATTTTCCATTCAACAGAATTATCAAGTTAAATATATGAGTATAAATAAAGTCAGTTTAGTTAGTTAGATTGGCTTTTCGTACAAGACTTCGTAACTTCGTCACTGGAGGGCGAGTCATGTGGCGACCTCAAAATACTGCGGCGACTCGAGAAAGTATTCTTGGCGACCACTAACCAAAACCAGGTGGCGCTCAAAACAAGAACGAAAATTTAAATCTTTTTACCAACGGTCGGAAAACAAAGTCATTCCGGTTTGTTTTCTCGATGCGACACCATTCTTATTTTCCATTCAACAGAATTATCAAGTTATATATATGAGTATAAATAAAATCAGTTTAGTTAGTTAGATTGGCTTTTCGTACAAGACGAAACACAATTAGCGCTGGGGTCCGCCGTTTTGATATGGCGCACCCACTGAGGTTTCGCCACCTATGTTCTGCTGTTTTAAGAGAGTGTGTATTGATATTATTCATGATAGTTTTTAAAGGAGTGAGAATGCTGATTGCACGTGAGCTTGGAAGAGACGAGCCCAGCCTGGCTAGGGCATCAGCCTGCTCGTTTCCATCTATGTCACTGTTGTTTGGGACTACCTACTATCGTGTCTAATCGCGTGACAAGCCTCCCTAATAGCCAGCAATTTCGCCTGGAATACGCTGGAGGAGTCAGGGAGGCGAAACGATCTTTTTATTTTTAGTGTGTCCGAGTAGACACCTGCGCCTACTCCGCAGTCCATTTAGGAGCCGTCGGTGTAAATGAGTGTGTCGAAATCTTTTTCAACCACTGCGTTTTTGCAATCCTCTTTAGTTGGAAAACCAGCGGTGAAGTGTTTGTGGAAGGTCAGTTTGGGTATCATGTAGTCGGTATGATGGTCAGCTAGACCTGCTGGCATTGAATCTGGGATATTGCTATGCGTATAGGGCTTTTTGAACAAGCAGCCGGATTCTTTGAGCCTGACTGTACTGCACATTGCAATGCCTTTGATATGGATGTCTAGAGGGAGAAGATGAAGAAGAACCGTTAAAGCATCAGTGGGACATGATCTCATGGCCCCAGTTGTACCGATGCATTCAGTTCTTTGTACCCTCTTAAGTTTGACAATGATGCACCCTTTACTCACAGAAGGCCAGCAGACTAGTCCCCCGTAGGTGAGTATCGGCCGAACAACAGCCGTGTACATCCAAAGTGTCATCTTTGGTTGTAG
Source organism: Rhingia campestris (assembly GCA_932526625.1). Lineage (NCBI taxonomy): Eukaryota > Metazoa > Arthropoda > Insecta > Diptera > Syrphidae > Rhingia > Rhingia campestris. The sequence continues at coordinate 83,524,927 of OW052184.1, read as the reverse complement.
GCACCATCTTTTGCCAAAAGTTTTTCTACAGGCATAGAAAGCTATACATGCTTTCTTAACCCTTTCTTCTATGTTGGTCTTCCAATTTAGCTTGGTATCCAGGATAGTCCCTAGATATTTGGCAGTGGATGAGAGTGAGAGCACTTGTCATTAAGTCGGGGGAGATTAAAGGCTGGTATATTGGTCTTCGTGGTGAAAAGCATAATTTCTATTTTGCTCGGATTAACGCCCAGGCCACAGCTAGTAGCCCAAGTACTAACAGAATCCAGAGCGTACTCCATGATTTCGCTAAACACTGGAAGAAACTTTCCTGACACTAGGATCACTACGTCTTCCGCGTAGGCCACTGCCTTAATCCTATCCCGATCAAGTCGGACCAGAAGTTTATTCATGACGATAAGCCACAGCAGAGGAGATATCTCACCACCCTGTGGTGTATATCGCGTTAGGATGCTGTTGCCTAGTGTTGATTGAATGATTCTAGACCTTAGCAGGGATATAATCCATTGGATAAAATGCTCCTCTACACCAGTTACGGTTAGGGCCTCTAGTATGCTGTCAGTATGTACATTATTGAAAGCCTTTTCTATATCAAGGAAGGTGGCTAGGGTATAATCTTTGTAGTAAAGAGACTTTTCCATGGTCCCTATCACCTCATGCAGAGCGATTTCAGTCGATCTACCTTTGAGATATGCGTACTGTGATGTGGCTAGCGGTGATTCATTCAGAATGCTGCGCACATGGATGTCAAGGATCCGCTCCAGGGTCTTTAAAATAAAGGAAAAGCATAATTTCTATTTTGCTAGGATTAACACCCAGGCCACAGCTAGTAGCCCAAGTACTAACAGAATCCAGAGCGTACTCCATGATTTCGCTAAACACTGGAAGAAACTTTCCTGACACTAGGATCACTACGTCTTCCGCGTAGGCCACTGCCTTAATCCTATCCCGATCAAGTCGGACCAGAAGTTTATTCATGACGATAAGCCACAGCAGAGGAGATATCTCACCACCCTGTGGTGTATATCGCGTTAGGATGCTGTTGCCTAGTGTTGATTGAATGATTCTAGACCTTAGCAGGGATATAATCCATTGGATAAAATGCTCCTCTACACCAGTTACGGTTAGGGCCTCTAGTATGCTGTCAGTATGTACATTATTGAAAGCCTTTTCTATATCAAGGAAGGTGGCTAGGGTATAATCTTTGTAGTAAAGAGACTTTTCCATGGTCCCTATCACCTCATGCAGAGCGATTTCAGTCGATCTACCTTTGAGATATGCGTACTGTGATGTGGCTAGCGGTGATTCATTCAGAATGCTGCGCACATGGATGTCAAGGATCCGCTCCAGGGTCTTTAAAATAAAGGAAGCGAGGCTAATGGGCCTGAAATCTTTTGCAGATTCATGTCCACGTCTACCTGCTTTTGGTATAAGAACTACCCTGACACGTCTCCATGAGTGTGGAATAAAGTTTAATAAAATGCAGCTACTATAAATTGCCAACAACCACGGTATTACAGTGTCCTGTAAGTTTTGTAGCATGATCGGCAGGATGCCATCAAGGCCAGGTGATTTATAGGGTGAAAAGCTGTTTATTGCCAATTATGTCTTTTCTTTGGTTATGATAGATTTGATATTTTCCCAAGTTGCTGGGTCAGAGGGCCTAGAGTCAGCAGAGGCTGGCGGCATTTCTTTACCACCCGGGAAGTGTGTGTTAATAAGGATAGACAGAGATTCAGATGAAGTCACTGCCTAGCTACCATCCGACTTTCTTATTAAGGACGGGTTTGAATGGTCCTTCGCTAAGATTTTGCTCAGTCTGGAAGAGTCTTTAAGGGTATTGATGGATTCGCAGTATTCCTGCCAAGATTCTGTCTTGGCGTTACGAATAGCCGTTTTGTATATTCTAAGGCAATCTTTATAAGGTTGCCAAAAATTCTATTTATGGCAGATGTTAAAATGACCCTGGTCATTTTCCTGAGTTTACTAAAGTCCTCACTCCACCAGGGAGGGAGTTTTTTCTTACCGAAACTAGCTGGACACGAGACCTTGAAAGCAATACTCATTGTCTTTTCGAAGGTAACGACAGTTGCGTTCAGTTCGTCTGTCGAAGTGATCTTAGATTTTGGTATTACTTGAAGTCTAGATCTGACTATTTGGTCAAACTTTGGCCAATTGATTCTTCTAGGATTTCTAAAGGGGATTGGTGCATTAATCCGAATATTAACATCAAAGAGTATCCAGCAGTGATCCGAGAAGGATTTCAGGCTGGATACTCTCCAGTTCTGCACTCTTAGGTTGTCGTTGTTTGTGGCTTTCTTCCCAGCCCCTAAAACTCACCGTGCTCGGGAATGTAAAGGTTGGGGTACAACCCTTGTTGCAAATTGACAGATTGTTATGTATTATAAAATCAAAAAGAGACTCACCTCGTTCATTGATCTCTGAGCTGCCCCTAATTGCATGCCTGACATTGGCATCACACCCCAGAATCAAGTTGGTCTTCTTATTGGATAGAGTGGCTGTGAGAAACTCTACCTCCTTCGGCGGGGCAGTCCAGTTGTGTGCCATATAGGCCGAAGCTGCATACAGGCACTCCTGCTTTTTAGCTTCAATCCGTATAACAGCTAGGTCGTTGCAGCTAAGGTTGGGACAAAAGAAAGCTTTGATGTGTTTTTCAACTAAAATACAGGATCTAGGCTCACCGTTTTGTTTGTCGATGTTGTAAAAAAAGGTTGTAGTCCTTGCCATTGAGCACTTTGATGGTGGAACCTCCCACCCAAGGTTCTTGAATCAGGCTGATGTCGATGTCTTTCTCATTCAGAAAGACTAGGAGGTTTTCACTAGTGCACCTAGAGTGCTGCAGGTTAATCTGCAGAACTCTGTGCATCTTGTGTGGATGTGGCGTCTAGCCGCAGGACTTCCAACAACTTGTTGGCGTGTCCGGGTTTTCACCTGGACGCGCTGACTTGAATATTTTTAGTTTAGCATGTCTGATGCCAAACCTTAGTCTGTTGTCGGCCTTCTCTAGGGCTTCTAGAGACACCTCGTTGATGAGAAGGAGGAAGGGCTTAGTGTGTGGGGTTGGTGTCTCTATCTTGAGGACGGACCGGTCGGTCATGGGAATTCCGGGGTTATGCAGCTGTGGGACCTGGATCAGTTTGACCCTGTGCATGTTGGGTAGCCAAATGCGGGCCCGCGGTCGCCAAGGAATGTCATCGGCTGGAACGAGCTTCAAACTAAAACCCGTCCAGTTGTTCTGTATCTTGGCAACACAGTTTTCGAGGAAATCCCTCGAAAATTTGTCCGCACATTTAACCACCATAATACCCCGTACCATTTCTTCGGAATCGAAGCATGGTAGAGGGCCACCCGTATTGTCCAGCAGAAAGTCCATAACCATCTCAGAAGGCTTGGCCTCAATCTCACCCCATGCGTCCGCCACCTTGCTGCAATTAGTCGGCTGCTCGTCGACAATTGCAACTTGCAGGTCGTCTCTTACGACCTGGGTATTGGAACGCCTCGGCTTTGGTTTGACATTTGCCACCCCATGCTTTGATAAGTTACTAGGCGCTGAAAATTTCCCCCGCTTTGAGGCGTTAGTAGGCTCATCATGAGACCTACTGCGCTTCGCGGTTTCAGACTCTAGCCGCTTTCCCTTGAGTATGTTGTAGTTATCAAAAATCGTTTGGTATATAAGTTTGTCACAGTCCTTGTTATGTACAATGCCAGCCGCTCCATTCTTAGCTATCTTGCTGAGAATGAAACAGGCCCTGCTGTACTGACTCTTGGTTATGTTCGATTCAGTTGGCTGTTGGCCTTCATATGCGACCTAAGCCGGAATCGTTTTGGCGTTAATTGATTTAGACGATGCCGGTGTGCTGACTGCACATTTTCCATCGCCTAAGTCGGTTTTAGTAATCAAGACGCTAGGCGATGCGAGTGTACTAACTATACAATGCCCATCGTCTGCGTCTTGTTGGGCGTTAATTGGAGAGACTCCGCGAGTGTACTAACTATACAATGCGCGTCGCCAGAAGAGGACTCTAGAGATGCCACTGGCGGTGTGGGAATACTACTTGTGCCCACATCGCCTGTAACCGTCTCTTGATGGGTGGCTAGTAACTCATCTTCCGAAGAGGTACCAACCTGCTTATCCTCAAGTTTGTTGATTTGTTTTTGTATTTTTCTATTATTTTTTTTTTATTTTTTTTTTGTTTGGTTCATGATTAATTTTTGGACCCACGAGTAGAACGGAAGGAGGTCCGCTCCGGCAGAGCCGATATACCGGAGTAAGGCAAAAGATACGACAGACCCTGCCTGTGCATCTGAAGAAGCTCGTTAGCGGCTGGTTTAACCCCCAGCCTTGCATTCTTGGGCACGGTTTGCATTAAGTGCGCTCACACCACCACTGAAATCAGGTACCTCTAGTCCTATGGTCAAAAGTCCTACCGTCTTGACAACGTACAAGAACACTGTGCCGGCCGGTAATGATTGCTACATTACCGGCCGGCACCAGTTTGTTTGTGTTTTCTTTCAAGTAAATCGGTGCACATACACTCGTGCCCATAGAACGGTCCGTATTTTTCCCTTTTTTCTTTTTTGTTTTTTTGTAACAGCAACTAACGGGTTTAAACTTCAAACTTTTTGAAAGCCGCAGATAATTAAGATGATTTGTATTATCAATTATTATAGATTGTTATAGATCATGACCATGGGGATGATCCCGGTTGAGCACCCAGAAAATATGTGGGATATCCTCTTGGTTTAAATAATAACGCGACAGTTATAGTATGAAGTAGATTGGATGAATTATAATTTAAATAAAATTAACAAAAAATATAAAAATGAAAGAAAAGCTTAAAAATGCGGATGAGTTCGACTTGACTTCTTTACACGGTGGCGGACTACAATCAAAATCATCGGTCGCTGGGTGTCATCTGTCATTTTCGTGGTAGGTATTTATGTGGTGAATTCAGAACAGGGTGGTCCTACAACTTCGTCCTCGAGAAAACTTCGGGTATTACTATTGTCTTATTGCGGCAGTTAGTTCATCTTTGCGTCTTTATCATCATCGCAATAGTGGTAAGATCAGGTATTTTTCGCCTTAGCAGATCTTTGTTCGTCTACATAAGTATTTGGTTCGTCTTATCGTTTTGGTAGGTATTTTTTTCATCTTATCGTTTTGGCAGGTATTTTGTTCATCTTATTATCTTGGCGGGTATTGTGTTATTCATTTCAGGTATTTTGTTATTTTTATCGTCTTGGTAGGTATTGTGTTATTATCTTCATGTATTTTGTTCGTCTTATCTTTTATAGAGTGCATCTTAGCGATTTTCGTTCATAGTTTCATTTTCTTGAAATATTTCGATATCTTGACGTCTATCTTCATCCTCGCTGTCGACGAATTCGCAATCCGAATTCTTACATGGCTTCATGTTACCTCCACGTTGGTGACTGGTGGGTGCCTAGTACCTTGACTGGAGATTGGGTAATAAACCCCTGTGGAAGGTCGTTGGTGGCAGCAAACAAGAGAGAGAGGCAGCGGAGGAATCCCCTAGATGTGGCGCCTACAGCTCCAGTTTGATCGAACTGGTAGTGTAATCCCTATAATAGCGGCTTGACTGTCAACAAAAATAGCGATATTTTGTTTGGGAGTACCTACTATCGTGTCTAATCGCGTGACAAGTCTCCCTAATAGCCAGCAATTGCGCCTGGAATACGCTAGAGAAATTTCCCTTGCGAAGTTACGTGGAAATTTTTTCGAAATTAGAAATTTCCCAGTGACTTGATGACAGGTAAATCCACACACACCTTCTTATTTTCCTTGTGTACATATACACAACCCGCACTCGCACTCGCCATCGATGTGGTAAGGAATCGCTACCCTGATCTCTGCTCATCAGTTCATCGTAATTCGTAACTTCGTCACTGGAGGGCGAGTCATGTGGCGACCTCAAAATACTGCGGCGACTCGAGAAAGTATTCTTGGCGACCACTAACCAAAACCAGGTGGCGCTCAAAACAAAAACGAAAATTTAAATCTTTTTACCAACGGTCGGAAAACAAAGTCATTCCGGTTTGTTTTCTCGACGCGACACCATTCTCATTTTCCATTCAACAGAATTATCAAGTTATATATATGAGTATAAATAAAATCAGTTTAGTTAGTTAGATTGGCTTTTCGTACAAGACGAAACACAATTAGCGCTGGGGTGCGCCGTTTTGATGCCAAATACTCGTGCGGTTAAATTTTGTGTCTTGTTGTAAGTTGGCGTGTACTAAATCCAACCAGTGGAATTAAGGAAGGGGTTCAGTTCTTTGATGTGGTTATCAGAGAGCACGCGGATGTTGTCAAAGAAAGGTTTGTCTAGAGTTCGTTGTCTTACTCTTGACAGAGCCGGGCATTTGCACAGAAAATGAGTCAAAGTTTCCTTCTCACCCACCTCCTGGCAGCTGCGACAGTTAGTGTTGTGGGGTATACGCATTCTAACAGCATGGTCACCGATGGGCCAATGTCCTGTGGTAATTGCTATCACCCTGGAGAGTTCCTTACGGGATCTGCTTAAGAGGTCGTGTATTCTTGTCTTGTTGTACCGTGGCCACATATCTCTAGATATGGCGCACCCACTGAGGTTTCGCCACCTATGTTCTGCTGTTTTAAGAGAGTGTGTATTGATATTATTCATGATAGTTTTTAAAGGAGTGAGAATGCTGATTGCACGTGAGCTTGGAAGAGACGAGCCCAGCCTGGCTAGGGCATCAGCCTGCTCGTTTCCATCTATGTCACTGTTGTTTGGGATTACCTACTATCGTGTCTAATCGCGTGAAAAGCCTCCCTAATAGCCAGCAATTTCGCCTGGAATACGCTGGAGGGGTCAGGGAGGCGAAACGATATTTTTATTTTTAGTGTGTCCGAGTAGACACCTGCGCCTACTCCGCAGTCCATTTAGGAGCCGTCGGTGTATATGAGTGTGTCGAAATCTTTTTCAACCACTGCGTTTTTGCAATTCTCTTTAGTTGGAAAACCAGCGGTGAAGTGTTTGTGGAAGGTCAGTTTGGGTATCATGTAGTCGGTATGATGGTCAGCTAGACCTGCTGGCATTGAATCTGGGATATTGCTATGCCCATAGGGCTTTTTGAACAAGCAGCCGGATTCTTTGAGCCTGACTGTACTGCACATTGCAATGCCTTTGATATGGATGTCTAGAGGGAGAAGATGAAGAAGAACCGTTAAAGCATCAGTGGGACATGATCTCATGGCCCCAGTTGTACCGATGCATGCAGTTCTTTGTACCCTCTTAAGTTTGACAATGATGTACCCTTTACTCACAGAAGGCCAGCAGACTAGCCCCCCGTAGGTGAGTATCGGCCGAACAACAGCCGTATACATCCAAAGTGTCATCTTTGGCCATCTTTTGCCAAAAGTTTTTCTACATGCATAGAAAGCTATATATGCTTTCTTAACCCTTTGTTCTATGTTGGTTTTCCAATTTAGCTTGGTATCCATGATAGTCCCTAGATATTTGGCAGTGGATGAGAGTGAGAGCGCTTGTCCATTAAGTCGGGGGAGATTAGAGGCTGGTATATTGGTCTTCGTGGTGAAAAGCATAATTTCTATTTTGCTCGGATTAACGTCCAGGCCACAGCTAGTAGCCCAAGTACTAACAGAATCCAGAGCGTACTCCATGATTTCGCTAAACACTGGAAGAAACTTTCCTGACACTGGGATCACTACGTCTTCCGCGTAGGCCACTGCCTTAATCCTATCCCGATCAAGTCGGACCAGCAGTTTATTCATGACGATAAGCCACAGCAGAGGAGATATCTCACCACCCTGTGGTGTATATCGCGTTAGGATGCTGTTGCCTAGTGTTGATTGAATGATTCTAGACCTTAGCAGAATATAATCCATTGGATAAAATGCTCCTCTACACCAGTTACGGTTAGGGCCTCTAGTATGCTGTCAGTTTGTACATTATTGAAAGCCCTTTCTATATCAAGGAAGGTGGCTAGGGTATAATCTTTGTAGTAAAGGGACTTTTCGATGGTCCCTATCACCTCATGCAGAGCGATTTCAGTCGATCTACCTTTGAGATATGCGTGCTGTGATGTGGTGCACATGGATGTCAAGGATCCGCTCCAGGGTCTTTAAAATAAAGGAAGCGAGGCTAATGGGGCTTTGGTATAAAAACTACCCTGACACGTCTCCATGAGTGTGGAATAAAGTTTAATAAAATGCAGCTACTATAAATTGGCAACAACGACGGTATTACAGTGTCCTGTAAGTTTTGTAGCATGATCGGCAGGATGCCATCAAGGCCAGGTGATTTATAGGGTGAAAAGCTGTTTATTGCCAAGGATGTCGTTTCTTTGGTTATGATAGATTTGATATTTTCCCAAGTTGCAGGGTCAGCGGGCCTAGAGTCAGCAGAGGCTGGCGGCATTTCTTTACCACCCGGGAAGTGTGTGTTAATAAGGATAGACAGAGATTCAGATGAAGTCACTGCCTAGCTACCATCCGACTTTCTTATTAAGGACGGGTTTGAATGGTCCTTCGCTAAGATTTTGCTCAGTCTGGAAGAGTCTTTAAGGGTATTGATGGATTCGCAGTATTCCTGCCAAGATTCTGTCTTGGCGTTACGAATAGCCGTTTTGTATATTCTAAGGCAATCTTTATAAGGTTGCCAAAAATTTTATTTATGGCAGATGTTAAAATGACCCTGGTCATTTTCCTGAGTTTACTAAAGTCCTCACTCCACCAGGGAGGGAGTTTTTTCTTACCGAAACTAGCTGGACACGAGACCTTGAAAGCAATACTCATTGTCTTTTCGAAGGTAACGACAGTTGCGTTCAGTTCGTCTGTCGAAGTGATCTTAGATTTTGGTATTACTTGAAGTCTAGATCTGACTATTTGGTCAAACTTTGGCCAATTGATTCTTCTAGGATTTCTAAAGGGGATTGGTGCATTAATCCGAATATTAACATCAAAGAGTATCCAGCAGTGATCCGAGAAGGATTTCAGGCTGGATACTCTCCAGTTCTGCACTCTTAGGTTGTCGTTGTTTGTGGCTTTCTTCCCAGCCCCTAAAACTCACCGTGCTCGGGAATGTAAAGGTTGGGGTACAACCCTTGTTGCAAATTGACAGATTGTTATGTATTATAAAATCAAAAAGAGACTCACCTCGTTCATTGATCTCTGAGCTGCCCCTAATTGCATGCCTGACATTGGCATCACACCCCAGAATCAAGTTGGTCTTCTAATTGGATAGAGTGGCTGTGAGAAACTCTACCTCCTTCGGCGGGGCAGTCCAGTTGTGTGCCATATAGGCCGAAGCTGCATACAGGCACTCCTGCTTTTTAGCTTCAATCCGTATAACAGCTAGGTCGTTGCAGCTAAGGTTGGGACAAAAGAAAGCTTTGATGTGTTTTTCAACTAAAATACAGGATCTAGGCTCACCGTTTTGTTTGTCGATGTTGTAAAAAAAGGTTGTAGTCCTTGCCATTGAGCACTTTGATGGTGGAACCTCCCACCCAAGGTTCTTGAATCAGGCTGATGTCGATGTCTTTCTCATTCAGAAAGACTAGGAGGTTTTCACTAGTGCACCTAGAGTGCTGCAGGTTAATCTGCAGAACTCTGTGCATCTTGTGTGGATGTGGCGTCTAGCCGCAGGACTTCCAACAACTTGTTGGCGTGTCCGGGTTTTCACCTGGACGCGCTGACTTGAATATTTTTAGTTTAGCATGTCTGATGCCAAACCTTAGTCTGTTGTCGGCCTTCTCTAGGGCTTCTAGAGACACCTCGTTGATGAGAAGGAGGAAGGGCTTAGTGTGTGGGGTTGGTGTCTCTACCTTGAGGACGGACCGGTCGGTCATGGGAATTCCGGGGTTATGCAGCTGTGGGACCTGGATCAGTTTGACCCTGTGCATGTTGGGTAGCCAAATGCGGGCCCGCGGTCTCCAAGGAATGTCATCGGCTGGAACGAGCTTCAAACTAAAACTCGTCCAGTTGTTCCGTATCTTGGCAACACAGTTTTCGAGGAAATCCCTCGAAAATTTGTCCGCACATTTAACCACCATAATACCCCGTACCATTTCTTCGGAATCGAAGCATGGTAGAGGGCCACCCGTATTGTCCAGCAGAAAGTCCATAACCATCTCAGAAGGCTTGGCCTCAATCTCACCCCATGCGTCCGCCACCTTGCTGCAATTAGTCGGCTGCTCGTCGACAATTGCAACTTGCAGGTCGTCTCTTACGACCTGGGTATTGGAACGCCTCGGCTTTGGTTTGACATTTGCCACCCCATGCTTTGATAAGTTACTAGGCGCTGAAAATTTCCCCCGCTTTGAGGCGTTAGTAGGCTCATCATGAGACCTACTGCGCTTTGCGGTTTCAGACTCTAGCCGCTTTCCCTTGAGTATGTTGTAGTCATCAAAAATCGTTTGGTATATAAGTTTGTCACAGTCCTTGTTATGTACAATGCCAGCCGCTCCATTCTTAGCTATCTTGCTGAGAATGAAACAGGCCCTGCTGTACTGACTCTTGGTTATGTTCGATTCAGTTGGCTGTTGGCCTTCATATGCGACCTAAGCCGGAATCGTTTTGGTGTTAATTGATTTAGACGATGCCGGTGTGCTGACTGCACATTTTCCATCGCCTAAGTCGGTTTTAGTAATCAAGACGCTAGGCGATGCGAGTGTACTAACTATACAATGCCCATCGTCTGCGTCTTGTTGGGCGTTAATTGGAGAGACTCCGCGAGTGTACTAACTATACAATGCGCGTCGCCAGAAGAGGACTCTAGAGATGCCACTGGCGGTGTGGGAATACTACTTGTGCCCACATCGCCTGTAACCGTCTCTTGATGGGTGGCTAGTAACTCATCTTCCGAAGAGGTACCAACCTGCTTATCCTCAAGTTTGTTGATTTGTTTTTGTATTTTTCTATTATTTTTTTTTTATTTTTTTTTGTTTGGTTCATGATTACTTTTTGGACCCACGAGTAGAACGGAAGGAGGTCCGCTCCGGCAGAGCCAATATACCGGAGTAAGGCAAAAGATACGACAGACCCTGCCTGTGCATCTGAAGAAGCTCGTTAGCGGCTGGTTTAACCCCCAGCCTTGCATTCTTGGGCACGGTTTGCATTAAGTGCGCTCACACCACCACTGAAATCAGGTACCTCTAGTCCTATGGTCAAAAGTCCTACCGTCTTGACAACGTACAAGAACACTGTAGCAATCATTACCGGCCGGCACCAGTTTGTTTGTGTTTTCTTTCAAGTAAATCGGTGCACATACACTCGTGCCCATAGAACGGTCCGTATTTTTCCCTTTTCTTTTTTTTTGTTTTTTTGTAACAGCAACTAACGGGTTTAAACTTCAAACTTTTTGAAAGCCGCAGATAATTAAGATGATTTGTATTATCAATTATTATAGATTGTTATAGATCATGACCATGGGGATGATCCCGGTTAAGCACCCAGAAAATATGTGGGATATCCTCTTGGTTTAAATAACAACGCGACAGTTATAGTATGAAGTAGATTGGATGAATTATAATTTAAATAAAATTAACAAAAAATATAAAAATGAAAGAAAAGCTTAAAAATGCGGATGAGTTCGACTTGACTTCTTTACACGGTGGCGGACTACAATCAAAATCATCGGTCGCTGGGTGTCATCTGTCATTTTCGTGGTAGGTATTTATGTGGTGAATTCAGAACAGGGTGGTCCTACAACTTCGTCCTCGAGAAACCTTCGGGTATTAGTATTGTCTTATTGCGGCGGTTAGTTCATCTTTGCGTCTTTATCATCATCGTAATAGTGGTAACATCAGGTATTTTTCGCCTTAGCAGATCTTTGTTCGTCTACATAAGTATTTGGTTCGTCTTATCGTGTTGGTAGGTATTTTTTTCATCTTATCGTCTTGGCAGGTATTTTGTTCATCTTATTATCTTGGCGGGTATTGTGTTATTCATTTCAGGTATTTTATTATTTTTATCGTCTTGGCAGGTATTGTGTTATTATCTTCATGTATTTTGTTCATCTTATCTTTTATAGAGTGCATCTTAGCGATTTTCGTTCATAGTTTCATTGGCTTGAAATGTTTCGATATCTTGACGTCTATCTTCATCCTCGCTGTCGACGAATTCGCTATCCGAATTCTTACATGGCTTCATGTTACCTCCACGTTGGTGACTGGTGGGTGCCTAGTACCTTGACTGGAGATTGGGTAATAAACCCCTGTGGAAGGTCGTTGGTGGCAGCAAACAAGAGAGAGAGAGGCAGCGGAGGAATCCCCTAGATGTGGCGCCTACAGCTCCAGTTTGATCGAACTGGTAGTGTAATCCCTATAATAGCGGCTTGACTGTCAACAAAAATAGCGATATTTTGTTTGGGAGTACCTACTATCGTGTCTAATCGCGTGACAAGTCTCCCTAATAGCCAGCAATTGCGCCTGGAATACGCTAGAGAAATTTCCCTTGCGAAGTTACGTGGAAATTTTTTCGAAATTAGAAATTTCCCAGTGACTTGATGACAGGTAAATCCACACACACATTCTTATTTTCCTTGTGTACATATACACAACCCGCACTCGCACTCGCCATCGATGTGGTAAGGAATCGCTACCCTGATCTCTGCTCATTAGTTCATCGTAATTCGTAACTTCGTCACTGGAGGGCGAGTCATGTGGCGACCTCAAAATACTGCGGCGACTCGAGAAAGTATTCTTGGCGACCACTAACCAAAACCAGGTGGCGCTCAAAACAAAAACGAAAATTTAAATCTTTTTACCAACGGTCGGAAAACAAAGTCATTCCGGTTTGTTTTCTCGACGCGACACCATTCTCATTTTCCATTCAACAGAATTATCAAGTTATATATATGAGTATAAATAAAATCAGTTTAGTTAGTTAGATTGGCTTTTCGTACAAGACGAAACACAATTAGCGCTGGGGTGCGCCGTTTTGATGCCAAATACTCGTGCGGTTAAATTTTGTGTCTTGTTGTAAGTTGGCGTGTACTAAATCCAACCAGTGGAATTAAGGAAGGGGTTCAGTTCTTTGATGTGGTTATCAGAGAGCTCGCGGATGTTGTCAAAGAAAGGTTTGTCTAGAGTTCGTTGTCTTACTCTTGACAGAGCCGGGCATTTGCACAGAAAATGAGTCAAAGTTTCCTTCTCACCCACCTCCTGGCAGCTGCGACAGTTAGTGTTGTGGGGTATACGCATTCTAACAGCATGGTCACCGATGGGCCAATGTCCTGTGGTAATTGCTATCACCCTGGAGAGTTCCTTACGGGATCTGCTTAAGAGGTCGTGTATTCTTGTCTTGTTGTACCGTGGCCACATATCTCTAGATATGGCGCACCCACTGAGGTTTCGCCACCTATGTTCTGCTGTTTTAAGAGAGTGTGTATTGATATTATTCATGATAGTTTTTAAAGGAGTGAGAATGCTGATTGCACGTGAGCTTGGAAGAGACGAGCCCAGCCTGGCTAGGGCATCAGCCTGCTCGTTTCCATCTATGTCACTGTTGTTTGGGACTACCTACTATCGTGTCTAATCGCGTGACAAGCCTCCCTAATAGCCAGCAATTTCGCCTGGAATACGCTGGAGGATTCAGGGAGGCGAAACGATCTTTTTATTTTTAGTGTGTCCGAGTAGACACCTGCGCCTACTCCGCAGTCCATTTAGGAGCCGTCGGTGTATATGAGTGTGTCGAAATCTTTTTCAACCACTGCGTTTTTGAATCCTCTTTAGTTGGAAAACCAGCGGTGAAGTGTTTGTGGAAGGTCAGTTTGGGTATCATGTAGTCGGTATGATGGTCAGCTAGATCTGCTGGCATTGAATCTTGGATATTGCTATGCCCATAGGGCTTTTTGAACAAGCAGCCGGATTCTTTGAGCCTGACTGTACTGCACATTGCAATGCCTTTGATATGGATGTCTAGAGGGAGAAGATGAAGAAGAACCGTTAAAGCATCAGTGGGACATGATCTCATGGCCCCAGTTGTACCGATGCATGCAGTTCTTTGTACCCTCTTAAGTTTGACAATAATGTACCCTTTACTCACAGAAGGCCAGCAGACTAGCCCCCCGTAGGTGAGTATCGGCCGAACAACAGCCGTATACATCCAAAGTGTCATCTTTGGTTGTAGGCCCCATCTTTTGCCAAAAGTTTTTCTACAGGCATAGAAAGCTATATATGCTTTCTTAACCCTTTGTTCTATGTTGGTTTTCCAATTTAGCTTGGTATCCAGGATAGTCCCTAGATATTTGGCAGTGGGTGAGAGTGAGAGCGCTTGTCCATTAAGTCGGGGGAGATTAAAGGCTGGTATATTGGTCTTCGTGGTGAAAAGCATAATTTCTATTTTGCTCGGATTAACGTCCAGGCCACAGCTAGTAGCCCAAGTACTAACAGAATCCAGAGCATACTCCATGATTTCGCTAAACACTGGAAGAAACTTTCCTGACACTAGAATCACTACGTCTTCCGCGTAGGCCACTGCCTTAATCCTATCCCGATCAAGTCGGACCAGCAGTTTATTCATGACGATAAGCCACAGCAGAGGAGATATCTCACCACCCTGTGGTGTATATCGCGTTAGGATGCTGTTGCCTAGTGTTGATTGAATGATTCTAGACCTTAGCAGAATATAATCCATTGGATAAAATGCTCCTCTACACCAGTTACGGCTAGGGCCTCTAGTATGCTGTCAGTTTGTACATTATTGAAAGCCCTTTCTATATCAAGGAGGGTGGCTAGGGTATAATCTTTGTAGTAAAGGGACTTTTCGATGGTCCCTATCACCTCATGCAGAGTGATTTCAGTCGATCTACCTTTGAGATATGCGTGCTGTGATGTGGTGCACATGGATGTCAAGGATCCTCTCCAGGGTCTTTAAAATAAAGGAAGCGAGGCTAATGGGGCTTTGGTATAAAAACTACCCTGACACGTCTCCATGAGTGTGGAATAAAGTTTAATAAAATGCAGCTACTATAAATTGCCAACAACCACGGTATTACAGTGTCCTGTAAGTTTTGTAGCATGATCGGCAGGATGCCATCAAGGCCAGGTGATTTATAGGGTGAAAAGCTGTTTATTGCCAAGGATGTCGTTTCTTTGGTTATGATAGATTTGATATTTTCTCAAGTTGCAGGGTCAGCGGGTCTAGATTCAGCAGAGGCTGGCGGCATTTCTTTACAACCCGGGAAGTGTGTGTTAATAAGGATAGACAGAGATTCAGATGAAGTCACTGCCCAGCTACCATCCGACTTTCTTATTAAGGACGGGTTTGAATGGTCCTTCGCTAAGATTTTGCTTAGTCTGGAAGAGTCTTTAAGGGTATTGATGGATTCGCAGTATTCCTGCCAAGATTCTGTCTTGACGTTACGAATAGCCGTTTTGTATATTCTAAGGCAATCTTTATAAGGTTGCCAACAATTCTATTTATGGCAGATGTTAAAAATGACCCTGGTCATTTTCCTGAGTTTACTAAGGTCCTCACTCCACCAGGGAGGGAGTTTTTTCTTACCGAAACTAGCTGGACACGAGACCTTGAAAGCAATACTCATTGTCTTTTCGAAGGTAACGACAGTTGCGTTCAGTTCGTCTGTCGAAGTGATCTTAGATTTTGGTATTACTTGAAGTTTCTAGGATTTCTACAGGGGATTGGTGCATCAATCCGAATATTAACATCAAAGAGTATCCAGCAGTGATCCGAGAAGGATTTCAGGCTGGATACTCTCCAGTTCTGCACTCTTAGGTTGTCGTTGTTTGTGGCTAGTGTGATGTCAACAACTTCTTCCCAGCCCCTAAAACTCACCGTGCTTGGGAATGTAAAGGTTGGGGTACAACCCTTGTTGCAAATTGACAGGTTGTTATGAATTATAAAATCAAAAAGAGACTCACCTCGTTCATTGATCTCTGAGCTGCCCCACATTGTATGCCTGACATTGGCATCGCAGCCCAGAATCAAGTTGATCTCCCTATTGGATAGAGTGGCTGTGAGAAACTCTACCTTTCTCATTCAGAAAGACTAGGAGGTTTTCACTAGCGCACCTAGAATGCTGCAGGTTAATCTGCAGAACTCTGTGCATCTTGTGTGGATGTGGCGTCTAGCCACAGGACTTCCAACAACTTGTTGGCGTCATCGACTTCGTCCGGGTTTTCACCTGGACGCGCTGATTTGAATATTTTTAGTTTAGCATGTCTGATGCCAAACCTTAGTCTGTTGTCGGCCTTCTCTAGGGCTTCTAGAGACACCTCGTTGATGAGAAGGAGGAAGGGCTTAGTGTGTGGGGTTGGTGTCTCTACCTTGAGGACGAACCGGTCGGTCATGGGAATTCCGGGGTTATGCAGCTGTGGGACCTGGATCAGTTTGACCCTGTTCATGTTGGGTAGCCAAATGCGGGCCCGCGGTCGCCAAGGAATGTCATCGGCTGGAACGAGCTGTAAACTAAAACCCGTCCAGTTGTTCCGTATCTTGGCAACACAGTTTTCGAGGAAATCCCTCGAAAATTTGTCCGCACATTTAACCACCATAATATGCTGATGATATGAAAATTTTCAAATGTGTAGAAGATCTAAACGATTCGCTTTCACTACAAACCGATTTAAATAGTTTTACCATATGGTGTCTCAAAAACGGTTTGAATCTGAACCCTACAAAGTGCCAGCATATGTCATTTTCACGAAAACGCGCTCCATGTAATTTTAAATATACTCTGTCCGGGCACACTCTCTGTCGTGCAGACAGTTTTAAAGATCTTGGTGTATATTTTGATCCCAAAATGGAGTTTAATAAACACATTAACGTTATCGTCAATAAATCAAACTCTATGTTAGGATTTATTAAAAGATGGTCAAAAGAGTTTAATGACCCTTACGTCACTCTTTCGCTCTAGAACTGTCTAGTTCGGCCTCACTTGGAGTATGCTTCACAAGTTTGGACACCCTTCTATGTAGTTCATTCGAATAGAATTGAATCAGTCCAACTTAAATTCATAAGATTTGCTTTGAGAGGACTTCCATGGGATGATCTGCACAATTTGCCTCCGTATAGGTGCAGAATTAAACTGCTGCAACTATTGCCTTTGTCTCAACGTAGACTTAACAATGACATGGTTTTCTTACACCAATTATTATCAGGACAAATTGATGCTCCTGATCTTTTAAGTGCTATTGGTTTTAATACTCGGGGAGGTTCCTACAACCTGCGTAGATTCAATATATTACATATACCTAGCCATAAACACAACTATGGCATGCATGAGGCTATTAGTCGCATGAGTAGAGTTTACAATAAAAATAACGACGTAGTTGAACTGCATGTTAGTAAAAGTAGTTTGAAAAACACTCTGCGAAATTGTATTCTAGAGCCGTAATAAGTATATTTAAAATTGTCCTTTGTTTAATAACATATATAGCTTCATTGTAATTTAATCGTTTATTGATTTTGCTAGTGATTTCAAACTTAGTTTCATCTATGTTCTGTTTTGTCCCACTAACAAATGCACTAAATGATGAGCCTGTGGATGCATATTATATGCTGTGGCAAATCTCTGCTCGTAGATGCTGCTTGTATTAAGCTCGCTACGACACAGATCTGATAGTGTAAAAAAAAAAAATAATACCCCGTACCATTTCTTCGGAATCGAAGCATGGCAGAGGGCCACCCGTATTGTCCAGCAGAAAGTCCATAACCATCTCAGAAGGCTTGGCCTCAATCTCACCCCATGCGTCCGCCACCTTGCTGCAATTAGTCGGCTGCTCGTCGACAATTGCAACTTGCAGGTCGTCTCTTAAGACCCGGGTATTGGAACGCCTCGGCTTTGGTTTGACATTTGCCTCCCCATGCTTTGATAAGTTACTAGGCGCTGAAACTTTTCCCCGCTTTGAGGCGTTAGTAGGCTCATCATGAGACCTACTGCGCTTCGCGGTTTCAGACTCTAGCCGCTTTCCCTTGAGTATGTTGTAGTCATCAAAAATCGTTTGGTATATAAGTTTGTCACAGTCCTTGTTATGTACAATGCCAGCCGCTCCATTCTTAGCTATCTTGCTGAGAATGAAACAGGCCCTGCTGTACTGACTCTTGGTTATGTTCGATTCAGTTGGCCTTCATATGCGACCTAAGCCGGAATCGTGTTAATTGATTTAGACGATGCCGGTGTGCTGACTGCACATTTTCCATCGCCTAAGTCGGTTTTAGTAATCAAGACGCTAGGCGATGCGAGTGTACTAACTATACAATGCCCATCGTCTGCGTCTTGTTGGGCGTTAATTGGAGAGACTCCGCGAGTGTACTAACTATACAATGCGCGTCGCCAGAAGAGGACTCTAGAGATGCCACTGGCGGTGTGGGAATACTACTTGTGCCCACATCGCCTGTAACCGTCTCTTGAGGGCTGGCTAGTAACTCATCTTCCGAAGAGGTACCAACCTGCTTATCCTCAAGTTTGTTGATTTGTTTTTGTATTTTTCTATTATTTTTTTTTTATTTTTTTTTTGTTTGGTTCATGATTAATTTTTGGACCCACGAGTAGAACGGAAGGAGGTCCGCTCCGGCAGAGCCAATATACCGGAGTAAGGCAAAAGATACGACAGACCCTGCCTGTGCATCTGAAGAAGCTCGTTAGCGGCTGGTTTAACCCCCAGCCTTGCATTCTTGGGCACGGTTTGCATTAAGTGCGCTCACACCACCACTGAAATCAGGTACCTCTAGTCCTATGGTCAAAAGTCCTACCGTCTTGACAACGTACAAGAACACTGTAGCAATCATTACCGGCCGGCACCAGTTTGTTTGTGTTTTCTTTCAAGTAAATCGGTGCACATACACTCGTGCCCATAGAACGGTCCGTATTTTTCCCTTTTCTTCTTTTTTGTTTTTTGTAACAGCAACTAACGGGTTTAAACTTCAAACTTTTTGAAAGCCGCAGATAATTAAGATGATTTGTATTATCAATTATTATAGATTGTTATAGATCATGACCATGGGGATGATCCCGGTTGAGCACCCAGAAAATATGTGGGATATCCTCTTGGTTTAAATAATAACGCGACAGTTATAGTATGAAGTAGATTGGATGAATTATAATTTAAATAAAATTAACAAAAAATATAAAAATGAAAGAAAAGTTTAAAAATGCGGATGAGTTCGACTTGACTTCTTTACACGGTGGCGGACTACAATCAAAATCATCGGTCGCTGGGTGTCATCTGTCATTTTCGTGGTAGGTATTTATGTGGTGAATTCAGAACAGGGTGGTCCTACAACTTCGTCCTCGAGAAAACTTCGGGTATTAGTATTGTCTTATTGCGGCGGTTAGTTCATCTTTGCGTCTTTATCATCATCGTAATAGTGGTAACATCAGGTATTTTTCGCCTTAGCAGATCTTTGTTCGTCTACATAAGTATTTGGTTCGTCTTATCGTTTTGGTAGGTATTTTTTTCATATTATCGTCTTGGCAGGTATTTTGTTCATCTTATTATCTTGGCGGGTATTGTGTTATTCATTTCAGGTATTTTATTATTTTTATCGTCTTGGCAGGTATTGTGTTATTATCTTCATGTATTTTGTTCGTCTTATCTTTTATAGAGTGCATCTTAGCGATTTTCGTTCATAGTTTCATTGGCTTGAAATGTTTCGATATCTTGACGTCTATCTTCATCCTCGCTGTCGACGAATTCGCTATCCGAATTCTTACATGGCTTCATGTTACCTCCATGTTGGTGACTGGTGGGTGCCTAGTACCTTGACTGGAGATTGGGTAATAAACCCCTGTGGAAGGTCGTTGGTGGCAGCAAACAAGAGAGAGAGAGGCAGCGGAGGAATCCCCTAGATGTGGTGCCTACAGCTCCAGTTTGATCGAACTGGTAGTGTAATCCCTATAATAGCGGCTTGACTGTCAACAAAAATAGCGATATTTTGTTTGGGAGTACCTACAATCGTGTCTAATCGCGTGACAAGCCTCCCTAATAGCCAGCAATTGCGCCTGGAATACGCTAGAGAAATTTCCCTTATGAAGTTACATGGAAATTTTTTCGAAATTAGAAATTTCCCAGTAACTTGATGACAGGTAAATCCACACACACATTCTTATTTTCCTTGTGTACATATACACAACCCGCACTTGCACTCGCCATCGATGTGGTAAGGAATCGCTACCCTCTGCTCATCAGTTCATCGTAATTCGTAACTTCGTCACTGGAGGGCGAGTCATGTGTCGACCTCAAAATACTGCGGCGACTCGAGAAAGTATTCTTGGCGACCACTAACCAAAACCAGGTGGCACTCAAAACAAGAACGAAAATTTAAATCTTTTTACCAACGGTCGGAAAACAAAGTCATTCCGGTTTGTTTTCTCGACGCGACACCATTCTAATTTTCCATTCAACAGAATTATCAAGTTATATACAGTTTGTCAAACAATTGTTTGCACAACGAAAAATTTCAAGAAATTTCATGTTCATTTCGCTATATTATTAAATCTTGTATAGTTTTCAAATTTGTTTTTATTTACATATGATTAAATGACTATTCTAATACATAACATAAAGAAAGAAAGAACAAAAAATAATAATGCAACGGTAAATAATACAAAACCAAAACCTTCTTCATATTTTGTGCTGTCAAGAAATTGTTTGCAATTGTAGAATGCAAGGTGGAGAGAGAATGAAAAATGAACGGAAAACGGTACTAATTTTTATTTTGTTACTAGTACTTGGTATGGCCACCATCTGCATCAATTACGGCTTGAAGTCGTGACGGCATGGATTCAATAAGCCTCTTGAAGTCCAGATGTTCCGGCAATTTCAGCCACTCCTCTTTGAGTATTCGGACCAAATCATTTTATGTTTTCGGCGACCGTTTGGCGACTTTTTATTCAGTAATGCCCATACGTTTTCGATAGGGTGTCAGTGACCTTATTAACATTGTACAATGACCAGGTTCTACATAAAAGCGATTTATGTTTGGGGTCGTTATCTTGGTACAACTTATGTTTCAATTTTTGAGGGTCCTGGCTGCAGAAAAAATCAAATTTTTTGGCGCTCTCCGTTAGCTCCTTACGCAAAATGTCCAAATACATATCTGTAGAATATTATTATATTAAAACAACAACCGTTCACTTCGATTACTTCTTTATTAATGCATTAATAATTTTCACACGCATATAATATTGTTTGACATCTCCATGACACCTACTATGTTATAATATTTATTTAAATGCGTACAGTAGTTTCCACTACTGTTTTATACACTACATTCTCTTCCTTTTTTTAAAAAACAAAAGTATCATATCTAAATTAAACAATATGCCAAAACAAATAACAGTAATAATAAAATAACTATTTAAGGATTCGTGGTTGGCAATAAAATCTTTGAATTGATGGCCTTCCTAGGATGTCCCATTAGCCACCTCATTCGGCGAATTAGATCCACTTGTTTGCACTGCCCATTCACCATTAACTTTCTTAAGGTGGACTATATTTCGTCTTGTTATTTCGCCGGTTTCACAATTTTTGATTAACACATCTCCACCTCTTCGTTCCAGAACATCATGTGTGTCTTCATTGAAGTTAGTATCTAATTTATTTTATTTTGGCAGTCTTTTTACTATGACCTTATCACCACTGGTCAGTTCGTTGTGAGCGGCGTGTCTTTTTTTATCTGCATACAATTTTCCTTTTTCCTTTTCCAATAAGTCCCTTTCTCGTGTTTCTTCATATAGATCTTGGTCATAACTGATGAGCGAAGGAATTTTATCTTTAAGCAGTCTTCCGTAGAACAATTCTGCAGGAGCTTTTCCAGTAGTTGAATGTGGAGTATTATGATACATTAGTAAGTAGTCCTGCAAGTCATCTTTCCAGTTAGTGTTAATTGCCTTGCTTATTTTGATTCGTTTAAGTATATCCCGGTTTTGTCGTTCAACTTCCCCATTTTGCTGCGGCCAATATGGTATAGTGTTATGTAACTTTACATTATACGTTTTACAAAAATCTTTGAACTCAGAACTAATAAATTGTTTTCCATTGTCTGCAGTAATTGTATGAGGAAATCCCAATCTGGTGAAAATTCTTTTCAAATCATTGATTATTGACGATGAAGTTATATTTCTCATAATAACAATTTCTTTGTAACGACTATAATAATCCACTATGACAAAAATGTATTCACCACTTGGAAGTGGTCCCATCAAATCTATAGCTACATCTATCCATGTAGCCGTTGGGATTAGTCGGCGTTTCATTGGTTCTGGAGGCATTGCATTTGATACCAAGAGACAACCTTTGCATTTTTTTACGAAATTTTCGGCTTCCTGGTCAATTTTCGGCCACCATACTTTGGTTCGCAACCTTCGTTTTGTGCCTACTATACCTGGATGCCCTTCGTGAGCAAATTCGATCACACTTTTTCTAAGTTCTTGGGGAATTACAATTTTGTTTTGGCGTAACAATATGTTCCCATAAAAACATAGTTCATTTTCAAAAATTTTATAACGTAGACTATCTTTTGTCCAATTGTTTTTGTATATACCTTCTTTTACATCCAAAATTTCAAGGTCAGATGATGACACCTCATCGATTTTTTTTAAGGTCATAGCCTTGGGAACACAGCTGCACACCACTTGCTGGATATGCTCTTCCTAGTCGAAGTTTTGAGTATTATCTGTGATACAAAGACGTGATAAGGATCAGCAATATTTGACTTGCCAGATTTATAATAACCTTATATCGATACGACTGCAATCGAAGTACCCACCTTTCGATTCGAGCACATGGCTTTGATTTCGGACTGAAAATTATTTCTAGTGGTTTATGGTCAGTTATTAGCTCAAATAATTTCCCATACAAATATATATGGAAATGTTCTACACTAGATCTAATGCCTCTTTTTCCGTCTGGCAGTATCTTTGTTCACATTCAGATAGACTTTTGTTTCCAAATGCTATAATACGTGGTATTCCATTAGTATGAACTTGAATTAATACCGCCCCTAGAGCCACAGGGCTAGCATCAACAATTAACTGAGTCCTATCATTTGGATCATAATACCCTAGATATTTATCGTCACGCAGAACATTTTTAAGGGCTTCAAATGAACGCATTTCGTTTTCATTTAATTGTATGTCAGATTTTTTTCGTCCATTCTGATTTTTTAAAATGTTACGTAAGGGATTAGTTAATCTTCCTAGGTTAGCAATAAATTTGCCAACGTAGTTTATAAGACCCAAAAAACTTTCTAGCTCTTCAATCGTTTTTGGTGTTCGAAATTTGTTAATTGCTTCTAATTTTGCAGGTGATGGTTGAATGCCATTTGCAGAGAGAATGTGTCCTAAGAACTCGATTTGATGGACATTGTACAAACATTTATCATGGTTTAATAAAACGGTGTTCTTCTTAAGAACTCCAAGGACATTTTTTAAGCGAGTATTATGTTCTTCTTCAGACTTACCAAATACAATGATGTCATCAATAAAATTAATAGCACCTTCACATCCAGAAAGAAGATGTTCCAGTATCTTTTGAAACATTTCCGGTGCACAAGTGATTCCAAACATTAATCTTTTGTATCTGAATAATCCAGTATTAGTGATAAATGTGGTAATATAAAGTGATTCCGGAGAAATTTCAACTTGATGGAAAGCATTTTTTATGTCCAGCCTTGAAAAAACTGTTGCCTTTCGTAGTTTAGGAAGGATAAGATTAATAGTTGGCAATGGATAGTTTTCCCTCAATATGGCTGCATTGGCTCTTCTCATATCGACGCATATGCGTATATCTCCATCCTTCTTTAAAATAGGTACAATAGGAGAGATCCATTTCGAATGTCCTGTTACTGGTTCTATTATATCTAAAGCCAATAGTTCATTTAATTTAGCCGTAATTTTTTATTCTAAAGGTATTGGTAATTTCCGACAAGGCTGAACCACTGGAACGATAGACTTATCTATAGGAATATCAACGAGAACATCTTTTATTTTTGGAAAAACTTTGTACTCTAATGAATTTAACAACTCTATGCCCAGTTTGAGTACTCCCAGTTTTAATGCAGTGTCCCTTCCCAAAAGACACTTCCGACCATTTTTTACGACATAGAAAATATCAGAAATTTTCTTTCTTCCAACCAATATATCTGCTTCAAATGATCCTAAGACATCTAGTGGCTTATCTGACCCATATGCCAAAAATCTTTTTTTTTTTTGATTCTTTACCTGATTTTTAACTGAAATAGATTGACTTTTCATATCCCTCCATGTTTCTTCAGATATAATATTCGATTTGCTTCCAGAATCGATAATTAATGGTACCTCGATTCCTCCTATCATGCACTTGATTTCATCTTCTTCTTGATTTTGCATGCAGAAAACATACTCGTCATCGTTTGATTGGACAGATCTCACTGCTTCTGTTTTTAATTTCTTTTTTTGGTCATTATTTTCAGTTGCGCTTCGTTTTAATTTTGTTCTACACTTGGATTCAAAATGTCCTGATAAACCGCATTTTCTGCAATTTTTATTCTTTGCGGGACAGTTTAAATCACGTGCTGAATGTGCTTTAGAACCACATCGAAAACATTCGAAAATTTGATGCTTGGACTTTTCTATAATTTTATTTACCTCAATTGCACTAGATTCCGGCTTGTTTCCAAAATGTTCCATTTGAAATTCTACCATTTCCAAAGAATTTGCCAGAAAAATTATATCAGTTAAGGTTCTTGAATCATCCATCTCTAATACTTTTCGTCTTAGCTTTTCGGAAATACATTTTTCAACCACTTGGTCTTTAATATGTTCGTCTGTATTCTCAAACCTACACTTTGCTGCTTGGCGTCGAAGACGAACTATAAAAGCCTCAAATTTTTCGTCCTTTCCTTGACATATTTGTCTAAATATATGCCTTTCATAGGTCTTATTTTGACGTGGAGAAAAGTATTCATCAAACTTGTTAACACAAACATCGTATACATTTATATCTTTGCTTGAGTCTAAGGCTTCATTTACGTTAGCTCCTGGTAAGTTAAAAAATATCTCTTGCAATTCCTGCCCTCCGCAGTGTAAAAGATTAGCTCTCTTCTTAACAGGGTCTGTAACTCCAGTCACTTATATATAAACCTCAAATGCTCGCTTCCATTTTTCCCATTTGATTCCAAGTGAGTTTGTATCAGAAATACAATCAACTTTGTCCAGCTTTGGTAGATAATTCATATCAGACATTTTCGAAAACCTGTATGAATTATATAAATTAAGTATAAATGAATATATTTATTTATTTTGCTACATTTCACATCACTTAATCTATATTTCAGGAATTAATGTTATATTAAATGCCAATATTGCTGATTTCTTAGAATATTCCAGATTGTGAATAAATGAATTCAATACTTCAAGCGAATTCAATCTTCCAAGTCGAATTTAATCTTTCTATCGAATTTAATCTTTTTAACGAATTTAATCTTTAATGGATGACTAGCGAATTTAATCTGACATCTTAAATATCGATGAAAACGAATTCAATCTTTCATCAAACTTTTCGATGACACGAATTTAATCTCACATCAAAAATTTCATCCAGAATTTAATCTATTGTTTGCATTATTGTATTTTACAATAATCGAATTTAAAAATTCTAAGCGTTCTTTATGTTTTATATATTTTAAAATATGTCTCACCAATTTACTTTTTTTTAAACGAATTTATATCTCTTTTTATTTCTTAATCCTCGTCGCCAAAATGTAGAATATTATTATATTAAAACAACAACCGTTCACTTCGATTACTTCTTTATTAATGCATTAATAATTTTCACACGCATATAATATTGTTTGACATCTCCATGACACCTACTATGTTATAATATTTATTTAAATGCGTACAGTAGTTTCCACTACTGTTTTATACACTACAATATCCTTATTCATTATGTCCGTGATAATTCGAAGTTCACCGACACCCTTGGCTGAAATACAACCCCACACCATTACAGACAATTTGCCAAACTTAACAGTTGGGATAATATTTTTGTTAAGTAGAGCAGTTTTTGTCTTCCTCCAAACTCTATTGGGACCGTCATGGTAGTAGAGCATAATTTAACTCTCATCACAAAAAATTACGTCATCCCAGTACGTGTTTTCTTTCGAAATGTGGTCCAGTCCGAAACATTTTCGTTTCATCACGTTAACTTCTGAGAGTAACGACTTTTTTCGGGCTACTCTAGACGCAAATTCGTTTCGTTTTAAAATTGTGCGCACTGTTTCGTGGGAGACCTCTTTGTCCAAATCGTTTTTGATGGTTGTTGTTAACTGCCTGAGACTAGTTTGGGGGTTGTTATCTATTGCACGTAAAATTTTGGATTCATCTCTCCGACTTAGTTTGGCTGGCCTGCCCCCACTATGCCTTAGTTCCAAACGATTTTCCTTCTCTGCCCTCCAGATTTCGGAAAGTTCTTTCGCAGATTTTCCTTTTTGGTAATTAAAATAGACCAATTGTATGACATTATTATCCACTCGTTTTCCAGGCATTATGAAATTTAAAAAAAATCTGTGATGCCCACTTCTTGGAAATTTGAAATAATGACTGAATCGCTTAACCAAATGCAATTGGAATGTCTAAACCAAAACCGTGCCACAAAAATTTACTTCCGTTATCATTTTTCATTCTCTCTCCACCTTGCATTCTGCAATTGCAAACAATTTCTTGACAGCACAAAATATGAAGAAGGTTTTGGTTTTGTATTATTTACCGTTGCATTATTATTTTTTGTTCTTTCTTTCTTTATGTTATGTATAAGAATAGTCATTTAATCATATGTAAATAAAAACAAATTTGAAAACTATACAAGTTTTAATAATAAAGCGAAATGAACATGAAATTTCTTGAAATTTTTCGTTGTGCAAACAATTGTTTGACAAACTGTATATGAGTATAAATAAAATCAGTTTAGTTAGTTAGATTGGATTTTCGTACAAGACGAAACACAATTAGCGCTGGGGTGCGCCGTTTTGATGCCAAATACTCGTGCGGTTGAATGTTGTGTCTTGTTGTAAGTTGGCGTGTACTAAATCCAACCAGTGGAATTAAGGAAGGGGTTCAGTTCTTTGATGTGGTTATCAGAGAGCTCGCGGATGTTGTCAAAGAAAGGTTTGTCTAGAGTTCGTTGTCTTACTCTTGACAGAGCCGGGCATTTGCACAGAAAATGAGTCAAAGTTTCCTTCTCACCCACCTCCTGGCAGCTGCGACAGTTAGTGTTGTGGGGTATACGCATTCTAACAGCATGGTCACCGATGGGCCAATGTCCTGTGGTAATT
The DNA here is from genome assembly GCA_932526625.1 of Rhingia campestris. Classification (NCBI taxonomy): domain Eukaryota; kingdom Metazoa; phylum Arthropoda; class Insecta; order Diptera; family Syrphidae; genus Rhingia; species Rhingia campestris. The sequence continues at coordinate 83,497,623 of OW052184.1, read as the reverse complement.
GCTATCACCCTGGAGAGTTCCTTACGGGATCTGCTTAAGAGGTCGTGTATTCTTGTCTTGTTGTACCGTGGCCACATATCTCTAGATATGGCGCACCCACTGAGGTTTCGCCACCTATGTTCTGCTGTTTTAAGAGAGTGTGTATTGATATTATTCATGATAGTTTTTAAAGGAGTGAGAATGCTGATTGCACGTGAGCTTGGAAGAGACGAGCCCAGCCTGGCTAGGGCATCAGCCTGCTCGTTTCCATCTATGTCACTGTTGTTTGGGACTACCTACTATCGTGTCTAATCGCGTGACAAGCCTCCCTAATAGCCAGCAATTTCGCCTGGAATACGCTGGAGGATTCAGGGAGGCGAAACGATCTTTTTATTTTTAGTGTGTCCGAGTAGACACCTGCGCCTACTCCGCAGTCCATTTAGGAGCCGTCGGTGTATATGAGTGTGTCGAAATCTTTTTCAACCACTGCGTTTTTGCAATCCTCTTTAGTTGGAAAACCAGCGGTGAAGTGTTTGTGGAAGGTCAGTTTGGGTATCATGTAGTCGGTATGATGGTCAGCTAGACCTGCTGGCATTGAATCTGGGATATTGCTATGCGTATAGGGCTTTTTGAACAAGCAGCCGGATTCTTTGAGCCTGACTGTACTGCACATTGCAATGCCTTTGATATGGATGTCTAGAGGGAGAAGATGAAGAAGAACCGTTAAAGCATCAGTGGGACATGATCTCATGGCCCCAGTTGTACCGATGCATGCAGTTCTTTGTACCCTCTTAAGTTTGACAATGATGTACCCTTTACTCACAGAAGGCCAGCAGACTAGCCCCCCGTAGGTGAGTATCGGCCGAACAACAGCCGTATACATCCAAAGTGTCATCTTTGGTTGTAGGCCCCATCTTTTGCCAAAAGTTTTTCTACAGGCATAGAAGGCTATATATGCTTTCTTAACCCTTTGTTCTATGTTGGTTTTCCAATTTAGCTTGGTATCCAGGATAGTCCCTAGATATTTGGCAGTGGGTGAGAGTGAGAGCGCTTGTCCATTAAGTCGGGGGAGATTAAAGGCTGGTATATTGGTCTTCGTGGTGAAAAGCATAATTTCTATTTTGCTCGGATTAACGTCCAGGCCACAGCTAGTAGCCCAAGTACTAACAGAATCCAGAGCATACTCCATGATTTCGCTAAACACTGGAAGAAACTTTCCTGACACTAGAATCACTACGTCTTCCGCGTAGGCCACTGCCTTAATCCTATCCCGATCAAGTCGGACCAGCAGTTTATTCATGACGATAAGCCACAGCAGAGGAGATATCTCACCACCCTGTGGTGTATATCGCGTTAGGATGCTGTTGCCTAGTGTTGATTGAATGATTCTAGCAGGATATAATCCATTGGATAAAATGCTCCTCTACACCAGTTACGGTTAGGGCCTCTAGTATGCTGTCAGTTTGTACATTATTGAAAGCCCTTTCTATATCAAGGAAGGTGGCTAGGGTATAATCTTTGTAGTAAAGGGACTTTTCGATGGTCCCTATCACCTCATGCAGAGCGATTTCAGTCGATCTACCTTTGAGATATGCGTGCTGTGATGTGGTGCACATGGATGTCAAGGATCCGCTCCAGGGTCTTTAAAATAAAGGAAGCGAGGCTAATGGGGCTTTGGTATAAAAACTACCCTGACACGTCTCCATGAGTGTGGAATAAAGTTTAATAAAATGCAGCTACTATAAATTGGCAACAACCACGGTATTACAGTGTCCTGTAAGTTTTGTAGCATGATCGGCAGGATGCCATCAAGGCCAGGTGATTTATAGGGTGAAAAGCTGTTTATTGCCAAGGATGTCGTTTCTTTGGTTATGATAGATTTGATATTTTCTCAAGTTGCAGGGTCAGCGGGTCTAGATTCAGCAGAGGCTGGCGGCATTTCTTTACAACCCGGGAAGTGTGTGTTAATAAGGATAGACAGAGATTCAGATGAAGTCACTGCCCAGCTACCATCCGACTTTCTTATTAAGGACGGGTTTGAATGGTCCTTCGCTAAGATTTTGCTTAGTCTGGAAGAGTATTTAAGGGTATTGATGGATTCGCAGTATTCCTGCCAAGATTCTGTCTTGACGTTACGAATAGCCGTTTTGTATATTCTAAGGCAATCTTTATAAGGTTGCCAACAATTCTATTTATGGCAGATGTTAAAAATGACCCTGGTCATTTTCCTGAGTTTACTAAGGTCCTCACTCCACCAGGGAGGGAGTTTTTTCTTACCGAAACTAGCTGGACACGAGACCTTGAAAGCAATACTCATTGTCTTTTCGAAGGTAACGACAGTTGCGTTCAGTTCGTCTGTCGAAGTGATCTTAGATTTTGGTATTACTTGAAGTTTCTAGGATTTCTACAGGGGATTGGTGCATCAATCCGAATATTAACATCAAAGAGTATCCAGCAGTGATCCGAGAAGGATTTCAGGCTGGATACTCTCCAGTTCTGCACTCTTAGGTTGTCGTTGTTTGTTGCTAGTGTGATGTCAACAACTTCTTCCCAGCCCCTAAAACTCACCGTGCTTGGGAATGTAAAGGTTGGGGTACAACCCTTGTTGCAAATTGACAGGTTGTTATGAATTATAAAATCAAAAAGAGACTCACCTCGTTCATTGATCTCTGAGCTGCCCCACATTGTATGCCTGACATTGGCATCGCAGCCCAGAATCAAGTTGATCTTCTTATTGGATAGAGTGGCTGTGAGAAACTCTACCTTTCTCATTCAGAAAGACTAGGAGGTTTTCACTAGCGCACCTAGAGTGCTGCAGGTTAATCTGCAGAACTCTGTGCATCTTGTGTGGATGTGGCGTCTAGCCACAGGACTTCCAACAACTTGTTGGCGTCATCGACTTCGTCCGGGTTTTCACCTGGACGCGCTGATTTGAATATTTTTAGTTTAGCATGTCTGATGCCAAACCTTAGTCTGTTGTCGGCCTTCTCTAGGGCTTCTAGAGACACCTCGTTGATGAGAAGGAGGAAGGGCTTAGTGTGTGGGGTTGGTGTCTCTACCTTGAGGACGGACCGGTCGGTCATGCGAATTCCGGGGTTATGCAGCTGTGGGACCTGGATCAGTTTGACCCTGTGCATGTTGGGTAGCCAAATGCGGGCCCGCGGTCGCCAAGGAATGTCATCGGCTGGAACGAGCTGTAAACTAAAACTCGTCCAGTTGTTCCGTATCTTGGCAACACAGTTTTCGAGGAAATCCCTCGAAAATTTGTCCGCACATTTAACCACCATAATACCCCGTACCATTTCTTCGGAATCGAAGCATGGCAGAGGGCCACCCGTATTGTCCAGCAGAAAGTCCATAACCATCTCAGAAGGCTTGGCCTCAATCTCACCCCATGCGTCCGCCACCTTGCTGCAATTAGTCGGCTGCTCGTCGACAATTGCAACTTGCAGGTCGTCTCTTACGACCCGGGTATTGGAACGCCTCGGCTTTGGTTTGACATTTGCCTCCCCATGCTTTGATAAGTTACTAGGCGCTGAAAATTTTCCCCGCTTTGAGGCGTTGTTAGGCTCTTCATGAGACCTACTGCGCTTCGCGGTTTCAGACTCTAGCCGCTTTCCCCTGGAGTATGTTGTAGTCATCAACAATCTTTTGGTATATAAGTTTGTCACAGTCCTTGTTATGTACAATGCCAGCCGCTCCATTCTTAGCTATCTTGCTGAGAATGAAACAGGCCCTGCTGTACTGACTCTTGATTATGTTCGATTCAGTTGGCCTTCATATGCGACCTAAGCCGGAATCGTTTTTGTGTTAATTGACTTAGACGATGCCGGTGTGCTGACTGCACATTTTCCATCGCCTAAGTCGGTTTTAGTGATCAAGACGCTAGGCGATGCGAGTGTACTAACTATACAAGCACTCGTTGCAAATGCCCCGAGGGGTCGCCATCCCGATCGAGACTTTTGGCCCCCAGGCTGCATGTACTCCACCATATTGTACACCAATAAGGTGCACATACCCCGCCCCAGACCTTTTTTCAAAATTTTATTTTCTTATATAATTAAAGAGTGGACTAAAAGTCCACAAAGTCCTGAGGAAGTGCAGAATCACTTCCCTCATGTAGCCACCAAAATTCCGTTCTCTGCCTTTCAGCATCGGTCCTATCGCGATCCGATACCGAGGTGCTAAAGCGGAGGAGCTCCGGAGCATTGTCGACATACCCGTCGTGGATTAGCCGCTTGTCACGCGCGTCACGGTAGCGGTGGTATAAAACCGGGATACCGTTCCTGTCCTGTACCAACCCTAACGAATCGATAAAAATAAATGCCTCTGGTGGAATAAAGCCAGACACGAGCGTACTCTCCATATATGTTTCATTGGGGTAATAAGCCCCAAAGATCAGGCTGTTGTCGCTAGCCATCGCCCTTGCAGCGTGCCTTCGAGTCACCTTAATTAGGAAATTGTCGATTCTGTTCAGCTGGGCCCCATTGTAAAGAACCTCATTGCGATAATATTTTATGTACTCGGAGTCCGGCGTTCGGTACAATCCTAAGCAGGATCGGAGACAACGCCTCTCAAACAGCCGTATCCTTTCCATGTAGGATGGTGAAATATTGAACCACACAGGACAACCGTAGGCGATGATCGGCCTTATGAGGGCCATGTAGCAAATGACCTTTACCCTTGAATCAAGTTGACTGCTTTGAAACAATCTTCTTGTCAGAGCATAAGCCCCCCTAGCCCTAGCCAGACAAGCATCCACATTTTTATTAAAATACAGAAACTTGTCAAGCCAGATGCCAAGGTATTTGATTTCAGTTGTCAGCGCCAACGGCCGTCCATGCTGTCCAATGATGCACAATTTTTTCCAGTTTTTTCTGGTATCGTAAGAAGCCCTCTGCACTGGGGTCCTGAACAAAATTGTTTCGGTCTTTTGGAAATTGATCCTCAATTTCCAATCGTCGCAATATCCCTTGATGTGATCGAAGTCACGCTGCAAAAGTATGTTGATGACTCCGATTTTCGGACCTGATCTGTACGCCACCAGATCATCTGCATACGCTATAGAGTGACTAAGGGAACCTACAAGATCACTTGTATAAATGTTAAACAATATCGGGGAGTTCACCGCCCCCTGTTGTAAACCATTTTTAATTTCAAAGACTTTACTCGAAGTTACGTTGCCACATTTGACAACGAACTTCTTTCCCATAAGCATTTCATAAATCATATATAGCATGGGTTTACGCATGCCAAGTCTGGTTAGCTTGTAGAAAAGCCCTTCTAACCATACGGTGTCGAAGGCCTTCTCAAAGTCAACCAGACAGGCCCCTGTGCATTGTCCTTTGGATTTATTCCATTGGATGTCGGAGACTAGTTTCGATGCGGCATGAATAGTGTCATGCCTCGCTCGAAAACCAAACTGATTTTCCGGGATAATTTTATTTTCCGCGACCCATTCAAGCAGAGCCCTATCTTCTCGAATACCTTGCTTACATTCGGCAGAAGGCTTATTGACCGAAGATTTGCAGGGTTTGTTCTGTCCTTGTCCTTTTTGGGGATAGGATGTACCACCGCCGTTTTCCAGTGCACCGGATAATGTGCATTAGTCAGTGCATTGTTAAACAGCGTGGTGAAAATATCGACTGCCTTTATTGGCAGGTGTCTTAACACGACGTTTGGGACCCCGTCCTCTCCCGCCGACTTTTTATTCGTCAGTGATACAAAGATGTTCAGGAGTTCATCTTTTTGCACGAACAGCATCAGGCTATTGGCGACTATGCCATTTGAAGGATTTTCGTCATTGAATACGGTAAAACCGCGATTCTCAGATCGCCAAGCTTGAAGTTCGGTACGTAGATAAGAGTGATTAAGAAAGGCTCTCTCCTCAATATCGCGATTTGGGCGAACAGGATTGTTCACCGTATACACGGTCTCGAAGACAGCGCCTATCGAAATCGCCTTCTCCTGAGGATCTTCGATCGTGAAAAAACCGTCGTTAGAGTCAACACTTTCCGGACTTATACCAACAGCCGTGAGTGTCTGTCTGTTCTCTGTCGTTTGGGAAATTCGGACACATGGAATGTCGTTATGATCCTTTCGCCTGAAAATTTTATTTATTTGCGGGAACATATTCGGGCTACTGGTTTTTATAGCCCGAATTTTCTTGCCCCAGTACAAACTTACAGATTGTCTGTAATTCTCCGTGATTAACTGTTTGAGGTTTTTGATCAACGACTTCAATGTCCGAACCTCCGGGTCTTGTCTGTCAGTAAATTGCCTCCGCAGCCGTTTAAGTCTCGAGACCAGTCTGCTTTTGTGTTTATGGAGTGCATCGATTGTTGGCGTTCGATACTTCTCCGTCTGGTCGTCAGAACTAGTTACCTTGGGGATAACTCGATCCATTGACCTTTTAATGACCTCATTCATTTTTAATAAATTTTGGTCGATTTCGTCGTTCGTAAGGTTTCGGTTTGTCGGAGGGTTGATTTCGCTCAAACGTAATTCTCGCTTTACAACTCTGGCGAAGCGCGGCCAGTTCGTCCTTCGATAGTTGAAAGAACGCACCTGGTCGAACTCCTCCAGTTGAGTTTGCTCGTTTGGAATCCTGAATACGGCATCGATTCCGAGGTGGTCACTATCGTAATCGAATGCTCGTACACAGTTCCGTGCGTGTTCATTATTTGTCAGTTCTAGTCTGTTGTCCATAAGCGCTAAGTCCAAGAAAGAGTTTCCTCTCGGGAAAGACGGGATATCCGTCGCGTACAAACTAAGTTTGTACTCAATCGTATTTTTTTCCCTCCAAATTTGAAGCAGTCGGCCTCTAGTGTTCGCGATTGTGTTTCCCCAAGCCGCATGCTTAGCGTTAAGATCTCCGGCCAAAAAGTAATAGTTTTCAGCCAAATGAAGCTGTAGGCAACGAAAAAGTCTCTCGAGCTCAGCTATAAATTGTGTTTGTTGAGTTGCTTCAGGCGCATAAAGCGACACCACGTACATTCTCCTCCCACTGTGGAGAGGAATGCATACGATACATGCTTCCAGCACCCGGAACCTACTTACTTCCCCGCTATATATGACTTTATGGCGTAAGCCTTTGCGTAATAAGACAGCGACTCCACCCCCTTGGGAGGAGTGGGGTCGGTCTCTTCTCACTACATGATAGTTACTGTATCCCAATTTGTGTTTCTGGTTTAGCTTAGTTTCGCTGACCAAAAGTACATCAGGAAGTTGGTTTTTCAACAGATTGGAAAGGACGGTTCTTCTCTCGTCGAGCGTAGCCATCATGTTCATGGCGCGCTAGACTTGGCAAACATCGAATAGATATGATCTATTCGGGCTGCTTGCTCGTTCAGTTGTTTTTGCAACCGATCGATCTTGCTATCCAATGACAGCAAGACCCTCTTCAGGTCCAAATCAGCTTCCGGTGCTTTTTCAGCAACCTTAGGCATATTTAATGTCTGGGGCTTACCCGATCCAGCTGCCATTTGGGCAAAGGACACGTTGGGCGCTACCCGATTTGTGTAAGACTGACTTTTTTGTCGTCTTTCTTCTTCGACAGCCTGTTTGCGAGCTAGCATACTCTTCTTTTTCTGTTGGAATACAGGACATCCCTTATAGTTAGCAGGGTGTCCCGCATTCCCGCAAAGCACACATGTGAGCTTGCTCATGTCTTCAACCCTTTCACTACCTAGAGGGCCTTCATTTAAATTGTGGTTCTCATCGCACTTAACGCATCTAATCTGCATGTTGCAGTTAGAAGCGGCGTGCCCGAACCTCTGGCAGCGCATACATTGCAGTATGCGATCTGACCTTTTTAATTTATCCAATTTTACAGCATGGTAGTATACGCGATTAATTCTGCGTAGACTATTAAATTTGCTGTTGGGGGTTAGCTGGACGAGGAAAAATGGCAACCTTCGGTTACCACCCCTACCATTGACCGCGGAAAACGGCTTTATACCGACGAACTTAAGGTCGTCGCTCTCATAACTCTTGAGCTCGTGTAGGAGCTCCTCCGCATCAACCCCGGGATCGATTCCCTTCAGGACGACCGTTTTCAATTTTTCGGACTTTGGCGTATACGTGAAGTATTCTGCCTTTATTCCCTCAAGTGCTTTGCGGACCTTTTTGTGGTCCTCCAAATTATTCACAACAATTTTATGTTTCTGGGCCGAAATATGTTTGACCGTGAAATCCTTAACAGCTACCTTACATAACTTAATACTATAGCTACTATCTAAGTTACTTACACAAATTGGGGGTACTTCTCCCCTTTTTTGTTGTGTCTGCTGCTGCTGCTGTTGTTGCTGCTGCTGTTGTTGCTGCTGTTGTTGCTGCTGCGGCTTTTGCATCGGCTTCTGCTTCCTCTGCTGTTTTGGTTGCAGTTTCACAAATTGTTGCTGCATTGGTTGCAGTTTTTTATTCTGTTGGCGCATTTGCTGCGCATTCAACTCTTGTTGTTGTCTCTGCTCTTTCCGTCGCTTCTTTTCTTCGAGGGCTTCTATTTTTTTAACCTCTCGAATCTTTTCTAGCTTTGCTAGTAGTTCAGCGATGAGGCGGCTTAACTTTGCCTCCTCATCATCCTCTGCCGGTATTTCCTCGACCTCGGCTAACTCTTTGAATGGGTTACCCTCGCTGACGTAGCGGGGATCCCCTTCTTCAATCGCGGATTCATCAAGGGAAATTGTTTGGAACTCCTCTTCATCCATTTTTCCCGTCTGCGGTGTAATTTCCGCAGCCGTATACCTCTTGGTGATGAGATTAGTAGGCGTCGGATTTAGTCTCCTCCGCCTCATCTCACCACTATCGGCTGTTGTTGTTGTTGTTCTTACTGCTGCTGCTGCTGCTGTTGTTGTTGACACAGCAGCTTTCTTTATCGCTGGTACAGTTTCGTGTACCAGCTTTGTTTTCGTCGACGTCGATGTTATTGTTGACGGCTTTGTAGTTGGCGGCGACATAGGCACCGTCAACTTCTGCCGCTTGTTGGTCGGTGAATTTCCCCCAGCTTGAGGGGGGGTTTTTTTCGCCATGCCGGCTTCCATCGCCGGTGAATCGGTAGATGACACTCTCCTTGTATTTTATTTTTATTAGAGTTAATTTATTTAAATTAAAAAAAAAAAACTCAATCAGATTGGGACTCGAACCCACGACTCCTCCTGCTGAGTCGGGTGATAACTCCTCTGCTCCACGTAAACAATAATATTTTGTTTACGAACTTGGCACTTGTCACTGAATTCACTTGGAAAAAATACTTCCGCACAGACTAGTCCACTAACCACTACGAGAGTTGGAGAGCGACTGTCAAGTAAATCGGTGCACATACACTCGTGCCCATTTTTCCCTTTTCTTCTTTTTTGTTTTTTGTAACAGCAACTAACGTGTTTAAACTTCAAACTTTTTGAAAGCCGCAGATAATTAAGATGATTTGTATTATCAATTATTATAGATTGTTATAGATCATGACCATGGGGATGATCCCGGTTGAGCACCCAGAAAATATGTGGGATATCCTCTTGGTTTAAATAATAACGCGACAGTTATAGTATGAAGTAGATTGGATGAATTATAATTTAAATGAAATTAACAAAAAATATAAAAATGAAATAAAAGCTTAAAAATGCGGATTAGTTCGACTTGACTTCTTTACACGGTGGCGGACTACAATCAAAATCATCGCTCGCTGGGTGTCATCTGTCATTTTCGTGGTCCTCGAGAAAACTTCGGGTATTAGTATTGTCTTATTGCGGCAGTTAGTTCATCTTTGCGTCTTTATCATCATCGTAATAGTGGTAACATCAGGTATTTTTCGCCTTAGCAGATCTTTGTTCGTCTACATAAGTATTTGGTTCGTCTTATCATTTTGGTAGGTATTTTTTTCATCTTATCGTCTTGGCAGGTATTTTGTTCATCTTATTATCTTGGCGGGTATTGTGTTATTCATTTCAGGTATTTTGTTATTTTTATCGTCTTGGCAGGTATTGTGTTATTATCTTCATGTATTTTGTTGGTCTTATATTTTATAGAGTGCATCTTAGCGATTTTCGTTCATAGTATCATTGGCTTGAAATGTTTCGATATCTTGACGTCTATCTTCATCCTCGCTGTCGACGAATTCGCTATCCAAATTCTTACATGGCTTCATGTTGGAGATGGGGTAATAAACCCCTGTGGAAGGTCGTTGGTGGCATCAAACGAGAGAGAGAGGCAGCGGAGGAATCCCCTAGATGTGGCACCTACAGCTCCAGTTTGATCGAACTGGTAGTGTAATCCCTATATGAGCTGCTTGGACATATTTGAACACCAGGTCTATAGGGATTTCCAATACTGAGCCAGGGTTTTGGAAAAGAGTTGGTGGCGGAGGAGCCTTTAATGGGTCAACGGCAGCGCAGAGTTGTGCTTTGGGTTAACTACTCGTCCATGGAAAAAAGCTTATGTTACGAAGCAACCAATAGCCTCGGAAAGGACTGATATTATTGTTGACGACCCTGCTAAACGAAAAAATGACAACGACGTTCGTATATGCCCCTGGAATGTGAGAACATTAAACAGGATAGGTGCAGGAAAACAACTATCGGAAGCCCTAAACACCTACAAAGCAGATATTACTGCCATCCAGGAAATACGATGAGAAGGGCAGGGCAAAAAGAGGGTAAAAAACTGTGACATCTACTACGGACCGTGTTATAGTGAGCAGAAACAGCGACTATTCGGATGCAGATTTGTTCTAAGTGCCAGACTTAGGCAAGAAGTCTTATGTTTCCAAGACACTAGCGAACGCATTGTAACAAACCGCATCAATGCCAAATTCGTCTACATAAGCCAAATGCATGCTCCGACGGAGGAAAAAGATGATATAACTAAGGATTGCTTCTACGAGCTCCTCGACAAAACCAATGAGCGACTACTAAAGTACGATGTTAAAATTGTGCTGAGAGATTTTAACGCAAAGGTAGGAAGAGAAGATATCTTTAGCAGTATTGTCGGAAAATATAGCCTACACGACAACAAGCCTGGTAACGGACTTGGGCTACGGAACAAAATGCCACCATAGCCAGCACTCGGTTTCCTCACCTCGATATCCATAAGGGGACATGGCGGTCTCCAGATCAAGGAACCGTCAACCAAATTGATCACATTGCGATAGACAAGAGGCACGAACATTCGGAGGGGCTTACATCGACTCGGACCACTACCGTCTTGTAGCCAAGGTAAGGATGCGGATACCACCACGCAACAAAAAACAGAAATACTGTGAAAAAATTTAATGTCGAAATGCCAATACCTTCGCGCAACGCGTATTCCTTAACCTCTCGACTCACATTACACCACCAGCATCGAATATCGAAGGACAATGGCAACGATGCCAACAAGCCATTAGATCAGCCGCAACTGATGTGCTAGGTGTTTCGCGGCCTTCAGCAAGAATCCCCTGGTTTGATGAGGAATGGCGACTGATGCTCGCAGCCAAGAACGAGGCCTACAAGCCTAAGCTGCAGGTGAAGACTAGAGTGCCGTTGATCTCTATATGCAAAGAAGATGGCAAGAACACCGGCTTTTCAGAAAGAAGAAAAAAGAACAAGAAAAGCGCGCGATCGAGGATATAGAGAGGTGCCACTCCAGGAACGATGTTCGCAAGGTTTACCAAAGTGTAAAACGTCAAAGCCAAGGATACAAGGCCCGAACAGAATCTTGTCGAGATGAACAAGGATATATCGTAGTTGAGACACAGTCGATGCTGAGGATATGGAAGAACCACTTCTGCAGACTGTTAAACGGCGATGACGAACAACATTCCGCTGTCAGGCAGAACGAACCATTTGATATTGGCAACGACACCGAAAATTGCCAACCACCCGACCTAAGTGAAGTGAGGATAGCAATATCTAAGCTCAAGCTTAATAAGGCCGCCGGAAATGACGGCCTTCCCGCTGAGCTTTATAAAGCTGGTAGAGATGGCTTGGTAAGTAACATCCACCAACTCATAAGCCAAATCTGGTCGGATGAAAGTATGCCTGCGCCAACTACAGAGGCATATGTCTGCTCAACATCGCCTACAAGATCCTTTACCAACAACCTGATCGGTGATCATGATCGGTCCTTATCAGTGTGGTTTTATGCCAGGAAAGTCCACAACCGATCAAATTTTCACACTTCGGCAGATCCTGGAAAAAAACCAAGAAGTGCAAATCGATATCCACCACCTATTTATCGAGACGAACATTTATAGAGACGAACTATACAGAGCCATGTCTAGTTTTGGTATACCGCCCAAACTCGTCCGTTTGTGTAGGATGACGACGGAGAATACTCGCTGCACCATCAGGGTCGGAAACGACCTCACCGACACATTCGATGCCGAAAAAGGATTTAGCCAAGGCGATGCGCTGTCATGTGACTTCTTCAATTTGATTCTTGAGAGGATTGTACAAAATTCCCGAGCCGACACCAGAGGCACAATTTACCAAAAATCGGTGCAACTACTAGCATACGCCGACGATATTGACATCATTGGTAGGAATCAACGTGATGTCATAGCCACGTTTGCTAGTATAGAGAAGGAAGCGGCAAAAATGGGTTTAGCAGTAAAGGAGGGTAGGACTAAGTATATGCTGTCAACATGAAAGGACACACAAAATCGACGAATTGGACAGAACGTCACCATTGACAGATATAACTTTGAGGTAGTACGGGACTTTGTCTACCTCGGCTCCGCTATTAACTCACCCAGGTTCATCCCGGACTGTAGCGCTACTTAAGTTAAGTATGAAGTACTTCATGTTAAAGGCGCTAGTGGTCGTTGTTCGAGGTCCTTCTTGACTACTAACTTTCCTCACTTCGTAACGTTCATTGGGAGAGATTTTGGACTTCTTCTTATGCTACGCTGTTTTGTGGAGTTTAACAACGTCTGGAGTCTGGGTACATAACGGATCCATTTACTTAGATCACTGATGGTAAGCTTCGTAAGAACAGGAATAATTATCCTGTTGATGCGTTCAACTTGGCCGTTAGTACTTGGAACACCAGTTGTAATTAGTAGGTGCTGTATGCCCTCCGTTTTACAGTATTATTTAAGCATTGTCGAAGTGAAAGCGGATCCACGATCTGAAATAATTCGTCCAGGGTTTCCGAAAACAGATTTCTGTATCTCCAACTTACTGATTACCTCTGAGGCAGAAGTAGATTTACGTGAAAACTTCCATACAACCACGAATCATAACACTCCCCCCTTTCTTCCAGAAGTTTTGACGATGTCAAAAATCGTGCCTCGGCTTTGTTAAACAACTTCAGGTCCTTAACCCTGAAGTTCATACGCCAGATACCTTCCGTAGTATCTTAAACGGACCGATGAACTTTGGAGCTAATGTGGCAGTAAAATATTTGTACAAGTACAAAGTACAAAAGTACAAAGTTTTTCCGTAACACTTGGTTATGAGGATAGAATTGAGCACCACGGTGACGCAGATTATACTGTCTCGTAGAACTTTGAGCTACCGTTTGCATTCTCTCACGCACGTCATTAATAACTACTCCCAATGATTTATGCTAAGCATACTCTTCCTGCCTTTCAGCAAGATAACCCTCCGATGGAATAGAAGGATTCATGCCCTTTAATGGCATGTTCCTGCCAAACACCTCATGACTGGACGTCCGAATGGCACATGCTACTTTCGGTAGAAGTAAATCCCAACACCGGTGATTGTCGGAAACATAATCACGAAGCTTGGTTTTCAGAGTTTGATTCACTCTTTCAGCGGGGTTTGCCTGGGGTTGATAGAAAGCCGTAAAATTCAGAGTAACACCATAGGTTTTCGACAAGCAACCGAACTCTCTACTTCAGAATTGTACTCCGTTATCACAAACTATCCACCGTGGTACTCCAAAAATTAGAAAAACCTGATCTTCCATTATAGTAGAAACAGCCTTTGCTGTACCCGAGCATAATGAGAAAAACAGAGCAAACTTGGAGAAATAGTCCACCACAGTAAGGATATGACAGAAGCCTTTCGTTGATTTGGGAAGTGGTCCGACGAGGTCAATACACAGCATCTCCCAAGGCTTTGTCACGTTACCCCGCGATACCATGAGCCCCGCAGGCCTTTGGAGATCTGGTTTGACAGTTTGACAAATCATACACTGCCGAACGTACGCTGCTACTTCCCTTTTCATTTTGGGCCAATAGTATCGTGCAGATATTTGGTCTACGGTTTTCCGGACACCCCCGTGCCCACCCAAAACGCTATCATGGAATTCCTTCAACACCTCCGACCGTTTATCCTCGGCAACGACTATCTTCCATTTTTCATTTTCTGAATATAAGTGGGATATCCTCGTAGAGACAAACTTATAAAGGATATCGAACTCTATACGCCAATCTGAGAATTTTTCAGGACTTTCTTTAACTAATTTCAGCATGCGGTGATACCACTGATCTTGGGTGGTGACAAGATCAACAGGGAATTCAGGAACTGAACTGGATAAAGCATCAGGCACTAAATGTTCTTTCCCCTTTCGATGAATGATGGTAAAATCATATTGTTGCAATGTCACCGCCCATCGGCCTAACCTTCCTTGAGGGTCTTTCAAATTGTTCAACCACAACAAGGAATGATGATCGGTAATCACCGTGAAAATATTCCCTTCCAAATAAGGTCTTAATTTTTCAACTGACCACAGCACGGCCAAACACTCTCTTTCTATCGTTGAAAAGTTCCGTTCGGTTTTGGACAGTGTTCTACTTAAGTAGCAAGCTTCTCTTTTAAGATACGGAAGGCATTTTCACACTCGATTGTCCACTCAAACCTCTTCCTCTTTTTAAGTAAGCCTGTAATAGGGGATACCAAATCTGACAAAATTTTCCACAAACTGACGGCACCACGAGACCATACCTATGAAAAGTCGTACACTTACCATACTGCGTACCTTATCAGGGTCGACTAGCAATCCATTCTGGTTTACAATATATCCTAAATATTTCAGTTCCGACTTACAAAATTCGCATTTATCCTTACTTAAAACTAGACCGGCGGCCCTTATACGTCTTGTCACTTCTTTCAATACAGACAAATGCTTTTCGAATGCATCAGTCACAATTATAACATCATCTAAGTAGACGAAAACATTTGGCTTTAAATCCGCTCCAAGTACCCTATCGATGAATCGCTGCCAAGTAGCTGGGGCGTTATGAAGCCCAAAAGGCATTCGAGTAAATTGAAAAAGCCCCTTGCCTGGTATTGTAAATGCCTTATATTGTTTTGAGGTTTCTGCCAAAGGAATTTGCCATTTGCCGCTCGCTAGCTCAACGGCGGGTATGGGATCTTGCCACAAGACCTGGACTGGGGTTACTATATTTTTACATGCCTGTTAAAATTGCAGAAAAAAAAGGTGTTACATCGTTCGCAACCGTAACCTAAAAATTTAAGAAAAATAAAAATCCCACAAAAGAATGCAAGGCCCGAGTTCCGTCCAATTCACTATCTACTTTTAGGTGTTCCTCCATAGTAGGAGAAGCGAAGAGGTTATGGTGGAAATTCTCTTCGGGCTGGCCCACCCCTAACTGAACATGAGTTCAGCGTCCATGGCCAACGCTTCGCCCTATTTGCGATGACCCCTTACCCGAAAAGGGGAAGTAACCCTCGAACGGTTGCTTACCTCTGACTACCCTTTAACCCCTCCAGGGATCCGACACCAACCCATCCTCGTAATGCTTCTTAAAAACTTCCCATACTCAGAAAGGCAAGCTCGATTCTAATGAGGTCTGCGACATTACCAAAACTATACGGATATGGTTTTCCAACAATACCCAATCAGAATGCCGTTCAACTACGTTATAAGATAGTTTGTTTATTCAAAACGAAATTAAATACTTAAAAAAAAAAACTTAAAAGGAACTGTTTAATATTTTAAACACAACAGCTTTTCAATTTGTTTCTTTTTTTCTGTTAATTTACTTTTAAGCTTAATTTTGCTATCTTTTACGTGTACTTTAGGTTAAATTAATGTATCTTTAAGTTTGTGTGTAATTCATTTAAGTTATTATCTTTTCGTGGTTGTGTTATTGTCTCTTTCATATATATATTGTTTCCTTCTTTCACTTTAAATCTATATGGTCAATCTCTACTTTTAATCTACTTTCAAGAAAAAAAATGTCCCAATTTCTATTCACTTTGTTTTCTTTTACACAGAACTTACCCCTAATTAAGGGTTTCTCTTCTAACCCGTTCTGCAAGGTGATGGACTGGGGTGCACCGCTTTCCGCCTTGGTTTTTGCTCCTGGGATATTTTCTCTTGAGCAATATCGATTTCGTTTTTTTTTTTGTGTTATCTAAATAAAGGGAAAAGAAATAGGGAAACAACCTGAACAGTAGGCTTACAAATTCAAATAAATTGACCAACTACTTATCTTTTAGGATGGCCCTCTAGGGGCATCTAGGGACACTTCACGTGGATGTGATCTTCGCTGACGGTCGTTGTGGTGAATATGCCGGTAAGTGGCCGAGGCGTTTGTGTGTTGGGTGCCGTGGCGTGCGATCGGTAGGCAGAAATGCCAATGACGTTTAATCATGCGTTTTGGTGGATTTACCTTCTTTTTTCCTCTTTATTATGTTTTTCCCTTTTTGATGAGTGCGTATACGTATATGTATGTAATGTATGTACTTGGGTACCAACACATGTGCGAGGGTATAACGTATATATGTACTTCGATATTCTCTCACCGAGTCACGCGTACGACCCCTTTAATTTGACGAATTGTGAGTTTGAATTCCGGTAGAGGAATACACACACTCAAACAAAATTTGGCAAAGGGGGGTTCCTTCTTCCAGACAGCAGGGAGGGAGGAGGGTCTTCTTCACGGGTTTCACTGACCACGGGGAAGACTCCAAACGTCAACAACAAAAAAAAACAGCCGGTCTCAGTTGCGCAGACGATATTTTTTTCCGTGATGACTATCAGACGCGGCGTGGTTGAAACTAGGGTGGTGGAGCTCAGTTTCGCTGAGTGCCTCGTGCGAGCGAATAACGTTGCCGCCCAGATAAAGGCTTTGCGTATGGCAAGTTTCTTTCGTCTCAAGCACGTCCTAGGGTCACTCTGTCTTAACCCAATATCACTTTATTGGTAGTTTCCGACCGAACAAAACTTAACTTTTACTTTTTGAGTTTACGAGTCTATAAAATTGTTCACGAGAGCCAGCACCACCCACGTCCATACAGTCACACGTCACATTCTTTAATGCCAAATGTAGGCGAAAAAAAAATCCTCTGCATGTCACATCCGCCGACATCTCGCTCTCGCACATACCACCCATGAGATCGGTTTATAGCAAACACACAAAATCCTGCAGCTCACTGAATTTTATTCACAAAAATCAGTTTTTAATCTTTAAATTTAAGTTAAACAATTTGCTATCTAATGAGTAAATAATATGATTTTTGTGAATAAAATATTCTGAGCTGCAAGGATTTATAACCCGACTATAAACCGGACGAAAATATGCCTATAAACTGGCCGTATCCGGCAAGACCTTTTGTATTTTTGGTCGCCTCTGGGAGCAACCTACCAGACTAGTTCACAATCATGTTCATTGTTTAAGATTTTTTTTTTCCGTTCCTGTTTTCATTTCAGATTAAAATTTTCCTTTCAAATTTATATTTTTGTATTACCTGGTCTCCTACAAAACTTGAAATTTTCATAGGCCCCGGCACATGAAAAGATCAAGACAACAGAAACCATTAGAGTGAAAAAATAAGTGAAAAACGTCGACCCACACCTGAGAGAAACAATGACTCTCATGCACAGACTGAGTACGGGGGCGTATACGCATCATTAAAAAAAATATTTTTATTGTTGAAGGCTATAACTAGCGCCGAATATCTTTGGTGTGTACTTTTCCAAGGCTACGACCGGATGTATCTACCAGCTCATAAAGATTATTTCCTACCAACTTGCTTACTCAAGCTTTGAGAAACTTTGGACAGCGCTTAGCACTAAAACGTTTTGACGCATCACTCTGTGCAAAGTTTCGCTTGTAGACTTCGTCTCCAACTTTATACTTTACATGAGCACTACGTGTATTATAGACCTTGCCGTATCCTTCATGAGCTTTCTCGAGCAAATGTTTGATGTGCGAATGCAGCATGTTCATCTTGGAAGCTTTCGGTATGACCCTGAAGTCTGGATTATTCAATCCGTCAAGATTTCTTAAGAGCTCGTAGTCGCTTCCATGTTCTACTAGGCTTTGTCCGAATACAGCCTCGTATGGAGACATCTTTGTTGCTGAGTGGACAGTGGATCTCAAGGCACAAGCTATTTGAGGTAGATGAAGGTCCCAATTTGACTGCTCGTCATCGATGTACGATCGAATCGCAGCCAAAATGGACCTATTTACCCGCTCGCTGGCATTTGCCTGCGGAGAATATACAGCAGTTTTTATGTGAGTCACTCCAAAGGATTTCAAACAGCTATTGAATGCTTTACTCACAAACTGCTTGCCATTATCAGATAGGAGTGTTTCAGGGACCCCAAACATGAAAAATATATCCTCTCTGAGAAATTTTAAAGCCGTCTCGGAAGTAGCTCTCTTAAGAGGTTTGATGAATACAAATTTTGTCAGTTGGTCTAGAGCTACTATGATGTGGGTGTTTCCTAATTTCGACCTGGGGTAGGGACCTAAAAAATCAACGTAAAGGTGTTGAAACGGGCGGTCAACTACAAATGCTTTTCCCATGGGAGCTCTCAAAATTGCGTTGGGAGATTTAGTTGTTTTACAGATTTCACAATTTTGGACAAAAAGTTTCACCTGAGTAGCGAGGTTAGGCCAATAAAATTGTTGACGCAGTCGGTATAAGGTTTTAGCAATACCTCCATGCGAAGCTTTTGGTGGAGAATGAGCGAGGAATATAAGGTTATCGGTTAACGTTTTTGGAACCCATAGCTTCCATGACATATCGTCCTGTATCGGGTTGCCAGTACTATGACTAACCCTTTTATAAACAAACCCATCTGAAATTATTAGATCAGGAAGTTGGTTTTTATTTCCTCCTATTGTTTCGATAATTCTACGATATTCCTCTGACTGGAAAGCCGGATCATTCAGGTCAATGTGCAACACATCGTTGAACTCATTCGATTTCGAAACATTTGGCTTAAAAGCTTCAACTTCATAAGCGCGAGATAAGGCATCAGGAACTACATTCAAACTCCCTTTCTTATGTTCAATTTCGAAATCATATCCCTGAAGATCAAGGCTCCAGCGCGCCAACCGACCCTTAAGATCCTTTAGGCTCATCAACCACTTAAGGCTTGCATGGTCCGTAATTACCTTAAATCTGTACCCTTCGACGTATGGTCTAAATTTTTGAATGCCCATCACCACCGCTAAACATTCTCTCTCCGTAACGGAATAGTTCCTTTGCGCGCTATTTAACTTGTGGGAGTAGAAAAAGATTGGTCTTTCCACTCCATCTTTATCTTTTTGGCATAAGACAGCTCCAATACCTGTTGCCGAAGCATCGCAAAGTATTATGAATTGCTTTGCGAAATCCGGGTTAATGAGAACTGGGGCGGTCGTTAGATACTGTTTTATGGCATTAAAAGACTCTATTGCAGTACTATTAAAGTTGAACTTTACGCCCTTCTTTAAAGTATCTGACAGATGAGAGGAAAGTGAGGAAAAATTAGGAACAAACCTACGGTACCAGCCAGCCATGCCCAAAAATTGCCTTACTTGACGGGCAGGTTGTGGTGCTGGAAACTCTTTTATTGCCGCCACTTTCCCTGGATCTACTCTCAGCGTGCCATCACCTACAACGTATCCGAGATACTTTAGCTCCCTGTAACAGAACATGGACTTGTCCACGTTGATAGTAAGTCCGGCCTCTCTCAATCTGGTCGCTACGAGAGTCAGCAGTTTAATGTGCTCATTGAAGGTGCTAGAAAAAATGAGCAAGTCATCCAGATACACGAATATTTGTTGTCGTAATTCATGTGGGATAACCTTGTCCATTAACCTACAGAGGCGCTGAGGAGCATTACAAAGACCAAAAGGCATCACCTTGAATTGGTAAAGTGGCCTACCCGGGACGGTAAAAGCTGTCTTCTCCCTAGATCTTTGCTCCAGTGGTATTTGCCAAAAGGCGTCTTTCAAATCCACACTCGAAATGAAGTATGTATTTGAAAGACGTCCTAGCAACCCTTCAATATGAGGCAGGGGGTATGCATCCTTTTTGGTAACCGAATTGAGTTTTCGTACGTCCAAGCATAGACGGTTCTTCCCATTTCTTCTTACGAGAGCAACTGGGGAACTCCACGAACTTGAACTCACTTCGATTACGTCCATAGCAAGCATACGATCCAACTGCTCGTAGAGAAGAGTTTGTACCGCTGGAGATACGGGATAATGACGCTGTTTTATTGGCTCCGCGTCACCGGTATCTATGTAATGTTCCTCTTGCCTTGTTTTTCCTAAGCCGATGTTGGCAAAGGACGGAAATAAAAGCACTGTATCACCTAGTATCCTGGACTCCTCGCTCGTTAAATTATGTGCTAGCGAAAGAACACTGGGTTTCTCCTGCGTACCTTCAGAATTTGCCGGTCCTAATTCCTTACTACCAACGTCTAACGTTGTAGTGATTTCAGCTATTTGTTCTGAGTCTAGGTAAGCCACGGAGGCATCCTCGATGTTGGAGAGAAGGGCACGGCACGCTTGTGGTTGCACGGCTTAACTCGTCGGACGGGGGTAGTTCTTGCCCTCTCACCAAACATCCCAGCTCAACAAACATTTTTGTTCGTGCCAGAATCAAATATAAAAAAAAGAAGAAGAAAGTTACTCTATGTTGACCACGGACGGACTTAAAAGGACTTTAAAAGGAAAAGGATAGATTCAAGAAAAAGCTGAGAAGAAAATGATCAATAACCTATGTCTATACCACTGAAAAACGATTAGGAAAACTTGTTTTCAATGTTCATCAGCAGTATAGATTCGCCTCGATCCCAAAACATGCCGGTTGTTATTGGCAAAGGCTGGCCTTCCCACCCTTCAAGTCCCGAGAGACTTCCTATGGCTATCCCTCTGGCCACGTTTATGAGAGATAGCCCCTTAATCACCTCCCAGTCACAACGTCCTGAAAATTAGAAATCGTAAGTCAATGTCAGGTCCAGTCGTCGTTTGTAAATTGTCATGTCAAGTCATTGTCAATCCACCAATGGACGGCCCGAAACACCGTCCACACACCACCAACGAATTGGAAATTATCAATCCATTTTGTTGAAACAAAATTCACGCAAAGAGCATTTGTAATGCAAACATTATGTATTTAAAACAAACTAAAACTATACTAAATAAATTTCTGTCCTTAAAAAGACACAAGCTAAAATTCAAAAATCATAAAAAAATTAAAACTATTACTCACGCTTATCCTGCTTCCGTCCCCCGAAGTTCTGCCGGCAGCACTGAAGGAAGACTCCTGAGGATGATCCACAATTTGGGTTTACGCGCACAATACAAAACTTATTAAACACAGAAATTCAATTTTTCCTAACCTTATTTACAAAAATGATTTCAAAAGGGAAACTAAACTATCTTTACTAATAACTAAAAAAAATGTTAACTTAAACTAATCAAATTGATTCAATCAATTGAATTCCACTTTTCTGTTGTTTGCGTTGGTGTTAGTACTGGTGACGGTGCACCCACTTTATAAATGCACTTGTTTTTTAAATAAGTGTCCTTTCACTGCATTGTATGTAGGTATTGTGGAACATTCACCAACAGATCCTTTGTCATTAACGGCAGCGTTTGCCGGCCGTAACAACGGGTTGGAAAAATCCCCACCAAAATTGGTAGCAGAGGTCCGATTGATTTCCCGAACCTACACAAATGGGGTGTTAATTATTGATACAAAAAAAATACCCAAAAGCGATGCACCCACCTCTGCACTATACCCACTTCACTCCACCTTCAAAATGCTCCAATAAAATCATCTGACTGCCACACCGTCGCCAAAACTAATTTCGATAAGGCAAAACTTAATTTTCTCCCATTACAGGTTTTAAAAATAAAACTCACCTCAAAAGAAATTTGTTGCAAATATTTTTGCACTTCACTGTAGCAAAATTGAATTCCTTTTCTTTTTTATTGTTTGCTTGCGATTAACAGCTGTTAAAACGTCAGCCACTCGCGATCGAAGATTTTTTTTTTTTGCAAAAAGGGCACTGACCAGATAATCAATCAGCTGCTTTCAACTCTTGATACATTGCACTATACCGTTCGTTATTTCTCTAACTAATTTTCCTTGCTATGTATTGGTGTTCTCTTGACACCTACATCGTCCTCTCTCGCCTTAAAATACATATCAAAATAGTCACCAAATAAAACTACACTCAATCGCTGTATTTAACATACCTACATATAGAATTGCCTACATATTTGCCGAATGATCTTTTGCGAATATTAGTACAAAGGAAGACGATAAAACAAAAAAAATGTAAACAAACGTCACATATATCATGATTACAGGCGGAAAAGGGGGAATCGCGGTTACATCGGTTACATCGAATTGGATGTAAGTAAATCTTTGTTTACAATTTTTTTTATTCGCGTTTATTAATTAAATGTTTTTTTTTTTGTGACGTTCTGTCGTGACGTTTAAGTGGAGGGAGGGACGTGGAACAAGGAAGAATTATGAAGAGGTTTGCTGGTAAGTAAACAAAATGTTAATTATAGGTTTAGAAGATGTTCTAAAGATTTAACAATTGGAAATCTCCGATGTGTTATTGTAAGTTTAGTGGGATTAAACATTTATTTTGTTTTCGCAGGTAGACGGACATTCGGATGCATTTAGTGTGGAAATTGGAAATGCGAAATGCCGACGGCAAAACGATGGATTGGGAAAGTGAAGTATTAGGACAAAGGAGTAAGGATCATGCGGGGGCGGGTAGATTAGTCGTGAAAGGTAGTTAGAAGAATGGGATGTGTGTATTTTGAAGTATATCTCTGTGATAAGAATTATAAGACAAATAAAGATATTTGTGAATAAACTTTCCGTGGTCAATTTTTGGTTTTTACCTATATTTTGTTTTGTCAAAAGTGGTGAAGGCTGCCGTAACAGGCTCGAGAACGGATAATGAGTGGTCGTGAGTTATCCGGGCTCGTAAAAAAAAAGGACAGTCCTTCGACACGCTGACAAAATTTTGTCGATTCTGGCACTGTTTATTTTATTTGACCAACGTGTGGTAAGGGCCCACTCCCTGAGTACTTCTTGTTCTACTGCTATAGCTAACCGGGCAATTATAAACTTATACTTATTTACTAACTTAAACTTAACTTAAATATAACCGTTGAGATCTATTGTATCACAGAATAAATCACGGGGGTTAACTACTACTATTATTGCACATGTCCTAAAACTAACTAATCTAATATCACAGTCATGACCTTAAAAGCTATTAAATAAATAAATAAATATTAAACTACTATTGAGACATAAATAATACATAAATCATCACTATTATACATAACATAATCAAAAAAAAATTAATAATTTACTAACACAACTTATATTATGGTGTCTTTATCTGGTCCCTAAAGAACCTAATGAAATCATTACCCAAGTATAATTTCTGTTTTAAGCTAGGGACCACGAGCAGCTCTAATCTTTTTCGTTTCTTACCCCAAGAGACTGTAGTCGTAAAACGTCCTAATATTGGTTGGTATTTTCCGTCTGTGGTCTTTATATTTTTTTTCATCCTAGTCAACGTTATGTTATGGTTTTGTAAAAATTGCACACTCTCCTTTCCTAGACAACTAACAGAGGCCCTACTATCTAACAAACCAAGTATGTCTTCACCGTCAATCTTTACTTTTGCATACGGTCTGTTATCGTCATTAATTGGTACCATTGTTGCTAAGATGGCTCTCTTTCGTCGTCTAGATATTGCACATTTTTCCCTAAGCCTTAGTATTTTTCTGTAATTTCTCGTCAATTGTTTAGAGTTGTTAGTTTGTTGCGATTTGTTGTCAATAATTGGTCGTTGTTGGTGAATTTGTACTTGATTGTGTCTTCTTGGTTTGTGGTTGATGTTGATATCGTCAGTTCTATTCGTACAGTCAGTCTTCTTGTAAATTTCTTGTGTATCTGTCATTGGTTGCTGCAACATGGTAATACTATTTTCATCGTCCTCTATGTTTTCATGAAATTTTTCTTTTGTCCGTAGTTTAAATCTTTCTTTGCTATCAGAGACCTGTAGTCTAGTTTTTCTAGCGGATAAATGCTTTTCCGCGCGTCTACATTCTTTTCTCAGGTCCTGCATGCTATTAATAGAACAACTAAAAATCAGCTCTGCCACTTCGTCTTTAAGATTTTTTCTTAATATGTCTATTAGATCGATGTCGTCTAATCTGTTCGTCATTTCAAGTCTCATTGTGCGGATGTCACTGTAAAAGTCGTCAAATGTCTCTTGGGGTAGTTGTCTCCTATCCTGAATATCTCTTAAGATATCGTGATCCCGCTTATTGTGTCCGAACTGTTGTACTAACTCTGACTTGAGATCGAGGTAATTTAGCTCTTCGTCTCCATCATTTTCTTGTAAGAATTGCCAGTACCATTTTTCAGCTGGTCCTGACAGAAGGTGATAAAATTGGTCGAACAGCTGACAGTCAGTATATGTACTTTTCTTTAGAAGCGTTTCAACTTGAAAGATGAAGCTTTTGACAGACATAGTTTTCGAGGTGCCATCAAAATTAACCCCCCATTTGTGTATTGGAACTTCGTTTCTTCTCCCTGAGTCCCTTACAAATCCCTGGTCTGTTATTTGTCTTGTCCTGTCCATAGGTGGTAAAGTTGGCGTCGTTATATTTTCCGTGTTCCTTGTCTGTGGTCTGTAAGTGACATAAGGTAAGTCTCTTTGTGCTGTAAAAGAAGACTCCAAGCCGCTGATCTTCTTGTTGACAGCTTTTAAGCTATCCTGAACGTTTACCATCAAACTCTTCATGGATAGCTTAAATGCTGTCATCATCCTAGTTTGGTTCTCCTGAACAGCACTAGAGACTACCTCACGTATTTGTCTCGTTATTTGTTCGTCGTCTATTTTTGTTTGTTTTCGAAGGTCAAAGTCCTCTGCATTATACGATTGTTGTTCGTTGTTGGATCGTTCTTCGTTTATGTCGGAAGTTTCATATTCAATGTTCTGTTCGTTAGTGTCTTTAGTTTGTTGTGTCTTAGGGTTGGATTTTCGAGGAGTTCTTTGGGAATTCTCCCAAAACGAAGTTGCTCCTAACTCATCTCTCTCAAACCCTCTGCTACCTCTTTGAAAAACCCTCATATCCACAAAAGTGAAAGGCGTCGCAAAATTTGTGCGCTTGGGAACTGCACCACAACTCTTTTTGGAGTCCCCCATTTATTAAATGGCGTACCTTTACCTACGTCAACGCAGAAGCAGAAAGCAAAATTCAAAAATATTAAAAATTCAAAAAAAAATGTAAAAAAAAAATAATAGCAAAATAGGAAAGCGGTTGAAAAATAATAAAATAAAAACTATGTAACTCAAAAGTTCAAAATAATTAACAAAATTCAAAAAAAATTATAATTCTTTTCATTCAGTATGTATATTTTTTTCTATGCAAAATAAAAATAATGTTGCAAATTACGTTTGCTCTTTTATGTTTCTTTGATTAAACTATATGCTCGTAGTGGTGTGTGAACAGGTTATCAGGTTTTCCAATCACTATGGTGAATATGCATTGTCTGTCCTGTACTAGTTTGTAATGTTAGTCCCTAAGTCTCGTTGGATTGTGACTGACATTTTGGAATCTTGAAGAAGTATGAAATATAACCTTTACATCACAACCACACTGGCTTCTGGTTTAACCTAAGGCCAGGCTGGCTGAGATATTTTTGGAAATACTTCAACACGGCTAAAACTTCAAGTCGAACCACTCACGCCTCACAAATGATAAGGCCTTAACCAAAATCACTTGGGCAGCAGCTAGCAGTTTTGACTATCCATTTCAGCCCGCTATCGATTTCAAAATAGACTTCCAGCTACCTCACTAAATCTATAAGCGCTAAGCCCAGAGATCGGACAGCCGCTTTCGGTCTATTCTTAAATTGACAGCATAAACGGCTTTTGATCAGGTAGAAAATATAGGAAAGTAAAATAAAAAGATAAAAAAATTTAAAATTCGCGGCGAGGTTTTATAAGTCCAAGGCAACGATCTTCTAAGATTGAAAATCGTTCCCTTGGAGTCAGAATTCGGCCTCTTAGCCGGATAAAAACGTTGGGCGCCACTGTTGTGAGTCTAGGTAAGCCACGGAGGCATCCTCGATGTTGGAGAGAAGGGCACGGCACGCTTGTGGTTGCACGGCTTAACTCGTCGGACGGGGGTAGTTCTTGCCCTCTCACCAAACATCCCAGCTCAACAAACATTTTTGTTCGTGCCAGAATCAAATATAAAAAAAAAGAAGAAGAAAGTTACTCTATGTTGACCACGGACGGACTTACATTTGGAGCTATTCGGAACTTCTTCCAAAAATCGACTCCAAGGTATAAGTCTTTTGTAAGCGATGGTACCACATAGAGCATAATGTCTTCGACTTTTGATTTAAAATGGATTTTACTTTTAACTACGCCCACAATATTTTGTTCCTTTCCATCAGCGGTAGCAACTGCAGCCGAGAAATACTTATATGGGATGTTCTTTTGTTTTAAAAAATCTGCACCACCTGCACCTAGACAACTAATACCAGCCCCGCTATCCAAAAGGCCTAGCCACTCTTTCCCGAAAATTTGCACCGAAGCATAAGGACGAGGATCGTCATCAACACATTGAAGAGTAGTTGCCGCAATAGCACGATGCATCAGCTTTTTATTCTTAAAACGAGTTCTAAGTTTCTGTATCGGTTTAGATACATACGGCCTATTGAAAATTCGTTCTTTAGTTTCATTGTACTCTTGGATGCGTTGGTGCAAAGATTTTCGGAGTGGACTTGTAACTTTTTCGGGTGTCTCTTGGATAGCGCTGCTTTTAGTAGAGCTATCTAAGGGTCGCTGCAAGATGGTAACAGCCAGAGAAGGGTCAATTAGTTTTTTTGGTTCGCCGGATGGGCATTTTTCGAGCAACCCTCCCCGGTTGAAAGATTGCTCTTCAGAGTGTTTCCCGAACAATTGGGACACTTGGGAACTGTCGTGTTCGTTCGACCACATTTATAGCAAAATAATGCTCGTTGTTCCCGCTCACATTCGAAGTACGTATGACCCGGTTCGCTGCAATTCCAGCACCTCAAGGAGCTCGTTTGTTTCGGACGATAATTTACGGCTTCAACTTGGGTCTGGGATGAGCAAGATGGTTCTTGCACTTCGCCTTCGAGTTCGTATACGTTTCTTCGAGGAGGGGGAGGAGCTTGCTGGTATCTTTGCTTGTGAGTGTCATTTTCATTAATGAACTTTTCAATAGTACGACATACGTGTACCATTTCTGGTATGCTGTGCGTACTAAAAGTTATTAAATGTTCCCCTATTTTTCGTTTGACATTCTGCTTTATGAATTCAATGAGTTCGCGGTTTGATTTCGGTGCACGCAATCTAGAATTCAGTTGCAGAAGATCTCCAAAAAACTCGTCAAATGGCTCGTATGGACCTTGTCTCCTATCCGACATTTTCCTTGACAGTTCGAAATCCGATTCCAAACTCCGATATTATTCTATCAGGGCAAGTCGAAGCGTGGACCAATTAACGGATGGATTACTCTTCAGATACATCCAGAACCACGTCTCGACTTGTCCTGAAACGAAATGATGAAAGTTGTTAACCACTTCGTTCCAAGTCACTTCAGCCTTTCAATACGGAAGAGAAAATCATCCACAGACATTTTCTTATTGTCGAATTTGATTCCCCATTTATGGTAGTTGGGGAATCTTCCGACCGAATTCGAGGGTGACGGGGCTTGAGAAACCGGTTCCAAGGAAGGAGTTGGGTCACCTAATTGCATTTGGCTGAACTGTCGTAAGAAATTGTCAACATTGGAGCTTTGCGCCATGTTGACCGGGTAAACAGCATCGTTCTCTGCTTGGCCCATATTTCGCTGAGCGTAAGATGGTCTAGGCTCAGGATCCGAACGTCGATGGACATCATATGAGCTTGGCTGAAAGTTAGGAGTAGGAACTGATGGTACTTCCCTCCTATTGTTTTCAACTGACATGACGGTTGAATTGGTGTAGGAGCTGCCAAAGCCGCTCTTACTAAGGTACCTATTTCCCTTTGTAGTGCCTCACGATTCTTTTCCATCTCTTCACGAATGAATCTTAAATCGTCTGTACGATGAATACAATAACAGCAGCAGAGACGACGCGACGTCTCGAACATACTGTTGGAATTTTTCCGACTCACTTGTGTCGATATTATGCACAGGAGTGCTTGGTGAAGCATCAGTCGCAGATTCTTGAACTGGTTCAAGAATCGGTGGAGCCGCTGCCTGGGCGACAACATGAGTACTGAGTACAACATGAGGATCACGCCTATTGCTCAGCGGAGCTGAAACTTGTTTTGCCTTCTCATTTGAATTAGCAGTACTGCTGCTTCTCGTACCATATCGGTGTGCCGAGGGCAATTTGGGTTGATTGGAGCCTGGATGCAACATATTAATGAAACCAGTATTGCAGATTTAAAAAGAAAAAATAATTCGAAAAAAGGTAATGATGATGAATCGCTTAGTAATTAGAGGTTAATTTTTTTTTCAAAATTAAAAAAAACTTAAAGAAAACTTGCACCGCTTTGGTACAATATAATAATTATAGAATCACTCTGAAACCACTAAAAATTGTATCTTTCAAATACAAAAAGGTATTCTCAAAAGAAAATAAAAAAAATATCTCACAAATTCACTGAACTCTTTCAACTCTATTTGAAACAAACGATGCTTCAGAAAAATATGTATAGGTAGTATATATATGTATATATTTATAATAATAAATTAGCATTGAGGATGGGTCGGATAAGAAATAGAAGAAATTTAAAAAAAAAAAGGTAGTCACGGGCTAAATACTTCCACTATGGATACTTAGAATACATGATTGTATCTAGATAAATTCAGTTGTCTTTTTATCTTAATAGTCTTATCACTGTGAAGCAACAGACGAAAGCGAGGAAAACGTTCGACCCACTTCCCGGACTTAACACTAGTGATTCGACTAAATGCGCTAAAGATGTAAAAAAAAGTTAGCACTATATGCATCGGGCGTATATGGAAAATGTATTTATCCATATACCGGACATATAGTTTAATTTCTAGCGCCTATGCAACTCGAAAAAAAAACTATGTAGAATGCAGCAAACAAAGTCGTAGACGAGGACAATCTGGTCGACCCATCTAGCGGACATACAGTCCACCAAAATTGTTTTTTTTTTGGTCTGCAAAACTCTATTTCTGAAGCAGTGCAACTGTCGTAACTGAAACCCAAAATAAAAGATTCAGATATCGGTCACGCTTTAGAAAGATGTTACTTTTTTTGGAATATAACCAAAAATATAGGTTAAAAATGCAAACATCTATAGATACTTTCACAAATACATCAAGGGACACAAAATTTTAAGTAGATATGAATTGTAAGGACGAAACTTCGGGCCCCACGTTGGGCGCCACCTGTAACGAACCCCGAAGGTCCTTCCCGATTGAGAGGTGGTATCTGGTAACCAGAAGGTGTAGGGAGAGGTCGATAGTCCTCTACCGGCACTATCACTCGCGCTGGTGAAGGCCTAACCACTCTTTAAAATCGTTACCTCTCACATACCAAAAATTCCCTTCGGGGTCAACCCACCCATTAACTTTATCCACCCTTATGACCCAAGGTCACAGGACCCTTGGGCCAGTCCGGGCAGGCTACTAGGTGGGGTGTCCAGCCATCTTGTGGCACAGGCATGATCATCCGCTCGCTAGCTCAACGGCGGGTATGGGATCTTGCCACAAGACCTGGACTGGGGTTACTATATTTTTACATGCCTGTTAAAATTGCAGAAAAAAAAGGTGTTACATCGTTCGCAACCGTAACCTAAAAATTTAAGAAAAATAAAAATCCCACAAAAGAATGCAAGGCCCGAGTTCCGTCCAATTCACTATCTACTTTTAGGTGTTCCTCCATAGTAGGAGAAGCGAAGAGGTTATGGTGGAAATTCTCTTCGGGCTGGCCCACCCCTAACTGAACATGAGTTCAGCGTCCATGGCCAACGCTTCGCCCTATTTGCGATGACCCCTTACCCGAAAAGGGGAAAGTAACCCTCGAACGGTTGCTTACCTCTTACTACCCCTTAACCCCTCCAGGTATCCGACACCAACCCATCCTCGTAATGCTTCTTAAAAACTTCCCATACTCAGAAAGGCAAGCTCGATTCTAATGAGGTCTGCGACATTACCAAAACTATACGGATATGGTTTTTATATGGTTTTCTAACAATACCCAATCAGAATGCCGTTCAACTACGTTATAAGATAGTTTGTTTATTCAAAACGAAATTAAATACTTAAAAAAAAAACTTAAAAGGAACTGTTTAATATTTTAAACACAACAGCTTTTCAATTTGTTTCTTTTTTTCTGTTAATTTACTTTTAAGCTTAATTTTGCTATCTTTTACGTGTACTTTAGGTTAAATTAATGTATCTTTAAGTTTGTGTGTAATTCATTTAAGTTATTATCTTTTCGTAGTTGTGTTATTGTCTCTTTCATATATATATTGTTTCCTTCTTTCACTTTAAATCTATATGGTCAATCTCTACTTTTAATCTACTTTCAAGAAAAAAAATGTCCCAATTTCTATTCACTTTGTTTTCTTTTACACAGAACTTACCCCTAATTAAGGGTTTCTCTTCTAACCCGTTCTGCAAGGTGATGGACTGGGGTGCACCGCTTTCCGCCTTGGTTTTTGCTCCTGGGATATTTTCTCTTGAGCAATATCGATTTCGTTTTTTTTTTGTGTTATCTAAATAAAGGGAAAAGAAATAGGGAAACAACCTGAACAGTAGGCTTACAAATTCAAATAAATTGACCAACTACTTATCTTTTAGGATGGCCCTCTAGGGGCATCTAGTGACACTTCACGTGGATGTGATCTTCGCTGACGGTCGTTGTGGTGAATATGCCGGTAAGTGGCCGAGGCGTTTGTGTGTTGGGTGCCGTGGCGTGCGATCGGTAGGCAGAAATGCCAATGACGTTTAATCATGCGTTTTGGTGGATTTACCTTCTTTTTTCCTCTTTATTATGTTTTTCCCTTTTTGATGAGTGCGTATACGTATATGTATGTAATGTATGTACTTGGGTACCAACACATGTGCGAGGGTATAACGTATATATGTACTTCGATATTCTCTCACCGAGTCACGCGTACGACCCCTTTAATTTGACGAATTGTGAGTTTGAATTCCGGTAGAGGAATACACACACTCAAACAAAATTTGGCAAAGGGGGGTTCCTTCTTCCAGACAGCAGGGAGGGAGGAGGGTCTTCTTCACGGGTTTCACTGACCACGGGGAAGACTCCAAACGTCAACAACAAAAAAAAAGCCGGTCTCAGTTGCGCAGACGATATTTTTTTCCGTGATGACTATCAGACGCGGCGTGGTTGAAACTAGGGTGGTGGAGCTCAGTTTCGCAGAGTGCCTCGTGCGAGCGAATAACGTTGCCGCCCAGATAAAGGCTTTGCGTATGGCAAGTTTCTTTCGTCTCAAGCACGTCCTAGGGTCACTCTGTCTTAACCCAATATCACTTTATTGGTAGTTTCCGACCGAACAAAACTTAACTTTTACTTTTTGAGTTTACGAGTCTATAAAATTGTTCACGAGAGCCAGCACCACCCACGTCCATACAGTCACACGTCACTTTCTTTAATGCCAAATGTAGGCGAAAAAAAAATCCTCTACATGTCACATCCGCCGACATCTCGCTCTCGCACATACCACCCATGAGATCGGTTTATAGCAAACACACAAAATCCTGCAGCTCACTGAATTTTATTCACAAAAATCAGTTTTTAATCTTTAAATTTAAGTTAAACAATTTGCTATCTAATGAGTAAATAATATGATTTTTGTGAATAAAATATTCTGAGCTGCAAGGATTTATAACCCGACTATAAACCGGACGAAAATATGCCTATAAACTGGCCGTATCCGGCAAGACCTTTTGTATTTTTGGTCGCCTCTGGGAGCAACCTACCAGACTAGTTCATAATCATGTTCATTGTTTAAGATTTTTTTTTTCGTTCCTGTTTTCATTTCAGATTAAAATTTTCCTTTCATATTTATATTTTTGTATTATCTGGTTTCCTACACTAGTGCGGACAAAAACTTAGTATTTCTCGACTTACTCAATGTGGCCGATACATATGGAATAGGATATGCATCACGTTCGGTTACCCGATTAAGTTTACGAAAATCCACACAAAACCTATAGCTTCCCTCCTTCTTCTTGATTAGAAGTATCGGCGAGGACCAGGGACTCGATGAAGGTTCAATCACCCCTGCCTCCAACATTTCATCTACCTCCTTGTTAATATGGCGCTGCACTATCGGTGATACCGAGTAATATCTTTGTTTAATGGGTTCCGAAAATGTCTTTATTACATGCTCGACCAAATGTGTACAACCCAGACGACCATCATAATTACTAAATGATTCCTCAATCAATCTATCAAGTGCTTCCATATGGTGGCTTGGCAGATGTCTAGGGTCATCGACAGCAAAATTTCAAGACAAAAATACCACAACTGATTCTTTAAGTCGGGCATTATTGAAAACATTATCCAAAAATCCGCCCCAAGTATTAGGTTATGTGGTAACGCAGGTATTGTCAATATCTCCAGAACCTTTAATTGACACTGCACTTTAACAGGGGCCTGGATGGTCCCCAAAACATTAACCCTTTCGCCGTTCGCCACAGTAACCATATTGGTAGACCTCCTCAACTCTAAGTTGAACATTTTTACTTGATCCCACCCTGGACCACCGAGAATTGAATTGGATGCACCTGAATCCAATAGACCAACCAACTTCAATCCACAAATTTCAACCTCTAGATAAGGACGCCTATCGTTACCCTGTCTAACTAACTTGTTTTCCCTAGGCCTTCCCAAGATATTATTTACTAAATTCCTGTTTTCCCTGCTTCCTCCTAATCTCCCACAAGGTCCGCTCAAAGTGTTTCCCATATTGGCGGGTTTTGTGGGTCTACAACTCAATTCCCCGCTATCTATTGAGTTGGGGGGTCATTACCCGCACCGCTACATTGTGGACATTGACTCCGAATGACACCTTCCCGATTGCAACCATAACAACGCAGAGGTTGTGGACATGCTGACGCAATGTGACCTGGTTGACGACAACGGAAACAAGATAAAGATCAAGGCCTAGCTAATGGCGTTCCAGTAACTGCCGACAAGGTAACTGGAGCTATCTCTATATATGCTAGATCTGGTTCTAACAGTGCGACATTTCTACTGGAAGGCTGTGGAATATAACGTTCTGCCAAGTACCGTGTCGCCTCCAGTTTCCTTCCTACCTCCACTAGTTCATCAAGGGATGAAATATCCCGCAATGCCAATTGAGTGTGGTAGAATGGGTTTAAATTTATCCTAACCGTTCTGAGTTTCAGCGTATCCGTACTGGGCTCGCTAAGCCGTGAGAATAGCCCAACCATCACACTGACATACATTCCGATAGTTTCAGATCCTCCTTGTGTTCGACGACGAATTTCCTCCCATAATCTATCGTCATATCCTGGTGGTAGAAACTTAAACTAGAAAAATCTATCGAAGTCCTACGTCAGGAGATCAAAAACTTCACGACCAAACACCCGTCCCATATCTCGTAACCGGTCCAGAAGTAAAAATAACCGGAGCCATAGTCAAGACAGCCAGCTTTGCTTCTACCACAAAAAGTTTGGAGACGACGCTCGTAGCTGCAAGCCAGGTTGCCCAAAATGGAAGCAGTCATTGGGAAACTAAAGTCGCCGTCGAGCGTACAGTCGGTCGCCACGGCATCAACGACCGACACCGTCTACAAATTGTCGATAAAGACAGCACCGTAACATTTCTTATCGATACTGGTGCTGACATATCCGTCCTACCCGTACAATTTGCCAAAAAAAATCTCAGACCCAATCAAAACCTTTTGCCGCCGACCTACGGAACCAAGGCAATGCTGCTCAACCTGGGACTTCGTCGAGAATTTCGGTGGCTCTTCACCATCGCTGAAGTAACACAAGCTATAATTGGAGCCGATTTTATCCACTTCTACGACCTCACCATTCGCTTGAATCGGAAGATGCTTATCGACAACTCCACACAACTAAGCATCCTTGGAAGCATCGTTTCCAGTTCTCAGCCTACAGTCCGGACTATCGACGATAATACACCTTTTGCTGATATCTTGAAGGATTTTGTTGCATTTACACGGGAAAACAATATCTACAGAGTCGCCAGAGGTCATCCCAGAGGATGAGTTTCAATTCATGATGCAGCAAGGCATCTGCCAGCCATCCAAAAGTGAATGGGCGTCTCCACTCCACATGGTCCAAATGACTACCGTCGTCTCAACAACATCACCTTTCCAGACAAATATCCCATAACGCATCTCCAGGATTTCAGTCATCAGCTAGCGGGAAGAACTATTTGTGCTACATCTGGAACGGGCCTATCATCAAATCCCTCTTCCTCTTGTCTTGCAGACCGACTGAAGACCACCGTCATAACTCCATTCGTGTCGTCTTTAAAAACAGAAACAGTTTGGACTTATCATCAAGTTTGCAAAGTGCTTTTTCGGTCAATCGGAAGTGAGATATCTGGGATACACGGTATCAAGAACGGTATAAAACCTCCCAGCAACCGAGTCGAAGCGTTGATGACATATCCTAAGCCGGACACGTTGGACAAGCTGCGAAGATTTCTCGGATCCTGGAACTTCTACCGAAAGTGGCTTCCTAATGGCACTCAAACTCAAGCTCCTCTCATCAACCTCACCATAGGAGCAAAGAAACGAGATAAGCGCCCGGTACAGTGGACAACAGAAGGTGACAGAGCATTCGAAGAATGCAAAGCCAAGTTGAGAGATGCAGTTCAACTTGCACACCCGCGTGCAGATGTGCCTCTTGTTTTTCGATTTGACGCTTCAGATACATCCATCGGAGCTGCCTTGGATCAAGGCTGCGATGACAAGCTCCAACCACTTGGTTTCTTCTCTAAAAAGCTCAGCGCAAGAGAATCGAGGTACAAAGTTTATGACCGAGAACTACTGGCAATATACAAAGCACTGAAACACTTCAAGCATCTCATTGAAGGAAGGGAGCTGATCATCCTCACAGATCACAAAACAACTTGTTTATGCTTTCAACAAGAAATCGGACCACGCATGTGATCGAGTAGCACTGCAGCTCGAGGATATAGGATAACACTCCACGAGAATAGTCCACAATTTGGGAGAGGAAAATTGTGTTGCTGATGCTTACTCCCGGATCCAAACCATTGATATGCCAGTCATAGTCAGTACTCAAGAGTTGGCCGATGAGCAGACAAATGACGACGAGTGAAAACAACTTCTGAAATCGCCGTCATCATCTTCACTCCATCTAAGAGGACTTCGTATCGACGACACGGATACCGTCGTTTTCTGTGACATTTGAGCTGCTACAATACTCACAACCTGTCTCACCCGAGCGGAAGGTCGACTAAGCAGCATATTACCAGAAAATTCGTTTGGCCTAACATGAACAAAGACATCATTTCGTGGGCCCGAACGTGTGTTCAATGTCAAGGAAGAAAATTAAGTCGCCACGTCAAAAACGTACCTCAGCAAATTCTGATGCCTACAAAAAATTTCACCACGTCCACATTGACATCGTCATAATGCCACTTTCGAAAGGCTACCGATATCTGCTTACGATGATCGACCGATTCACGCGATGGCCAGAAGCAACACCACTCAAAGACATCACTGCAGACACCATCGTCGAGGCATTCTTATCCAACTGGATATGCAGATTCGGAGCACCAGCTACCATCACATCTGATAGAGGATCTCAGTTCGGTCAACATTGTTGAATGCACTTGCGAAACTCATAGGAAGTAAGCGCATCAGAACAACTGCCTATCACCCAGCATCCAATGGTTTGATCGAACGGTAGCACAGATCGTTTAAAGCTGCAGTCATGTGCCAAGAAACTACCGACTGGGTAAGTGTGCTACCAACTGTTCTTCTAGGGTTGCGCACGAGTTTCAAAGAAGACATCAAAACAACGGCAGCAGAACTTGTCTATGGAACAACCGTCCGACTCCTGGAGAGTTCTTCATCGTCGAAGAAGTACTCGCAGATTGACAAAACTTCGTAGAAAAATCTCGAGAGCAGATGCGAGAAGTCAGATCAACTGCTTCAGCTCATCACTATAAAGGAAAGCGTTCGCACACAAGACACTGTATACGTGCACACATGTCTTCGTACGCATCGATGCTGTCCAAAAACCTTGCGAGCAGCCATACGATGGACCATTCCAAATTCTGAGACGAATATCAGACTTCGTTTTTGAAATTGACGTCAAAGACATTCCAAAAGCGATATCTACAGAGAGATTGAAACCGGCTTTCAGCGAGAACTTCATGATGGATAACAAACCACAAACTTCATCCACTTCAAGTTTAATCCCATCATTTTCACAACAATCAACACACCCCCGAATTTCAATCCGAACATATCCTGCACGAAAATCAATTCGTTTTGCTGAATAAACATATGAGAGGCTACAATCCGCTATGCGGATCGTTGAATACCCTATCCCATCCCATCCTTTAAATTAATATCCTCAAAATATAGGCCTTATGGCGATGAAAAACAGAAAATGACATTGTCACAATATATTGCTCAGACAGTTTCTCAAAATCTTTTGTGGTTCGACAAAAAACAACGTATTTCTATTGCTAATGCCTTGGGAATGGGTATACAAATGGTTTTTGTAAGAAAACATGAAAAAATGATCTATGAACAAAATGTTTATATTACCATTGCGGAAGTATTTGCATCAAAATTTTTTTCGAAAGTTTTAAAATTTGGACAAAAAACGTTTTTTACTAAAAACGCCCCCAAAAAGTGGGCGTGGCAAAAAACTTTGTATGGACGAAATATAGATATTAGGATTGTCTAAATATGTTGCTAACACACTTTTTGAAATTCCTTACGGTTTGCCCTAAAACTACGTTTTTTCTATAAGGGGCAGTGGGCGGATTTGAAAACTTTTTACACTTGTTCTGGTGACTCGGCCAAGGATCCTATATACCAAATTTCATTATCCTAGCTCAAAATTTAAGGCCCAAAAATCGGTGACGAACAGACAGACGGACGGACGGACACACGGACGGACAGACAGACATGGCTACTTCGACTCAGCTAGCGATTCTGAGTCGATCCGTATACTTTGAGGTATATGTAGCTAAATTATTTCTCTATGTTACAAACTAAGTATCAAAACTAATATACCCCTATGGGATAGGGTATAAAAATTTCCATAACTTCGTTATCGGGGAGGAGTACTTTGGGGATTGACGAATCTTAGTACGGCTAACGACCACCAGTAGCGCTTGCATCAAAAAGAAGATCGTTGAAAACAATGACGCGCCGTTCATTACCTGCGTCAACATTTAAACGTCATTAACGGCGTTTTCCCTTTTCGATGTCTCTCTTTGTGGTCATTAGCGGCGTCACTTGGGATCTAACGGGTCTAACTTTTTTAAAAAAAAAAAACACAAAAAATTCGAAAAAATGAATGAAATATTTATTTGAATCGATAGTTTGAACCTTGCAATTTAATGTTTAAAGATAATTTCATGCAAATGTTGACCGCGGCTGCGTCTCAGGTAGCCCATCCGCTGAGTCCAATTTTGGCATACTCTTTCACACATATCGGCCGGTATCTCACGAATGAATGCATGGATGTTGGCTTCCAGTGCGTCAATCGAAGCGGGCTTGTCCCTATAGACATTAACCTTGACATATCCCCACAAAAAATAATCTAATGGTGTCAAATCGCACGATCTAGGCGGCCAATTGAGCGGCCCGAAACGTGAAATTAACTGTTCACCAAACTCGCCTCGCAATTGCGCCATTGTTTCGCGTGCTGTGTGGTATGTGGCACCGTCTTGTTGAAACCACATATCATGCAAGTCAAGAACTTCCATTTCGGGCAAAAAAAAGTTTGTTATCATCACTCGGTAGCGTTCACCATTGACAGTAACGCTGCGATTCGCATCATCTTTGAAGAAATATGGCCCAATAATGCCGCCGGCCCATAAACCGCACCAAACAGTGGCTTTTTCGGGATGCATTGGTAGCTGTTGCAATGCTTCTGGCTGATCTTCACTCCAAATGCGGCAATTTTGCTTATTTACGTTCCCATTCAACCAAAAATGAGCCTCATCGCTGAACACAATTTTTCGATAAAAAAGCGGATCCTCGGCCAGCTTTCCAAGAGCCCATTCACCAAAAATTCGGCGTTGTGGTAGGTCGGCTGGCTTTAGTTCTTGCACCAGCTGTATCTTAAAAGGCTTTACGCCCAAATCCTTCCGCAAAATTTTCCACGTAGTGCTGTAACAAAGGCCTAACTGCTGGGAACGGCGCCGAATCGACATTTCGCGGTCTTCTGTCACACTAGCTGATACGGCCGTAATATTTTCTTCACTACGCACAGTACGTAAACGTGTTGGTGGTTTAATGTCCAACAAAGTAAATTTGGTGCGAAATTTGGTCACAATCTTCCGAATAGACTGCTCAGAAGGTCGAGAATGCCGATCATAAAATGGAAGCAGCGCGCGATGAACATTTCGAACCGAGCACGAATTTTGATAGTAAAATTCAATAATTTGCAAGCGTTGTTCATTTGTAAGACGATCCATGGTTAAATTGCAAACCAAACTGAAGCTGTTTGACAGTGACACAAGGTACTAAACACACGTCAGCTGTCAAAACCAGTGTTGCCAAAACCAAACCAGCTAAAAAATCACCCGTTATATTAATATCAGCATTCAGCATGTACTTTATTTGCTCTCTCATTCCGCGTATAGCCTTTTTACTTACAACACTTACTTATTGTTTCAATTTTCTCTTTCTTACTTGTATATACATTTGTTTGTTTTTGGAAAATCGTTTGTTTTAATTCAAAGTGTTCAATTAAGCTAGCGACCAGGTACGCTACATAAAGAAAATAAGAAAACTTTACCTGCCACAGTTCTACTAACACCAATAGTAGAACTGTGGCGACCTCAAAATACTGCGGCGACTCGAGAAAGTATTCTTGGCGACCACTAACCAAAACCAAGTGGCGCTCAAAGCAAGAACGAGAATTCAAATTTGTTTACCAACGGTCGGAAAAACAAAGTCATTCTGGTTTGTTTTCTCGACGCTCAACCATCCTAATTTTCCATTCAACAGAATTAAAAAGTTAAATATAAATCTTTAAATCTTTCAAGTAAATCGATGCACATACACTCGTGCCCATAGTGGTGACCCCGACGTGATCTTTATCACAATTCGTTTAATAAACATTTTTTAAATACTTGGGAATGACAAAGATCGCACATTATTTTTCGTTTAAACAGTGAAAATGCAGGACGGAAAAACACAAACCATCATGGCAAAGAATGCAGGAAATATATCGGTTCCATCAGATGATATTCAGGAGATTGCAGCTTTTAAAAATCTCAGAATTCCTCCAATCTAGAAGATCAATCAAGCGCTATGGTTTTTCCAAGTGGAAGCGCAATTCCACAACAAACTCATCACCAGCGACAACAGCCAGTTTAATGCCATCATCGATTCGCTGGACCCAGAAGTTTTAAATGAGGTGTCGGACCTAGTGCAAAAACCACCAGAGTCGGATAAATACTTGGCCTTTAAAAAACAGGTAATATCTAGATTCACTGAGTCCAAGGAGAGGCAACTCAAGTGGCTAATGTCGTCTTTGGAACTCGGCGACAGACGACCGTCAAGTCTACTTAGGGAGATGCGTCGACTGACTGGTCTCAATGTCCCCGACGACATTTTGTCCACCTTATTAGTGCCATCCACTAATGCCCAGTCATGTCCGTGGAATCTTATCAGCAAGCCATGGAATCGACCTCACTGCGTTGTTCGGAATTGTCGACAACACATTCACCCACTCTGTTTTTGCAACCGATGTCGGTGAGGATGACACTGCAACCACCAGCAACGTTGAAAGCGAAGTAAGCCGACGACAAAATTCCATCGAGTCAACTTTATCAACACTCATGCTGACTGTGCAATCGCTAAAATCTAGTCCCAACCACGGAAGGTCTCGTTCATCGTCGAAAAATAACAGACCTGTTTCAAGAACAGCCACTCCTCAAGCGATCTGTTATTCAAACAAAAAAAAAAATGGCAGTGAGGCTCGAAAGTAAAACAAACCATGCAGCTTCAACTCAAAAACTAGGCCAGCTGTTGTCAGCAGCGAACGATTCCACAAGGAATACCGCCTTTACCTCTTCGACAAGGAGACAAACCAAACATTTCTACTGGACTCTGGATCTGAAATATGTGTTTTAACTCTTTCCAGGGACTGTTAAAACATCAAAGGGGAAACCACACTGTTAGCAGCCAACAACTCTCCGATCCATACATATGGTGAGAAAATCCTCACACTCGACCTTGTCCTACGACGAGCAATTACTTGGCCACTCATTATTGCAGATTGTTATGTCCACATAGGGGAACTATCTGAAAATGACAACAAAACAAAAGATTCACATGAAATTACACAGACGTACTTACGTGTTTGAATTTGATTCACATTCCTGGTCCCACCTTTGATGTCTCGTTCGATTTTCCAACAGCAATCGTGGTGCTTAGAATATATGCAAATATCCACGTCCCCTCCACCTATTGATCCGAAATGTTAGTGTAGGTATAGTTAGTGTTGTGGTGCTGCAAGTAAAGACGCGTATTAAAGTAGGAACAGTAGGTATAATCCAAAAAAATAACAAACAAATAATTCACTTTTACCAAATAAAAACAAAAAGCAAAAACACAAACACACCATCCAAGAATCCGTCGTAGTCTCAGCTGTCATTTGCCCGACCAACAGATGTTGACGGATTGTAGCAGATCTGTGATTAGATTAGGGACAATTCACAATGATCCATTTAAACAGGTTGTGAGATACAATTTTTGTACTCTGGATCTACCATATGTGTTTTAACTCTTTCCAGGGACTGTAAAAACATCAAAGGGGAAACCACACTGTTAGCAGCCAACAACTCTCCGATCCATACATATGGTGAGAAAATCCTCACACTCGACCTTGTCCTACGACGAGCAATTACTTGACCACTCATTATTGCAGATTGTTATGTCCACATAGGGGAACTATCTGAAAATGACAACAAATCAAAAGATTCACATGAAATTGCACAGACCTACTTAAGTGTTTGAATTTGATTCACATTCCTGGTCCCACCTTTGATGTCTCGTTCGATTTTCCAACAGCAATCGTGGTGCTTAGAATATATGCAAATATCCACGTCCCCTCCACCCATTAATCCGAAATGTTAGTGTAGGTATAGTTAGTGTTGTGATGCTGCAAAAGGAAATTCAATGAAAAACAAAAACCAATATCAGCAAACAACATCCAAGAAATAGTGAACATACAAATAATTTTTTTTTAAATCTCGTGGAAACCTGCCTTAGGAATATCCCACCTAAAACGAGCTCGAGTAAGGTAGGAATTCCAAGAGTCAAAGAGGTTAGAACGCGTCATTAGCATCGTCTCTGAAAATTTAAAGCAGAAGCACAATAGGGGCACGAAGTTCAAGTAATTTCTAAACCAGGGAGTAAAAAATTATAGTTAAACGTTGAGATAGATTGCATGGTATATATTTTATTTGTCGTCTCCTTTATAGTTTTAATTATTTCTAAGTATTATTATTTCTATGTGTTAATTTCAATTTCTATTATATAATAAAGCATGTATGTACATCACACTAAGCACACATAAAAAGAGCGTTTGGTTAAACAATGATGTGCTAAGTTTCAGGGGGTGTGGAGCTGTGATCGTTAGAGCTTTCGGACTGATCAGTTGAGACATCAGCATCGTTGGGGAGGTTCACCATGGCCGAAGAACCTCCAGTTCTACAGCGCCCTCTCGATGTGGTAGTCCGTCCGAATTTAGAAACCTCACCCATCCGGAGAGTTAAGTCGAGCGAAGCAAGCGTGCCCGCCTTCGCACACAACATTCATCCCCTCCCTTGTCATCTCCGATCCTCATCCATATCCATGTCCGGTTTCCTGACAATTTCACTTTCCAAACATCCGCTTATCCTTATACATGCCTATTACAAATGGCGTCCAACGTTTTTGTTGTCCTTGTCGTGATGTCCTCAATATTTTTTGTTTTTAACAACAAAGGCTTGTAAGTCTTCGACTGAATAATGGATGTCAGTCCGAATCGCGGCGAGCGATTTTGTTGTTGGAAACATAACAATTGAAATCTGTTTTGTGTTGTATGTATCCTTTGTCTCTCACTATTATCTGTGCATTTTGCTTTTCTGTCCAATCTTATTTTCTGTTCTCTAAATTTTGTTAATTTTTATATGGTGTAGTGGCCGTGTTTGATGTCGTTAGTCATAACCCGTTGCATTACTCTATCTTAAAAAGAGCGTTTGGTTTAACAATGATGTGCTAAGTTTCAGGGGGTGTGGAGCTGTGATCGTTAGAGCTTTCTGACTGATCAGTTGAGACATCAGCATCGTTGGGGAGGTTCACCATGGCCGAAGAACCTCCAGTTCTACAGCGCCCTCTCGATGTGGTAGTCCGTCCGAATCTAGAAACCTCACCCATCCGGAGAGTTAAGTCGAGCGAAGCAAGCGTGCCCGCCTTCGCACACAACATTCATCCCCTCCCTTGTCATCTCCGATCCTCATCCATATCCATGTCCGGTTTCCTGACAATTTCACTTTCCAAACATCCACTTATCCTTATACATGCCTATTACAAATGGCGTCCAACGTTTTTGTTGTCCTTGTCGTGATGTCCTCAATATTTTTTGTTTTTAACAACAATGGCTTGTAAGTCTTCGACTGAATAATGGATGTCAGTCCGAATCGCGGCGAGCGATTTTGTTGTTGGAAACATAACAATTGAAATCTGTTTTGTGTTGTATCCTTTGTCTCTCACTATTATCTGTGCATTTTACTTTTCTGTCCAATCTTATTTTCTGTTCTCTAAATTTTGTTAATTTTTATATGGTGTAGTGGCCGTGTTTGATGTCGTTAGTCATAACACGTTGCATTACTCTATCTTTAGCCTTCTTCCTTTTTGTTGCTGAGTTTCGTTTCATTTCATGGCTTTCAGAAATACCTACTTTTGAAGTGTAAGCTGAAATTGCGGGAATGAAAAGAAACTCATTATTGTGTGTCCTTTTCAATTTCAAAATGTTAAAATATACCATATCGAGAGGTCCTTTCGTCTGTCTGCAGTCTTTTTATTGTTTTGCTTAGATGCTGAAGCTTATCAGTCCATGGTAAGCAAAGAAGAGACCGCCGAAAATAGACACCCGAAGCACCCCCGTTCTGAAATGAAAAACACACTGTAAATATTTCAATTTGCAAATACCTACTTTGTTGTGGCTAAACATATGTGTTTGATTCATTTATTACCTATTAGTTTTTTTTTGTTATTTATATATTGTGGTGTCCACAATTATAAATTCAAAACAAATTTTATCCGTATAGTTAAGTTCATTTTATTTCTAATTATTTTTTTTTATTTTTGATCATTAATTACTGTTCGTTTTTTCATATTTATTTTTTGTTTTATAATAATTTCATTGATAAGTTTTGATTCTTTTAGTTTTGTTTTGTTTCTCTGGTTTATTCTTCTGACTAACCATTTCCTGTTTAGTCTTTTTATTTTACAAATCAATTTTGTCCCCGAATTGAAATATGAATTCAGCTGAAAAGAAAGCAGATAAGCAAGGATATACCGGACAAATCAATTTATCTGAAAATAAAATACTTATCTACTCGTTCTCAAGCATTGTTTAATACCATCAAAATGTCGCACCCTATCTCCTCTACTTGGCAAACGTTTTGAACAGCCAAAATCATCCAACCAAGTACCATGTAATAGAGCTGTTGCAAAAGCGAATAGCCAATCTACTACCTCCTTAGATTCTATCCCAGCTCCAAGATAATGTCCTCTCAACCAACACATTTTTTTTTCTCTTGAGATATTCATTGGGGAGAAAATTTCTGAAAATTATCAAAGAGATATGAAGAAAAATATTCTTGAAGTTCTGCTAGAAGAAAATATAGTACCTGGTAGGCAAGAAGATTCCGTCTTCCACGTGGATCTTGTCCAATCTCCTTACTATCCATGGGAAAACCATTTTGAGCTTTTGATGAAGCGGAGGAGGCTTTTCACTTCCATTTTTGCCAAATCACTGAGACTTTGAAAATAGTAAGCTCCGAGATGTAGCGTCCTTTTGTTTGATAGAGCCGGGCAGTTACAAAGGAGATGGAGTATTGTTTCCTCCTCCTCCTCGTCCATGCAGCTCCTACAGAAGTCGTTTGAGAAGAGGCCTAGCCCTTCTGCGTGCCTACCTATTAAGCAGTGTCCCGTGATGACACCTATGGTATCGCAAATATGCGGACTATCGAGCGAAATCAGTCCCTTTGATCTTCTCAAATCTAGCTTTGGCCAAATATGTTTGGTAGTTTGACACGTCGTGCCAAGACTCCATCTGAGGTTTGATTTGCTGTTAGCGTGTTGCGCTAATAAGATTTTGCATGTAGCGATA
The DNA here is from genome assembly GCA_932526625.1 of Rhingia campestris. NCBI lineage: Eukaryota > Metazoa > Arthropoda > Insecta > Diptera > Syrphidae > Rhingia > Rhingia campestris. The sequence continues at coordinate 83,452,823 of OW052184.1, read as the reverse complement.
GGAATACCTAGTGCACACGTGTCGGGTACAATTGGTAATTTGGTTCCGTTTCTGGCGAGTTCATCAGCCTTACAGTTCCCTGGAATGTCACTATGCCCAGGCACCCAGCATAGGTGAATGTTAAAATGCTTTGACATCTCCTGCAGAGATGATCGGCAATCTAGGGTTGTCTTTGAATTTGTTGAGACTGATTCCAGGGATTTGATTGCCGCTTGGTTATCCGAGAAAATGCGAATATCATTGGCAGATATTACATTCTTTTTCATTCAGGATAAGGCTTCTTTGATCGCCATGAGTTCCGCCTGGAACACGCTGCAATAATCAGGAAGACGGAAGGATAGGCTGAGATTTAGCCTGTCGGTGAAGACACCAGCACCCACTCCGTCATTTGTTTTGGAACCATCGGTGTAGAAGTGGATCGAGTCATTTGGCACAGGTTCGTTGCTCTCCCATGACGTTCTGTTTGGGATTGTGACCCGGAAACTTTAATCTGGTGAGGGTGTAATCGGTGTTTTCAGGAACATTTGTATATTCGTTTAGAATTTTTGAGTAGCCATATTTAAAATTTGACTACTGTTGGATGGCTTTAAGACGTATGGCTGATGCACAGACACGCAGTTCTCTGCACTTTGGCTAGTTTTTTGCTGTTTAAAGCTATTTCTAGTGCTGTCCACTATACTACTACTCCATAAAGAAGTATCGGTCTTATAACCGATATATAGAGCCAATGCGTGATACGAGGTTTCATTCCCCATTTCAAGCCTATGGCTTTCTTGCAGGAATAAAGTGCTATCGTCGCTTTCTTTACTCTTTCTCTTATGTTTAGCTTCCAGTTAAGCTTCCTGTCCATAATAAGTCCCAGATATTTTGCTTTGTTTGTGTTGGTGATTGACATTATCCCAAAGAACAAAATACTTATTCAGCACAAATAATGTGCTACAAAATGATGAATGCGTCCATTGAAAAATGACAAGATGCATATAAACAAGAAATGTAACCTTTTGACAGTCCGCCAAAATAGGATAATTTGCGCCAATAAAATGATAATCGCACTTAGAACGTAAGACAAACTTACTTACTTACTTAAGTGGCGCTACAGTCCGGAATGAACCTGGGCCTCAACCAACATGCCTCTCCAATTAGCCCGGTCCTTAGCTAACTGCCTCCAGTTGCGCACTCCAAGTTGGTTGAGGTCGGTTTCCACTTGTGCGCGCCACTTAAGGCGAGGTCTTCCTCTACTGCGCCCGACGCCGACGTCTGGCTGGGAATCGAAGACTCTGCGAGCCGGAGTATTGGTGTCCATTCGTTCTACATGTCCTAGCCATCTTAAACGTCCAATGCGAAGTTTTTTGACCAGGGGCATGTCGCTGTACAGCTCGTATAGTTCTTGGTTGAATCTTCGTCTCCATAGCCCGTCAACGCAAACGGGACCGAAGATTTTTCGAAGAATTTTCCTCTCGAATCTACCAAGGATTTCTTCATCCGCTTTTGATACGGTCCATGCTTCAGCGCCGTAGAGCAGGACTGGGATGATCAGGGTCTTATATAGGATCTCCTTAGTAGTTCGAGTGAGGGGTTTACTACTAAATTGCCTTCTTAGCCCGAAGAAACAGCGGTTGGCAAGAGTAATTCTTCGTTTAATTTCTGACGAGATGTTGTTGTCAGAGTTAATAGCGGAGCCGAGGTAGACAAAGTCCCGTACTACCTCGAAGTTATATCTGTCAATGGTGACGTTCTGTCCAATTCGTCGATGTTGTGTGTCCTTTCGTGTTGACAGCATATACTTAGTCTTACCCTCATTTACTGCTAAACCCATTTTCGCCGCTTCCTTCTCTATACTAGCAAACGTGGCTATGACATCACGTTGAGTCCTACCAATGATGTCAATATCGTCAGCGTATGCTAGTAGTTGCACCGACTTTTGGAAAAGCCTCTGGTGTTGGCTTTGGAGTTTTGCACAATTCTCTCAAGAATCAGATTAAAGAAGTCACATGACAGCGCATCGCCTTGCCTAAATCCTTTTTTGGTATCGAATGTGTCGGTGAGGTCGTTTCCGACCCTGATGGAGCAGCGAGAATTCTCCATCGTCATCCTACACAAACGGACGAGTTTGGGCGGTATACCAAAACTAGACATGGCTCTGTACAGTTCGTCTCTATAAATGCTGTCATATGCGGCTTTGAAATCGATGAATAGGTGGTGGGTATCGATTTGGACTTCTTGAGTTTTTTCCAGGATCTGCCGAAGTGTGAAAATTTGATCGGTTGTGGACTTTCCTGGCCTAAAACCACACTGATAAGGGCCAATCAGGTTGTTGGTAAACGGTTTCAGGCGTTCACATATTACGGCAGATAGGATCTTGTAGGCGATGTTGAGGAGACTTATGCCTCTGTAGTTGGCGCAGTTCAGAGGGTCTCCTTTTTTGTGGATCGGGCAAACGATGCTGAGGTTCCATTCTTCAGGCATATTTTCATCCGACCAGATTTGGCTTATGAGTTGGTGGATGTTACTTACCAAGTCATCTCCGCCGGCCTTATAAAGCTCAGCGGGAAGGCCGTCATTTCCGGCAGCCTTATTAAGCTTGAGTTTAGATATTGCTATCCTCACTTCACTCAGGTCGGGTGGTTGGCAGTTTTCGCTGTCGTTGCCAATATTGAATGGTTCGTTCTGCCTGACAGCGGAATGTTGTTCGTCATCGCCGTTTAACAGTCTGCAGAAGTGGTTCTTCCATATCCTCAGCATCGACTGTGTCTCAACTACAATATTTCCTTGTTCATCTCGACAGGATTCTGTTCGAGCCTTGTATCCTTGGCTTTGACGTTTTACACTTTGGTAAAACTTGCGAACATCGTTCCTGGAGTGGCACCTCTCTATATCCTCGATCGCGCGCTTTTCTTGCTCTTTTTTCTTCTTGCTGAAAAGCCGATGTTCTTCCCTTCTTCTTTGCCTATAGAGCTCAATGGCAGCTCTCGTCTTCACCTGCAGCTTAGCCTTGTAGGCCTCGTTCTTGGCTGCGAGCATCTGTCGGCATTCCTCATCAAACCAGGGGTTTCTTGCTGGTGGGCGCGAGAAACCTAGCACATCAGTTGCGGCTGATCTAATGGCCTGTTGGCATCGTTGCCATTGCTCTTCGACATTCGATGCTGGGGGTATGGTGTTAATCGAGAGGTTAAGGGATACGCGTTGTGCGAAGGTCTTGGCGGTCTCTTGCGATTGCAGTCTTCCGACATTAAATTTTTTCACAGTATTTCTGGATTGTTGTGGCATGGTGGATATCCGCATTCTTACCTTGGCTGCTACAAGGTAGTGATCCGAGTCGATGTTAGCTCCTCGGAATGTTCGGACATCCAAAATACTGGATGCGTGCCTCTTATCTATCGCAATGTGATCAATTTGGTTGACCGTTCGTTGATCTGGAGACCGCCATGTCCCCTTATGTATATCGAGGTGAGGAAACCGTGTGCTGGCTATAGTGGCATTTCGTTCCGTAGCGAAATCAATTAGCCTAAGTCCGTTACCAGACGTGTTGTCGTGTAGGCTATGTTTTCCGACAATACTTCTAAAGATGTCTTCTCTTCCTACCTTTGCGTTAAAATCTCCCAGCACGATTTTAACATCGTACTTCGGTAGTCGCTCATAGGTTTTGTCGAGGAGCTCGTAGAAGCAATCCTTAGCTATATCATCTTTTTCTTCCGTCGGAGCGTGAGCGCATATAAGGCTTATGTTGGCGAATTTGGCCTTGATGCGGATTGTTACTATGCGTTCGCTAATGTCTTGGAAACATAAGACTTCTTGCCTAAGTCTGGCACTTATAACAAATCTGCATCCGAATAGTCGCTGTTTCTGCTCACTATAACACGGTCCGTAGTATATGTCACAGTTTTTCATCCTCTTTTTGCCCGGCCCATCCCATCGTATTTCCTGGATGGCAGTAATGTCTGCTTTGTAGCAGTTTAGGGCTTCCGCTAGTTGTTCGCCTGCACCTCTCCTGTTTAATGTTCTCACATTCCAGGTGCAGATACGAACGTCGTTGTCCTTTTTTCGTTTAGCAGGGTCGTCAACAATAAAATCCGTCCTTTCCGAGGCTATTGGTTGCTTCGTAACCATGTTTTTTTTTCTGTGGGTGGGTAGTTAACCCAAAGCACAACCCCCAACCTGGAGGGCCAGTTCCAATTTATTAGATACCCCTAGGACACGGGGCCATCAGTATCCACTACGGGATTGAGCGCTGCCGTTGGCCTTTCGGTTCATCCGCCACCATCTCTGTTCAAGGGGCCTGACTTACTTACTTACTTACTTAAGCGGCGCTACAGTCCGGAGTGAAACTGGGCCTCAACCAACATGCCTCTCCAATTAGCCCGGTCCTTAGCTAACTGCCTCCAGTTGCGCACTCCAAGTTGGTTGAGGTCGGTTTCCACTTGTGCGCGCCACTTAAGGCGAGGTCTTCCTCTACTGCGTCCGACGCCGACGTCTGGCTGGGAATCGAAGACTCTGCGAGCCGGAGTATTGGTGTCCATTCGTTCTACATGTCCTAGCCATCTTAAACGTCCAATGCGGAGTTTTTTGACCAGGGGCATGTCGCTGTACAGCTCGTATAGTTCTTGGTTGAATCTTCGTCTCCATAGCCCGTCAACGCAAACGGGACCGAAGATTTTTCGAAGAATTTTCCTCTCGAATCTACCAAGGATTTCTTCATCCGCTTTTGATACGGTCCATGCTTCAGCGCCGTAGAGCAGGACTGGGATGATCAGGGTCTTATATAGGATCTCCTTAGTAGTTCGAGTGAGGGCTTTACTACTAAATTGCCTTCTTAGCCCGAAGAAACAGCGGTTGGCAAGAGTAATTCTTCGTTTAATTTCTGACGAGATGTTGTTGTCAGAGTTAATAGCGGAGCCGAGGTAGACAAAGTCCCGTACTACCTCAAAGTTATATCTGTCAATGGTGACGTTCTGTCCAATTCGTCGATGTTGTGTGTCCTTTCGTGTTGACAGCATATACTTAGTCTTACCCTCATTTACTGCTAACCCCATTTTCGCCGCTTCCTTCTCTATACTAGCAAACGTAGCTATGACATCACGTTGAGTCCTACCAATGATGTCAATATCGTCAGCGTATGCTAGTAGTTGCACCGACTTTTGGAAAATTGTGCCTCTGGTGTTGGCTTTGGAGTTTTGCACAATTCTCTCAAGAATCAGATTAAAGAAGTCACATGACAGCGCATCGCCTTGCCTAAATCCTTTTTTGGTATCGAATGTGTCGGTGAGGTCGTTTCCGACCCTGATGGAGCAGCGAGAATTCTCCATCGTCATACTACACAAACGGACGAGTTTGGGCGGTATACCAAAACTAGACATGGCTCTGTATAGTTCGTCTCTATAAATGCTGTCATATGCGGCTTTGAAATCGATGAATAGGTGGTGGGTATCAATTTGGACTTCTTGAGTTTTTTCCAGGATCTGCCGAAGTGTGAAAATTTGATCGGTTGTGGACTTTCCTGGCCTAAAACCACACTGATAAGGGCCAATCAGGTTGTTGGTAAACGGTTTCAGGCGTTCACATATTACGGCAGATAGGATCTTGTAGGCGATGTTGAGGAGACTTATGCCTCTGTAGTTGGCGCAGTTCAGAGGGTCTCCTTTTTTGTGGATCGGGCAAACGATGCTGAGGTTCCATTCTTCAGGCATATTTTCATCCGACCAGATTTGGCTTATGAGTTGGTGGATGTTACTTACCAAGTCATCTCCGCCGGCCTTATAAAGCTCAGCGGGAAGGCCGTCATTTCCGGCAGCCTTATTAAGCTTGAGTTTAGATATTGCTATCCTCACTTCACTCAGGTCGGGTGGTTGGCAGTTTTCGCTGTCGTTGCCAATATTGAATGGTTCGTTCTGCCTGACAGCGGAATGTTGTTCGTCATCGCCGTTTAACAGTCTGCAGAAGTGGTTCTTCCATATCCTCAGCATCGACTGTGTCTCAACTACAATATTTCCTTGTTCATCTCGACAGGATTCTGTTCGAGCCTTGTATCCTTGGCTTTGACGTTTTACACTTTGGTAAAACTTGCGAACATCGTTCCTGGAGTGGCACCTCTCTATATCCTCGATCGCGCGCTTTTCTTGCTCTTTTTTCTTCTTGCTGAAAAGCCGATGTTCTTCCCTTCTTCTTTGCCTATAGAGCTCAATGGCAGCTCTCGTCTTCACCTGCAGCTTAGCCTTGTAGGCCTCGTTCTTGGCTGCGAGCATCTGTCGGCATTCCTCATCAAACCAGGGGTTTCTTGCTGGTGGGCGCGAGAAACCTAGCACATCAGTTGCGGCTGATCTAATGGCCTGTTGGCATCGTTGCCATTGCTCTTCGACATTCGATGCTGGTGGTATGGTGTTAATCGAGAGGTTAAGGGATACGCGTTGTGCGAAGGTCTTGGCGGTCTCTTGCGATTGCAGTCTTCCGACATTAAATTTTTTCACAGTATTTCTGGATTGTTGTGGCGTGGTGGATATCCGCATTCTTACCTTGGCTGCTACAAGGTAGTGATCCGAGTCGATGTTAGCTCCTCGGAATGTTCGGACATCCAAAATACTGGATGCGTGCCTCTTATCTATCGCAATGTGATCAATTTGGTTGACCGTTCGTTGATCTGGAGACCGCCATGTCCCCTTATGGATATCGAGGTGAGGAAACCGTGTGCTGGCTATAGTGGCATTTCGTTCCGTAGCGAAATCAATTAGCCTAAGTCCGTTACCAGACGTGTTGTCGTGTAGGCTATGTTTTCCGACAATACTTCTAAAGATGTCTTCTCTTCCTACCTTTGCGTTAAAATCTCCCAGCACGATTTTAACATCGTACTTCGGTAGTCGCTCATAGGTTTTGTCGAGGAGCTCGTAGAAGCAATCCTTAGCTATATCATCTTTTTCTTCCGTCGGAGCGTGAGCGCATATAAGGCTTATGTTGGCGAATTTGGCCTTGATGCGGATTGTTACTATGCGTTCGCTAATGTCTTGGAAACATAAGACTTCTTGCCTAAGTCTGGCACTTATAACAAATCCGCATCCGAATAGTCGCTGTTTCTGCTCACTATAACACGGTCCGTAGTATATGTCACAGTTTTTCATCCTCTTTTTGCCCGGCCCATCCCATCGTATTTCCTGGATGGCAGTAATGTCTGCTTTGTAGCAGTTTAGAGCTTCCGCTAGTTGTTCGCCTGCACCTCTCCTGTTTAATGTTCTCACATTCCAGGTGCAGATACGAACGTCGTTGTCCTTTTTTCGTTTAGCAGGGTCGTCAACAATAAAATCCGTCCTTTCCGAGGCTATTGGTTGCTTCGTAACCATGTTTTTTTCTGTGGGTGGGTAGTTAGCCCAAAGCACAACCCCCAACCTGGAGGGCCAGTTCCAATTTATTAGATACCCCTAGGACACGGGGCCATCAGTATCCACTACGGGATTGAGCGCTGCCGTTGGCCTTTCGGTTCATCCGCCACCATCTCTGTTCAAGGGGCCTGACTAACCCTTGAAATTCCTAGACAACCTGTTGTCCGAATATGTCAGAGCAGCTCATCTAGGTTCGCCTGGGACAGCAGGCCGGGTATTCATCCGTGCCATTCTCACCAGGGTGTTTATAGTGTTGCTGTTTTTCGTCGTGTTATCAACACTCGCACTTATCGTTTAGCAAGTCAAATCCGGTTGGATGAGACCAGTACCCGATGGTTACCACTTGGAGGTAAAGATAAGCACATTTGATGTGTAGTCAGAGTTGCAACACTGGACATTGCCAAGTTAACGCCAATCAGAGTCTACCCTCGTTCTACAGCACCCAACCATCAAGGGGCCTGACTAACCCTTGAAATTCCTAGACAAAGGTTGTGTTTTATTTTACATATTTTAACTTTTTCACAAAGACGGAAAAACATTGGTCCTTCGAGTTTTAGAATCAGTACCTTTGTGTTACATATCCGAGAGTGAAGTGGATTGTATATTTCATCTGAAATAATCAAAACAAAAGACATTTAAAAGTTTTGTGTAAATCGTGTTCGAGGGTTATATACATATATACATACCAACTTAAAAATTAGAGCTGAAAATTTTTTTTTGGAGTTACGTATCGTTGGATTTTCGTTGATATCAATTCCAATCGCCTAATATTCCTTTTTGGACAGTGGACATCTGACTGTGGACATCATAATTATTTTAAAAATGGATTTAAAATTTTCGAACGTGTACTTTGAGCGGCATCGATTGGACTTTGAGCGCAACGCCATTTACAAGTAAGTGGAATTTTCTTACTCTTATTGCCAAGTAGTTAAATACGAAAATAAAATGTCGTCGAGAGTATTTGCTAAGCATGTTACAACCATGCAAAAAGATTTTGAAAGCTTTTCATCAAAAATGAAACTGCATACTCAAAATTACATCGTAGGGCGTATGGCATTGTTGGAAACAACAATGAATACAGCAACAACTATCTACGACCAACTACAGGAGGAGACCGATGAACAGGAGGTAGACAAGTTGGCTCGTATTGAAGATAATTTCGACAAAATTCGTGAAATATACTTCGACTACAGGTGTAGTTTGCTTGATGCGCTAGATCAGGCGAAAAGTAATTGTAAGGAAGAGAAGTCGCAAACAGAACCTGCTGCCACAACATCTATTAGCTCGGAGATTAATCTCCCCAGTGTAAAATTGCCTGTTTTTTTCGGGAAAGTACGAGACTTGGCGCTCGTTTCGCGACATGTTTGTGTCCATTATCCATAGCAACGTAGGTCTGTCAGATATCAAAAACCTGCATTATTTAAAGACAAGTGTTTCTGGGGAAGCGGAAAAATTACTTGCTCACATGAGTATAGATAATGGTAATTATTCCAAGGCGTGGGACATCTTAACAGATGATCACGAACGGTTTTTAGTCAACACCCAGTTGAAGTGTCTGTTCAACCAACCATCGGTAAGCCAAGAACGTGCTGATTCCATCAAGGAGCTGCTAGATACATCAAAGGAAGTCATACACAATTTGGATAATCTAAAGGTACCGGTACAACATTGGGACGCTGTGTTAATTTTTGTGCTGCTTCAAAAACTTCCCACCAAAACACAACAACTATGGGAGAAGCGTTTAAGTGGCCGAGACGACCCCAAGAAATTACCCAAATTTGATGATTTTACCCAGTTTTTAGAAACCAGATTTCGAACGCTAGAGGCAGTCAATCAGCAACAGACCCGAAGTTCAACGGAGTTGGCAAGAACCGTAACCGCACAAACCAATACAACTTAATTTTGCTGCAAGATTTGTAAAAAAGGGCAGCATGCTATAAGGAAATTTGCCAAGTTTATAAAAATGTCAATACCCGAACGCTGGCAAATTGTAGGTAGATTAGGCAAATGCAAAAATTGTCTGGCATATAGTCATTTGCTAGAGCAATGCCAAAGTGATCGTAGGTGTCACTACTGTCACCAATCACACCACTCCCTACTACATTCCAACCCAACCAACAGTAGAAACGAAAATTCCCCTCCCACATTAAACACAAATAGTACACAACACAACACAAACAATAATCCACATCATACACAACAATTCACACAACCCCACATAAACAATAATCCACATAATATACAACAATATCCACAACCCCACACTAATTATAATTGTACACCTAATTCGGTACCCTACACAAACAATTATAACCAACCCCAATCAGAGCAATTTGCTCAAACACAAAATCATGCGCAAGCAATGCATGTTAATACTTGCCAAATGCACGCTTATGCACCAAGTTTTGAGCCAACGCCATCTGGGTCTAGAGTCAACACTCATCACTCAACCTCGACTATTGGGCATACCCAAATTCTTTTAGCAACCGTAGTTGTTAAAGTTCAAGCATCGTCGGGTGAACGATATTCACTCAGAGCTCTGCTCGACTCGGGTTCGGAAGCGAACTTCATCACTACGGAAGCAGCGCAATTATTACGACTTCCATAAAAACCCACTCACGTCGAGGTTTCTGGGCTGGGTTTGGTCAGCAGTGGCACAAGTCAAAGAGTGGTTGATTTAACGGTTGCATCCTGTCATTCACCGTTTGAAACCTCCATGCAGGCCTTCGTATTCAAGTCACTGTCTGGGCACTTGCCAACCCGGACCTCGACAATAGCGGAGTGGTCTCATTTAAATGGGTTGATTTTAGCGGATCCAGATTTCTACAAATTAGCAAAAATCGACTTATTGCTAGGTAGTGATTTGTTAGCTGATATCTTGTTGCCGGAGATAGTTAGGTCTAACGATCCCAAGTTACCAATTGCCCAAAAAACAGAACTTGGATGGATCATCTTCGGCAGAGCTCCGTTAGAGCCCCAACACATACGAACTCATCACCAGACATGCAATTTGGACAATCAACTCCAAAGATTTGGGAATTGGAGGAAACACCTTATCAGTTCGCTGAAAGCCCAGAAAATTTGGAATGTGAGGAACATTTCCAAGGAAACATAAGGCGTTTGTCAGACGGGCGCTGTCAAGTAGCACTTCCCTTTAAGGGAAATGTTTTCCCGGTGTTTGGAAGATCTCGAGAAGGTGCACTACAGCGCTTCAAGAGAATGGAAGGACGTTTACTGGCAGATCAACAGCTGAATAATGACTATGTAGCATGTATTGAAGAATATTTAAGCCTCGGACATATGACCGAAGTCCATACCGATGATATTTTCAATACGAATCTACACTATGTTCTACCCCATCACGCTGTCATAAAAGAAAGCAGTTCGTCAACTAAACTAAGCGTAGTTTTTGATGCTTCCTTTAAAACAACCGACAGGACATCATTAAATGACAGGTTGATGGTAGGACCAGCTCTACAAAACAACGTCATCGATATCATACTCAGGTGGAGATTATACAAATACACCTTTACCGCGGACATCGAAAAGATGGACCGTCAAATTTGGGTGACAAATCAGGACACACATTACCAACTCATCCTTTGGCGTAAGAATCCAACCGAGATTCTCAAAACATACAGGTTGAAAACGGTTACGTTCGGAACTGCATCGGCACCCTATCTTGCTATACGAACGTTAAACTGGATAGCAGAAGAGTCCCGGTCACATTCTCCACAAGCAGCTAAAATGATAAGGGATGAGATGTATGTTGATGATTTGATATCCGGAGCAGACACCAGAAACGAAGCTGTTGTGATCCTTAGTTTATGATAACATTTTCCGCGTATTACAATAGTCGGTGTTTGCTGTTTGCTGTTGCCGACTGCCAGTCGGATACAAAAGAAATATGAAAGCTTAAAGGTTTTGACATTACATACTAATTTTGACAATTGCAAAACTTGTTTTAGTGTTGCCAACATCTCCCTTTCTTTTTGGTGTCCATGCTGGAGGACGCTTAAGTCTCTGTGAGCGGCGTACATCTTGTGGCGGGCCTACAGGAACGATGGTGTTGGAAGTGGAAGGAACAGATTGAAGAGTCTTAGTATGTTCCGTTGAACATTCGATCTGCGGGTTATCTGTTATATTTTCCGGCACGATAGTTGACTGATGCGTCGAATTCGGTTCTCTACCAACAACATCGGAGACCTCTGTAGCGGATGACGATGAAGTAAGGGTAGGTGGCAAGTCGAAATAATCAAATAGGAGATCTAAAGATGAACGTTGTGATGATGTTTTTACAAATCGATGTCGTAACTGATTTGTATGAGATCGTACTGCTTTGAATATTGGATAGTTTTCGATTTCCACTTCGTAGTTTACTTTCCCCATCACTTTGGTAACAATTCCTGGGAACCACTGCGACTGGTTAAGTTTATACAACTTTGCATACACAAGATCACCAACTTTCTATTTGCGTTCTTTGGCACCATGTTGTTTATTGAACTGTTGTTCCATAGCCATGTTGCGTTGTTGTTTTGGTATAGGTGCTTTCTTGAGAAGATCCAATTCCATTCTCAGTTTTCTCCCTACGAATAATTCGGCTGGCGTCTTTCCATGTGGAGCGCTGCGATTAGGTGTTGATCTATAGAATTTTAAAAATGTTTGCAGATTTTGTTTAGTTGTACCAGAACCATCTAGCTTCTTCAAAGATCGTTTTAGGGTGTCGACAAATCTTTCCGCTTGCCCATTGGATTGTGGATGGTATGGGGCTGTAAATTTGTGACTTATACCATGGCTTCTACAAAAATCTGAAAAAGATTTGCTAGAAAATTGTGTACCATTGTCACTCACAATTAGTTCTGGATTTCCAAACTGTGATGTAAAATCCGAAATACATTCTAAAATAGTTGATGATGATATTGACTTAATCTCATATATGTGTGGCCACTTTGAATAGGAATCAACTATTACAAAGTAATACAAATTTTGAATTGGGCCAGCAATATCAATGTGAATTCGTTGCATAGGGTGGTCAGATTGTGGCCAGGAAGACAATGTTGTTTTCGGCAATGTTTTAGCAACTGAAGCGCATTTTTCACACGATTGAACGAATTGTTTGATGTCTTCGTCGATCATGGGCCAATAAACATAACTTCGCGCTAGTGCCTCAGTACGCTCTATACCCTGATGTCCTTTGTGCAACTCCTTTAAAATACGTTTTCGAAAAGATTTTGGAATAACAAGGCGATCATTGTACATTAAACATTCATCGACTACGCTGCGTTCGTATCTTCTTACATCAAAATTGTTTAAAATTTGTGAATTTACCTTTGGCCAATTCCCATCTCTAAGGTACTTGATAACATCTTGGAATACCGGATCAGTTTCTGTCGCTGCCCGAATCATGTTGAATGTAACTGGCAGTGATTGAATGATGTCGTCTGCGATGTGCTTGATATCTGCTTCCAGCTGTACACTAGCGATGACTGTGTCTTCGTTCGGTTTTGTGCTGTTGCTAATGAGCCGTGATAGAATATCTGCTGCTCCAAATTGGTTAGTTGATATGTACTCCAGGTCAAAGTTGTATGACATAAGCGTAAGGGCCCATCGCTGAAGGCGATTTGCGGAATGCGCAGGAATTCCCTTCTTGTTCCCGAATATTGCAAGCAATGGCTTATGATCAGTTTGCAACTTGAACTTTCTTCCATATAAAAATTTGTGAAACTTAACTACTGCAAAGACAAGAGCTTAACCTTCCTTCTCAATCTGGGAGTAGTTTTTCTCGGCAGGAGTGAGAGCTCTAGATCAATGGTAAATTGCTTTTTCATTTCCATTAGGAAAAACATGACAAATATATGCTCCTAGTCCTACATTGGATGCATCTGCTGCGACTTTAATTGGCAATCTTGGATCGTAATGCGTCAGTAGTAAATTGGATGACAACAGCTCTTTAAATCGAGTAAAGTGCTTTTGACACTGTGCTGTCCAATTCCACTTTGCATCGTTCTTAAGCAATGCGTCAAGAGGATCTCGAAGATAACGCATTTCGTCAATAAACTTCCCGTTGTAGTTAATTTCTCCTAGGAATGCTCTTAGTTCGCTTTTGTCTTTCGGGGTTGGAAGCTCCAGAATTTTCAAGATCTTATTTTTGTCTGGGCGTATTCCTTGCTTATCAATGTAATACCCCAGGTATATGCATGATGTTTGGAAAATTTTACATTTATCAAAGTTTACTTTTATATTATGTAAATTGAAACGATTAAATACCTGTAAGACAGCTCGAACATTTTCTTCCCTAGTGCGGGTAGCAATAACTACGTCATCTAAATATGGAAACACTCCGTCCAATCCGGAAAGTATTGATTTCATAACCTGTTGAAAAGCTCCAGGAGCGGATTTCACTCCAGGTGCGAGTCGGTTAAAAGTGAATAATCCTCGATGTGTGTTTATGACTAACAGTTTCTTTGTTTCATCGTCGACTTCGATTTGCATATAAGCGTTGTTTAAATCGACAATTGAAAAGAAAGAACATCCATTAAAGTTGACAAATATTTCGTCAGGCAGAGGCAGTGGGAATGTATGTGGTTCAAGCTGGTCGTTGAGTCCTGTGGAATAATCACCACATATGCGAAGATTTCCAGAAAACTTTCGAACGACTACTATAGGTGCAGACCACTGAGAGAAACTGGTAGGTGTGATGATACCTTCACGTTCTAATCTCTTTAACTCGTAGTCGACTGGATCTCTTGCTGCGTATGCCACTGGCCTTTTCGGACGAAATACGGGAACCGCTTGTGATTTAAGTTGTAAGTGAACTTTAAATGTCGCGCAGTGTCCTATTTCGTTTCGAAATACTTTTGGAAACATTATTCGAAGATCAGCATGTGTCGTTGTTCTGCTAACTTGAATGTTCTGACATGTCGTGTAGGATGTTACTGGTGCATCAAACAGTTGAAATTGCTGCATTAAATCTGAGCCTAGCAAATTTAGATGTGGAACAGCTGATACTGTGATGACTGATTGTTTTTGCCTTTTGTTGATTTCCACCATTGCATCGAATTCGCCAATAACATGAATTCGGTTCGCTGAAGCATCTCGTGGTTTGTGTAAAGATGTTCGCAAAGGCGGGCTTCCGATTTTCATCCAATTCTGTTCCGATATTAATGTTATATCAGACCCAGTATCGTGTTGCAATTTTAATAAAATATTATTTATGTGCAATGACACGAAACGTCTGTTTTTGGATGTGGAACTCATTGTATATACGCTTTTAATGTTCGTTCGCGTTTTCTTATTATTTTTCTTTTTAGCACGGAGTTCTTGTGATTTGTTTGTACTACGCGTCGTAAAACATGTACAAAACCCTTCTTTATGACCTAATTGACCACATTGAGTACATTTGTGAGTTGTAAAACTGCAGTCGCGCACAAAATGCATATTGCCACATTGCCAGCAAGGTCTTCTTAGTAATTCGGGTCGTTTTGGTTTGTTCTTCGCGTTCTGCTTTAGCTGAGCATCGATTGCGTAAACTTTTGGGTGGATTTGTTCTACCGTATTTGCATCCCGTTTTAAATTCGCAAGACGATGTATTTCTGCAACTAAGTGGTCAGTTAACGGTGAACTCTCATTCTCTGCGTCCAACATGTTTAACAATCTCGCACGAATGTCTTGGTCTTTCAGAGATTGTAACCCGTTAATGAGCATTAGGCATTTGAAGTTGTCCACAGTGCATTTATTAAGCATGAAATTTTCACAATATCGATTTACATTAGCTGCGTAACTTACGATGTCTAAATTTTCTTCACGAACGTTTTGCATGCATTTCACTCTAACACTAAACTGAGATTCTTTTCTACCAAAAAGTTTTTTTAGCGTGGTGATAGTATCGTTGAAGGTCAAATCACGTGGTTGTTTCGGCAGTATGTAGTCCTTATATTTATCGAATACGCAAGTGCTTACCTTCCTTAACAAAAGGCGTACTTTTGCTGCATTGTCGAGCTGCTCTGCCTCCACTTGAAATATGTCCTCATACCTGGTATACCATTGTGCAAACGTTCGGTTGTCGTCTGGGTCATACACAAATTCTCTTATGTTCTTTGATAGTACATCCATCAGATTTTCTGGACCATTTACTGGTGCTGTTGTGCTTGGTGCTGGTGACTGCGTTGAATTTCCAGAGTGCGTTGCTTGAAGAGTTGCGTCAATCAACCTGTTGAGTAAATCCTGCTGCTTTTCTGCTGACTCCTGTTGTCTTACGAGAAGCTGCACTACCACTTGCTCCAGAGTCGCCATAACCCCAAAAAGAAAAAAAAATGTTTTCCTCGTCGCCAAAATGTTGTGATCCTTAGTTTATGATAACATTTTCCGCGTATTACAATAGTCGGTGTTTGCTGTTTGGCAGTCGGATACAAAAGAAATATGAAAGCTTAAAGGTTTTGACATTACATACTAATTTTGACAATTGCAAAACTTGTTTTAGTGTTGCCAACAGAAGCTATACTCAAAATCAACGAGGTGAAGACAACACTTGGCAAGGCTGGATTTTATTTGAGAAAGTGGGCCTCAAACGCTGAAGATATTCTGCAAGGCATACCTGTACATGATCGGGAGACACCGTTTGCAGTGCCATCGGAAGGTTTGGAGCAGATCAAGACGTTAGGAGTACACTGGCTTCCCATGACAGACAAGTTTTCATATAGCTACACGGCACCAACGCAGTTTCAACCAACAAAGAGATCAATTTTGTCAACGATAGCGAGACTCTTTGATCCTATGGGATGGATTTCGCCATGCGTTATAAAGGCGAAATGTTTTCTTCAATTGTTGTGGATTCGCAAGAAGACATTGGACGAGCCAGTCAACGATCTATACGCGATCAACAACATTTCCCTACCGCGATGGGTGCAAACGAGAGAAAACGCAACACCGTTGGAAATCCATGGATTCTGCGACGCTTCGGAGAAGGCATTCGGCGCTGCAGTATACATTCGCGTTCTGAACAGCGATGGAAAAATCCATGTAAACTTGCTGGTTGCCAAAACCAGGGTTGCACCAGTCCAACCAATCAGCATACCACGCTTGGAATTGTGCGGAGCAGTCATGTTAGCGCGACTACTGAACCACGTGACGAAGACCCTCGTTTTGACGGACACCAAAGTGCATGCGTGGACCGATTCCACAATAACACTCTGTTGGATTCATGCACCACCAACAAGATGGGATACGTTCATTGGAAATCGAGTGGGGGAAATACAACGACTCACCAATCAACGAATATGGAAACATGTTCCAACTGTAACGAACCCCGAACGCTCGCCGCGTCGCGAGAGTCGTATGTGATCTTCCGTTATTATGCGAAGATCTAGTGTGGAAAGTCTTCGACCGGCACTATCACTCGCGCTAGCAAAAGCCTAACCACTCTCAATGTTTATCTCTCTAAACCGCTGACTCTCATTCGGGATTAACCCTCCTATTAACTTCCTCTACCCTTATGACCCAAGGTAACAGGGACCTTAGGCCAATCCGGGCAGAATAATAGGAGGGGTGTCCAGCCATCTTGTGGCACAGGCATGCTCCTCCGCTCGCTAGCTCACCGGCGGCGTGGGATCTTACCACAAGACCTGGACTGGGGTTACATATATTTTTACATGCCTGTAAAATTGCGAACACAAAGGTGTTACTATATCGCAACCGTAACCAACAAAAATAAAAAAAAACTTGCGAGGCCCGAGTTTCGTCTACTTCCGCATTTGCCACTTCCTGCCTCCATAGCGGAAATCAATACGGGGAGAGAGGATGATGTTACTTCTCTCTGAGCTGGCCCACCCCATGCTAAAAGAATGATCTAGCGTCCATGGCCACCGCTTCGCTCCACCTGCGATGGCCCCTAACCTGAAGGAAGGATAAAGCAAACTCCTAAAAAAAAAAGATTGCCTACCCCTGACTACGTTTTATACCCGTTTACCTGTTGTTCCATCCCCAACTCATCCTCTGAAATGCTTCTTACACGATTTCCATACTTACGCGCAACTGTACGGATTGAAAGAAACTCCCAACTAATACACGCATAGTTTTTCAAAGACCCCAGAAATAAGAAAACTGAAGAACTTTCGTAATCGTTATAAACGAAATCTTAGTTTTATTAAATAAAATAATAAAAAAAAAAAATCAGACGCCAACTCATTACTATCTTAACTATACTAATCTAATCGCAAAAGAAGGTAAGAATCATTGTTTATGAACTAAATTTTGTTTTTTTTTTTTTCAGGTAATTGTTCGTAAATAATTTTAATTTTTAATGTCGATAAGTATAATCTTAATCCGAAAATATTCTTTAAATAATAGGTATGGTAGGTATTCTCTTTTCATTTATTTTAATATTATTTTAATTTTTTCATTATCTTTTCTTTTCTTTACAGGTTTATTTTTGTTTATTAATTATTTTGTTTCGTTGTATTTTCCTTTAGGTTTTATTTCTCTATTTATTACTTTTTTTCTTCTTGCTTACAAAATTTTAATATATTTATTATTTTTTTCTCTCGCTAAA
Organism: Rhingia campestris; assembly: GCA_932526625.1. NCBI lineage: Eukaryota > Metazoa > Arthropoda > Insecta > Diptera > Syrphidae > Rhingia > Rhingia campestris. Next base: position 83,434,913 of record OW052184.1, on the reverse strand, counting down.
ATTTTTCTTTCAGTGTACTTTTCTTTACTACTTTAAACTATTTTTCTTTTTTTTTTTTTTTACAGATTTATCCTCTTTGTTTTTATTTAATCTTTTTTTTTTTTTTGAACAAGAAAAATTCTTTCAGTGTACTTCTTAATTATTCGCAAATTTATCGTTGTTGATTTTATTCAAAATTTTCTTCCAATGTATGTTACTTTTCTAGCTGATATCTTTTTTGTTTTTATATAGGTCAATTACTACATTTAAGGCACTGGTTTTAAATATTTCCACATACAAATAAAAAAAACTTACCCTTATTAGAGGGTTAATTACCCAAGGTGATGGACTGGGGTGCACCGCATTCCGCCTCGTTTGTTGAATGATGGACGCTACACTAGGGAATAAATTAATTTAAACGCAGCGCGTACAATAACAAGGAATTGACCAAACTATTCCAAAAGATTTTATTCGGTTATCGACTCTTTTTATTTAATTCACACGACAATAGAGAGAAAGGGTTTCCTAGCACATAGTGCTCCCTCTAGGGTCACCTAGGAGAACAGAGCCTAGTTGGTTGAGGTATCTGCTGATTAATATTTTTCTGCTGTTGAGGCGGTGGATTTCTGATGGTTGATCTGGTGGTGTTCCGGGGGGTTTTTTTTCGCGGTGAAGTGTCTATATCGTCGACCTCTTTGGATGGGGGGGGGTATTTGGTCGATCACAAAAACAGGTTCACGAAGGGGAAGGGACAAGGGTATGGGACGAAGCGCTTGATTGATAGATGGTTTTTTTACGCGTGGCAATTTTATTAATAATTTCTTTTTTTTTTATATGAAAAAAATTCTTTTTTTTTGTTTTTTGAGCTGCGAAATTTTGCCGTGCGCTTGCGCTGCTTCTGTGGGTGCACTAGGTCACTTAAGCAATGTTTTTTTTTCTTTTGCACACACGTGGGGGGGGGGGGGGGGGTTTGGTATGGTTTTGATTCTTTTTTTTTTCACTTTTCCTTTTCACTGGGTTTAGGTTGTTTTTTTTTTGTTGTTGGTGTAGGTTTTGTTAATTTTTTTTTGTTTTTCGTCTTTTAGTTTTTTTTTTCCACGTGGCACTATGGACTTTGTGTCCACTAATCTGGCGATGACCGCGCTTTCACTAGCGGGGTTAGGCACTTTTTTTAGGATTTGTTTTTTTGTATACATTTTTTTTTTGTTTGACTCGCGAGCGGGACTTGTTGCCGAGAGGGGGAAAGCCGATGCCCGGGTACGCTGCGTGCTGATGCGTGCGAACGTGGCGTGGTTTTGGAGAGCGTGGGGGTTAGGATGGGCACTTTTCGTTGCCTTTCGCGATATTCATTTTTTTTGTTGTTTCTGTATTTATGTTCGAAGAACTTGTAGTGTGATCTTTGTCACTTAGGAAAACCAAAAAAAAAACGCGGTAACTTTTACCAGTCTTCGCTCTCTCCAGCCACGTCCGATTCGCGTCACCTACTCGTTAAAACAGACCGAGCAACCACCGGAAAACCTCCTATCACCCAAGCTAGCCGGAAATGTCTCCCTCACACCAATAGGCACAGCCCATGACAGAACTCTATAATCCCGTAGCTCGCAGGATTTTGACCACAGAACTCGCCTTTTGGTCTTAAAATTCAAGTTGAGATTTTTCGGACCTTTTAGGAAACAAATAATTAATTTTTGAATAAAAGTTTGCGAGCTAAAGGGAGTACAAAATTCTGCCATAAACTGAGCGAAAATGATGGCCGGTTCCGACGTTTCCGCTTGCTGTTTACGCTCAGCACCATAACCTTGCAGCGAAAATCTAGTTCACAATGATTCCTTTGCTATTTAGCGATTCGATAGTTTTTGCCAAACGTAGTATGAGCTTAATAGATTTTTTTTTTCCTCTGAGGTTTCCCACAAAACTTGAGATTTTCATAAGTCTGACGAATGAAAAGATTAAGACAACAGAAACCTCATGAATGATGTTATTATGGTTGCCGACCGACCCACCCTGAGAATAACCATGAGTCTCATGTTCAGGCTGAGTACTCGGGCGTATACGTGACATTTTTCTTTATTTTCCCTGGAGAAGAGCTATGAAGGGTATATTTTTTTTTTTCCTGAGGGTGTTCAGCGGCGAATGTCCTTGGAGTGAGTTATACCTAAGCTGCGACCAGCGGTATCAACTAAGTCATATAGATTATTTCCGATTAGGCGGCTAATTCGGGCCTTCTGAAACTTTGGACAAAGCTTCGCATTGATTCCTTTTGAAGCATCACTTTGCACAAAATTGCGCCTAAAGACCTCATCTCCTACTTTGTACTTAACTGGCTTACTACGCGTGTTATACACCTCCGCGTACGAGTTGTGCGCTTTTTCCAGGGAACTTTTAATGTGTGAATGCAACACACTCATCCTAGCTGCTTTAGGTAAAATCTCCAAGTCCGCGTTATTTAAACCTCCTAACTCTCTCAACAGTTGGTAGTCGCTAGCGTGTTCAATCATCCGCTGACCGAATACGGCTTCGTAAGGGGACATTGCAATAGCCGAGTGAACGCCCGTTCTCAGCGCACAGGCTATTTGAGGGATATGCTTATCCCAGTTGGACTGATCGCTATCAATATACGACCGTATGGCCGACAGGATAGAACGATTAACTCTCTCGCTAGCATTTGCCTGAGGCGAGTACGCCGCCGTTTTGACATGATTAATGCCAAACGTATTCATACATGTCGCGAATTCTTTGCTCAAAAACTGCTTCCCGTTATCGGATAAGATAGTTTCAGGTACACCGAATAAAAGAAATATATTTTTTTGGAGAAATGATATCGCCATTTCAGAGGTAGCTTTCCTGATAGGTTCAATAAATACGAACTTCGTCAGTTGGTCCAGGGCCACTATAATATGAGTGTTTCCTAGTTTTGACCTGGGATACGGACCTAGGAAATCAATATAAATATGTTGGAATGGTCGTTCCACCACGAAAGCATTTCCCATCGGAGCTCTTAAAATGGCGTTCGGTGCTTTGGTTGTTTTGCAAATCTCACAATTTTTAACGAAAAGTTTTACTTGGGTAGCCATGTTCGGCCAATAAAATTGCTGTCGTAAACGGTATAAGGTTTTAGCGATACCTCCGTGCGAGGCCTTGGGTGGGGAATGAGCCAGAAAAATAAGGTTTTCGGTTAACGCTGCTGGAACCCATAACTTCCAGGTCCAATCGTCTTCTTCTGGATTACCTGTACTATGATTGACCTTCTTATAAACGAAATTGTCCGAATTACGAAGATCAGGTAGTTGGTTTTTATTCTGCGCAACTGATTCTATGATTTGACGATATTCTTTCGACTGAAAAGCCGGATCCGCCAAATCGATATGAAGCACATCATTCAATTCCTTTGCGATTGAGCCATCGGATTGTAGGGCCTCCACCTCGTACACGCGCGACAACGCATCAGGTACGACGTTTAAGCCACCTTTCCTATGCTCAATCTCAAAGGTGTATCCTTGAAGTTCCAAGCTCCACCGCGCTAACCGTCCCTTTAAATCTTTCAGACTCATTAACCACTTAAGACTCGCGTGATCGGTTATGACTCTAAATCTATACCCCTCGACGTACGGCCTAAATTTTTGTATGCCCATAACAGCTGCCAAGCACTCTCGCTCCGTAACGGAGTAGTTACGTTGCGCATCATTCAGTTTATGTGAGTAATAGAAAATAGGACGTTCCACACCAGCTTCATCCTCTTGACACAACACTGCACCTACACCTGTGGCTGAGGCATCGCACATTATGATAAATTTCTTGTTGAAATCAGGATTGATGAGAACTGGAGCCGTGGTCAAATTGTGTTTTATTGTATGGAACGATTCTATTGCTTTCTCACTTAAACTGAACTTCACGCCTTTTTTTAAGGTGTCAGATAGAAAAGACGCAAGGGAAGAAAAATTGGGGACAAATCGTCGGTACCACCCGGCCATGCCCAAGAAACGTCTGACTTGACGAGCGTTCTGCGGTACCGGAAATTCCTTAATTGCTGCTACCTTCCCTGGATCTACCTTTAGCACGCCATTCCCTACAATATAGCCGAGATATTTTACTTCTTGATAACAAAACTTGGATTTCTCCACGTTAATTGTTAGTCCTGCTGCTCGTAATTGTGTTGCTACTAGGGTCAGAAGTTTGATGTGTTCTTCGAAATTCCCTGAGAAGACCAGCAAGTCATCCAGGTATACGAATACTTGATGTCGTAGTTGGTGGGGTATCACCTTGTCCATAAGCCTGCATAGGCGCTGAGGCGCGTTGCAGAGCCCAAAGGGCATAACCTTAAATTGATACAGAGGCCTACCGGGGACTGTAAACGCAGTCTTTTCTCGTGACCTTTGCTCCAGCGGTATTTGCCAAAAGGCGTCTTTCAGATCCACACTCGAGATGAAATGCGTATCTGAAAGGCGACCTAGCAACCCTTCAATATGCGGCAGAGGGTATGCGTCCTTTTTAGTGACCGAATTAAGTTTTCGCACGTCTAAGCATAGTCGGTGCTTCTCAGCTTTTCTTACCAAAACAACTGGGGAGCTCCACGAACTCGAACTTTCTTCGATCACGTCCAAAGCAATCATACGATCCAACTGCGCATAAAGAAGACTTTGCACCGCTGGAGATACGGGATAGTGACGCTGTTTGATCGGCTCTGCGTCCCCTGTATCAATTTTATGTTCCTCCAGGTTGGTTTTTCCCAAGCCAGAGGTAGCAAAAGAAGGGAACAGGCTTATGGCTTCATCTAATATCCTGTGATTTTCGCTAGTCAACTCATGGGGTAAGGAGAGAACACTATTACCCGATACTGCAACACCCGAGTCCTCACGACTAATGGAGAGATTCGACAAATCCGAAGTTTTTACAGACATCTCGGCTATGATTTTAGGGGCTATGTGGAACTGCTTCCAGAAATCGACTCCCAGATAGAGATCTTTTGTCAACGTTGGTACTATATACAGTGTCAGGTCTTCTTCGTTTGTTTTGTATTTTATTTTACATTTTATTACCCCTACTATGTCCTGTTGTTTGCCATCTGCAGTGGTAACTGCAGAAACGAAACGCTTGTAGGGAATTTTATTTTTTTGCAGAAACTCTACCCCACCTGAACCAAGGCAACTTATGCACGCTCCACTATCTAGGAGACCTAACCAATCTTTCCCAAAAATCGTAACGGACGCATACGGACGAGGGTCCGCATCCACACATTGTAAAGAAGTTGCCGCAATAGCAAGATGCATTTGCCTTCTTTCCTTAAAACGTGCTCGGAGCTTTTCTACCGGTTTGGATACGTAGGGGCTTTTAAAAATTCGCTCTCTCGCTTCGTTATATTCTTGTATGCGTTGGTGCAACGATTTTTTTGGGCGGCTGGTTACGTTTTCGGGGGTCTCTTGGGTGGTGTCAGCTAGGATTGGGGGATTCAAGGGCCGTTGTAATATGGTGATAGGGTGGCAAGAGTCGGTAAGGGTTTTTAATTCGCCGGATGTGCATTTCTCGAACAATCCCCCCCGGGTGAAGGACTGCTCTTCAGAGAGTTTCCCGTTCCCGAGCAATTCGGACACTTTGGAACGGTCGTGTTCGCGCGGCCACATTTGTAGCAAAACAGTGAACGCTGTTCACTCTCACACTCGAAGAACGTATGTCCAGGCTCTCTACAATTCCAGCACCTCAAGGAGATTGTATTTCGGGGCCGAAAATTAACGGCTTCGACTTGTGTCTGGGAGGAGCAAGCTGCTTCTTGGACTGTGCCTTCAAGTTCATACACGTTTCTTCGAGGAGGAGTAACTTGGTTGTATCGCGGCTTTTGCGTATCATGGTCACTGATAAACTTCTCAATTGTACGACACACATGCACCATTTCGGGTATGCTATGTGTACTAAACGTAATGAGATGTTCACCAACTCGTCGCTTAACGTTTTGCTTTATGACCTCGATAAACTCGCGGTTGGTTTTCGGTACGCGTAGTCTAGAGTTCAGTTGCATTAAGTCTCCGAAAAACTCATCAAACGTTTCGTATGGACCTTGTTTTCGGTCAGACATTTTTCTGGACAATTCGAAGTCGGATTCCAAGCTGCGGTACTGTTCTATTAGGGCCAGGCGAAGCGTGGACCAATTGACAGACGGATTGCTTTTCAGAAACATCCAAAACCACGTTTCTACTTGACCGGTTACAAAATGGTGGAAGTTGTTCACGACGTCGTTCCACGTTACTTGGTAGGAATCTTTTAGGCGTTCAATTCGAAACAAGAAATCATCGACAGACATTTTCTTGTTGTCGAATTGAAGTCCCCATTTGTGGTAGTTCGTGTATCTTCCAACCGATGTCGCAGGCGAAGCGGCTTGGGGGACATATTCAGAAGAGGGGGTTGGATCACCCAACTGCATATTACTGAATTGTCGCAGAAAGTTGTCGACATTAGAGCCTTGTGCCATATTAACCGGATACATTCCGGGATTTTCCGCGGGCGCAGTACTTCGCTGGTGAAGGGAAGATTCTGCTTCAAAATCCGTACGTCTGTTGACGTCGTAGACATTGGGTTGACTATTCTGAGCGGGGACTGGAGCTAGGTTTCTGGTATTTGATAGAACTGGCGGTTGAGTAGGGGTAGGAGCTGCTAAGGCCGCTCTTACCAAATTGCCAACTTCACGCTGAAGGGCCTCTCGGTTCTTTTCCAGTTCTTCCCGGATAAACCTTAAATCGTCCGTACGATTGATCCCAACAGTAGCAGATACCACGTCTCTTACATACTGTTGAAATTGTTCCGATTCGCAAGAATCGTTGCCACGAACTGAAGTATTTGGCGAAGCGATAGGGACAGATTCAGCGACTGGCTCTAAAACGCGGGTAGAATTTGGAGGCGTGACAAAAGACTGGTTTGGAGGGACAGACATATTGCTCAGCTGAGAAGTTCTCTTCGTGTCTTTTGGCTTTGCGGTACTACTACTACTACTCCTAGTACCGTATGGATGTCCTGAGAGAGTTTTAGCAGGCTGGTTCGTGCCAGGGTTAGACATGTCCAGAAAATTATAGTTCAACTTTGAACAAAATATAAATATATAATTTAGAATCTAAGTATTAAATAAGTTTTTTTCTTTTTCTTTATTTCGAATTTTCTCGAAAAAATATTTTTTTTTTTTTTTTTGTACCGCTTTGATACACGCTAACCTAAAGATTCGTTCAGTATCTCTACGGTACCCAAAACGGTATATTATATCAAAAAAAAAATTCCAAAATTCTCAAAATCTATCTCTTCACACGTAAGTAGAATTGGAATGATATAAAGGGTTTCAAAAATTAAATTTCAATTATCATGTAGCATTGAGGATGAGTCGGATCAGAATAGGTATGGATATAGATATTAAACGTAGTCACAGATTTTTTGATTTCAATTTCCACTATGGATATATGGTATCTTCCCCTATACCTAAATATATCAGCCGTTTTTTTTTTTTTTTTTTTTTTGGTACTCTGAGGCTTGGTAGTCTTTGCGTTGTGAAGCAACAGACGAAAGCGGGGAAATTATTCGACCCACTTTCCGGACTTAACACAAGCGACCAACTACCACACTAAGAAAATTCGCTCTAGCTTAGACCATATGCATCAGACATACTTGGAAAGTATGTATCCAGGTACCGGCCATATGATCATTTTGCTATAGCGTATGCCAAAATAAAAAAACTGGTTGGGTGTTTGCGACAGTCGTAGACGATGATGTATGACATCCATCTACCGGACAAACCTCCAAAGTTAATGCTGAGGATGACATGACGAAGGGTTCCAAGGTTGCAACGGACATAACTGAAAAAAATGTTGTTTGCACTCAGTTATCGGACAAGCTGAAGAAAGATGGAAAATAGTTCTAGCAAGAAAAATTTTTGTCATGTATCCATATTTCGAGAAGGGAAATTTTTAATGAACTGGAAAATTTAAAGTGGATGTGAAGGTTAAAATGACAAAACTTCGGGCCCCACGTTGGGCGCCACCTGTAACAAACCCCGAACGCTCGCCGCGTCGCGAGAGTCGTATGTGATCTTCCGGTATTATGCGAAGATCTAGTGTGGAAAGTCTTCGACCGGCACTATCACTCGCGCTAGCAAAAGCCTAACCACTCTCAATGTTTATCTCTCTAAACCGCTGACTCTCATTCGGGATTAACCCTCCTATTAACTTCCTCTACCCTTATGACCCAAGGTAACAGGGACCTTAGGCCAATCCGGGCAGAATAATAGGAGGGGTGTCCAGCCATCTTGTGGCACAGGCATGCTCCTCCGCTCGCTAGCTCACCGGCGGCGTGGGATCTTACCACAAGACCTGGACTGGGGTTACATATATTTTTACATGCCTGTAAAATTGCGAACACAAAGGTGTTACTATATCGCAACCGTAACCAACAAAAATAAAAAAAAACTTGCGAGGCCCGAGTTTCGTCTACTTCCGCATTTGCCACTTCCTGCCTCCATAGCGGAAATCAATACGGGGAGAGAGGATGATGTTACTTCTCTCTGAGCTGGCCCACCCCATGCTAAAAGAATGATCTAGCGTCCATGGCCACCGCTTCGCTCCACCTGCGATGGCCCCTAACCTGAAGGAAGGATAAAGCAAACTCCTAAAAAAAAAAGATTGCCTACCCCTGACTACGTTTTATACCCGTTTACCTGTTGTTCCATCCCCAACTCATCCTCTGAAATGCTTCTTACACGATTTCCATACTTACGCGCAACTGTACGGATTGAAAGAAACTCCCAACTAATACACGCATAGTTTTTCAAAGACCCCAGAAATAAGAAAACTGAAGAACTTTCGTAATCGTTATAAACGAAATCTTAGTTTTATTAAATAAAATAATAAAAAAAAAAAATCAGACGCCAACTCATTACTATCTTAACTATACTAATCTAATCGCAAAAGAAGGTAAGAATCATTGTTTATGAACTAAATTTTGTTTTTTTTTTTTTCAGGTAATTGTTCGTAAATAATTTTAATTTTTAATGTCGATAAGTATAATCTTAATCCGAAAATATTCTTTAAATAATAGGTATGGTAGGTATTCTCTTTTCATTTATTTTAATATTATTTTAATTTTTTCATTATCTTTTCTTTTCTTTACAGGTTTATTTTTGTTTATTAATTATTTTGTTTCGTTGTATTTTCCTTTAGGTTTTATTTCTCTATTTATTACTTTTTTTCTTCTTGCTTACAAAATTTTAATATATTTATTATTTTTTTCTCTCACTAAAATTTTTCTTTCAGTGTACTTTTCTTTACTACTTTAAACTATTTTTCTTTTTTTTTTTTTTTACAGATTTATCCTCTTTGTTTTTATTTAATCTTTTTTTTTTTTTGAACAAGAAAAATTCTTTCAGTGTACTTCTTAATTATTCGCAAATTTATCGTTGTTGATTTTATTCAAAATTTTCTTCCAATGTATGTTACTTTTCTAGCTGATATCTTTTTTGTTTTTATATAGGTCAATTACTACATTTAAGGCACTGGTTTTAAATATTTCCACATACAAATAAAAAAAACTTACCCTTATTAGAGGGTTAATTACCCAAGGTGATGGACTGGGGTGCACCGCATTCCGCCTCGTTTGTTGAATGATGGACGCTACACTAGGGAATAAATTAATTTAAACGCAGCGCGTACAATAACAAGGAATTGACCAAACTATTCCAAAAGATTTTATTCGGTTATCGACTCTTTTTATTTAATTCACACGACAATAGAGAGAAAGGGTTTCCTAGCACATAGTGCTCCCTCTAGGGTCACCTAGGAGAACAGAGCCTAGTTGGTTGAGGTATCTGCTGATTAATATTTTTCTGCTGTTGAGGCGGTGGATTTCTGATGGTTGATCTGGTGGTGTTCCGGGGGGTTTTTTTTCGCGGTGAAGTGTCTATATCGTCGACCTCTTTGGATGGGGGGGGGTATTTGGTCGATCACAAAAACAGGTTCACGAAGGGGAAGGGACAAGGGTATGGGACGAAGCGCTTGATTGATAGATGGTTTTTTTACGCGTGGCAATTTTATTAATAATTTCTTTTTTTTTTATATGAAAAAAATTCTTTTTTTTTGTTTTTTGAGCTGCGAAATTTTGCCGTGCGCTTGCGCTGCTTCTGTGGGTGCACTAGGTCACTTAAGCAATGTTTTTTTTTCTTTTGCACACACGTGGGGGGGGGGGGGGGGTTTGGTATGGTTTTGATTCTTTTTTTTTTCACTTTTCCTTTTCACTGGGTTTAGGTTGTTTTTTTTTTGTTGTTGGTGTAGGTTTTGTTAATTTTTTTTTGTTTTTCGTCTTTTAGTTTTTTTTTTCCACGTGGCACTATGGACTTTGTGTCCACTAATCTGGCGATGACCGCGCTTTCACTAGCGGGGTTAGGCACTTTTTTTAGGATTTGTTTTTTTGTATACATTTTTTTTTTGTTTGACTCGCGAGCGGGACTTGTTGCCGAGAGGGGGAAAGCCGATGCCCGGGTACGCTGCGTGCTGATGCGTGCGAACGTGGCGTGGTTTTGGAGAGCGTGGGGGTTAGGATGGGCACTTTTCGTTGCCTTTCGCGATATTCATTTTTTTTGTTGTTTCTGTATTTATGTTCGAAGAACTTGTAGTGTGATCTTTGTCACTTAGGAAAACCAAAAAAAAAAACGCGGTAACTTTTACCAGTCTTCGCTCTCTCCAGCCACGTCCGATTCGCGTCACCTACTCGTTAAAACAGACCGAGCAACCACCGGAAAACCTCCTATCACCCAAGCTAGCCGGAAATGTCTCCCTCACACCAATAGGCACAGCCCATGACAGAACTCTATAATCCCGTAGCTCGCAGGATTTTGACCACAGAACTCGCCTTTTGGTCTTAAAATTCAAGTTGAGATTTTTCGGACCTTTTAGGAAACAAATAATTAATTTTTGAATAAAAGTTTGCGAGCTAAAGGGAGTACAAAATTCTGCCATAAACTGAGCGAAAATGATGGCCGGTTCCGACGTTTCCGCTTGCTGTTTACGCTCAGCACCATAACCTTGCAGCGAAAATCTAGTTCACAATGATTCCTTTGCTATTTAGCGATTCGATAGTTTTTGCCAAACGTAGTATGAGCTTAATAGATTTTTTTTTTCCTCTGAGGTTTCCCACACAACCCAGCTCAACCCAGCTGACTTGGCGTGCCGAGGAGTACTGCCCTCGGTGCTAAAGGAGGCAACCTTATGGTGGAATGGCCCTTCATTCCTTAACTCGGAATGGAAATTTGAAGTTCCTATTCAACCAACGGATCTTACGACGAGAGAAGGTGAAAAACACATCCGCGTTCATCGGACAGAAATAGTCGAAAACCCAATAGGTCAACTGATCGTACGTTTGTCCAATCTTAACCGATTAACAAGGGCTGTTGTGTACTGCAATCGGTTCATCCACATAAGAGGACAAACTAAGCGATACGTTTTACAGCCAACGAACTCAACACAGCAACTAAAACTCTAGTCCGAATTGCCCAAAGTGAAATGTTTCCTGACGGTATCACCAAGACTAATAGTGCATTCACACCGAACCATAAACTGAGTTTTCGCAAAAACACCTGAAACCTTCATCAAAAACCGAGTTTTCCCATACATTTTCAGTTATCAAAACCTAGTTGGTTACGACGTAACCATCTCATAACCACTTCGCTGACGTCATCTCGTTGCAGGTTGTTGGAAAGAACACACCTTTTCATACGTTCTACACGTGTTCCACACGTCCCACAAAACAGCTGATGAACTCGCTGTCAAAACAAATGTTTTTTTTCAGGTATCAGAATATTTTTCTTCATATCCATTATCCATTTTAATTTTGTACAATTAAAATGGATATCGAAAATAAAAAAAAATAAAAAGAAGAAGCTGTGGTGTTTGCTAGACGAGGAGTACTTGGTGGAGTTATGGGCAGCCAAAAATGAAGATCTTAGAGGATGCCGAAAGAACGGGCACATTTTTCGAGAAATGTCTGCGGCATTTGGAAATGTACACACCAGATGAAATTAAAACAAAACTACACAATATGACGACCAGATATAAGTAAGTACCTACTTATTAAATAAAACTGATTTTTTCCATTTTATTCTTGTTATTTTATTGTCTTATTTTGCAGGAAAGAAAAACTACTTGTTGGACCATCAGGAGGTTCACCGTCGGAATGGCAGCTGTATTCCAAAATACATGCCATTCTAGGAGAGCATAGGATTCACAATCTTGAGTCAATCCAAGAAGATAGTCGTCCTGTAGGTAATAAAACAAATTTAATTATAATCATAATAATATTTTATTGATAATTGTCTTACATTAAAGCTATTTATTCTCCACCACCGCCTTCCTCCTGGTTCGATGAAAACTCGCTGCCATATTCTTCACCAAGTGCTTCTCGTGCTGATCTCCCCTCAACGTCAACATCCAGACCTAGGCAAGCAAAAAAGAGACGGTTATGTTTAAGCGAAGACCTTAATGCAGTAAATAAATCCATCGATACACTTACGGATAAAATAATGGAATCAGATACAAATTCTTTCCAATTGGAAAAAGAAAGAAATGATATTCTGAGAGAATTTGTATCTGATTCCAAAGAATTCCATAGAGGAGTACTTAATTTTTTAAATAAACAAGAAAAATAATTTTGATTTGTGTTTTGTTTTTCAATGGCAATATTGAACTTACTTAAGTATTCGCTTATGGCACTTCGTATGTTTGCAGCTGTTTGTAGTTTGATTATATTAGAATTCATTTTATTATTCAATTTCAATATTTTCACACACAAATGTTGGAGTTAGTATCACAATTCACAGCTGATTGAAATGTCAAACAAAACCTGGTCAGAGTCGGTGCGAAAGCATCCAGTGGTTTACGTAAACTTTTTGCCAAAAACTCAGTTTATGATTCGGTGTGTAAGCACTATAAAGGAATGGGACAACTCAATCCTTTTACGGACAATGAAGGAATTTGGAGAGTTGGTGGAAGACTCGCAATGGCGAATCTGGATTACGACCAACAACATCCAATTATTTTAAAATCGCACCGCGTAACTGAACTCATAATTCAAGATGCTCACCAACGGACGTTACATGGAAGACTACAGCAGATGGCAGTTTATTTACGCGCGAAATACTGGATTTGTTCGATGAAACGCGCAATCAAAAAATGCATTCATAAATGCACTATATGTTTCAGGTATCGAACAAGACCAGCACATCAACTAATAGGAGAGTTACCAACACCGAGAGTAAACATCAGCCGCCCGTTTCTACACACAGGCTTAAATTATGCGGGTCCAGTCACTATCCGCGCTTGGAAAGGCCGTGGAGCCAAATGCTACAAGGGCTATTTAGCAATATTTGTCTGCCTAGCAACAAAGGCAATTCACCTGGAGGCGGTGAGTGACCTCACAACACAAGCCTTTATTGCTGCCTTTCGTAGATTTGCAGGAAGACGAGGAGTATGCAGCCAAATATACAGCGACTGTGGAAAAAACTTCGTTGGAGCGGAAGTCGAACTACGTCGTCAACTAAAAGCTGCAATGCACGATTGGAAAGAAATCGCGGACGTTTTGGCAACACACGGCACAACATGGAATTTCATTCCTCCTGCTTCACCCCACTTCGGCGGACTTTGGGAAGCAGGAGTAAAGAGTGTCAAATACCATTTGAAGCGAATCGCCGAAAATGGGACATTGACCTTTGAAGAGCTCGCCACGCTTCTGATTCAAATAGAAGCATGTTTGAACTCTAGTCCACTGTGTCCAATTACAGAAGACCCCGACGACTTCCAAGCACTGACACCATCGCATTTCCTTATCGGACAACCCATGACGATTGTTCCTGAAGCAGACTACGGAAGAGAAACCCGAAATTGTGTTGACCGATGGAAGCTCCTCCAAGCACACCTCCAATCGTTTTGGGATCAATGGCAAGGCGAATACCTGGCACGTCTTCAACAGAGACCAAAATGGCAAAAACAACAGCCACAAATGAAGGTCGGAGATTTGGTCTTATTGAAGGATGAGCGGCTTCCACCAGCGCGATGGAATTTATGCCGCATCATCGAGACATACCCGGGCGCTGACAATGTCACCAGAGTCGTAAAGATAAAAACCGCGCAAGGAGAATGCCGACGGCCGATCACAAAACTCTGTCCACTTCCGATAAACACGAGCGAAGAGCAAAACGAAAGCGAGTCAAAGAAAATTTAAATACCAGCACTCATCACAATTAAGCCCAATACCTACATAATCAAATTAAATCAACTATCCAAAATATCAATGAAGAAGAAAACAAAGGTAGTAATTTGAATTAAATTCTATCATTTATTAACAAAATCAAATACACTAACAAATTGGAAAATACCTAAATTATAGCGAATAAAAAACAATAAAAACAAAGGCTACATCGACACAAACTAAATTTATAATTTCACAATACAACACAAATAATTATGTTATTACGTCCATTGAAATTCAGCGTAGCAACATAATAAACAAACCCAATTAATTATGGCACAACGTCCATTTTAATTCACATCGCTGAATAATTATCCAGCGATTGTAAACAAATTAATTGATGACAGCCAGACCCGAACTGTCATCAAACCCAACACAACACTAACATTGCAACGCCTTCCAACATGCAACTCAGGAATTGCACCCAATTGTATACACACACATATCGATTATGCACAATTTAATTGATGTCCAATTCGGCATAACTCAACACAATGATAAAATGATATCAAACTTCTTATCACTATCACTTACAGAAGATATCACTGTACACATACTGTACACATACGGTACGGTACTCAATGGGGAACCCACAACCCAAGAAATCAACACACAATCCAAGAAAACTCACCCAAGCATAAATTACCCAAGAAAGTTTAATTATAAATATAATATAATAAAAAACAAATTTACTCACCCTTCATACATGAAGCTGTTACTGGAGCTGTTGCTGGAACTGGAGCTGGAGGTGGAGCTGTTGCTGGAGCTGTTGCTGGAGCTGGAGCGGGATGCTGGCACTACACTTCACTGTACCACTGCACTTCACTGCACTTAACTCTGAATGCTGAATTCGTCACATGAATTCCAGAGTCTTCAATCACTTATCACAAGCAAAAAAAAAAAATTATTACCGCGGCGCGCAATCAAAGAAAAACTAATTCGGAAACGACACCAGAAACCGCGAACGACGAAGGAGAATACGAAACTAATAACGCATCTCGTGCACTGATAAACAATAATTCATCAACACCAGTCGCGTAAACAAAGCACTGTAATCACTCAATGCAAGCAATGATAGCAAAGAGAACCAACGCACAGCACACAAACGGGACAGTGCGTACATGAAGTAGCACAGGGCATGATGAGTCGGTAAAAATCTTCTCACTGCATAGAGAAGTACAAGTAATCCCGTTGATCATTTGCATTACCCTTTCGCATTCCCTTCTTGTTTTTTGTTATTGCGTTGGCGTGTATGTACGCTCTAGATGTCATATGTTTACATTGAATTTTACTAAACCCTTTTTTTTATTTTCATGTATCAAATAAAAACACGCATGAAGAGAAGACAGGTGGATATCGGTACATACTGAGATGTTCGGTTCACAGTAGTGGCCGTAAAAGTAAACAAAGGATCAGAACAAAGTTTAACAACATCGCCGCTGTGGGGGGAGAATGTTGGTGATTGACATTATCCCCAAGAACAAAATACTTATTCAGCACAAATAATGTGCTATAAAATGATGAATGCGTCCATTGCAAAATGACAAGATGAATATAAACAAGAAATGTAACCTTTTTGACAGTCCGCCAAAATAGGATAATTTGCGCCAATAAAATGATAATCGCACTTATAACGTAAGACAAAGGTTGTGTTTTATTTTACATATTTTAACTCTTTCACAAAGACGGAAAAACAGTCTGAGAAGACTAGTTCGGTTCCGTTTAGTGACGGGGGTCAATGTGAGGAATTTTATATTTCCTAGTGAATAGGACCAGTTCAGTCTTATGTGGGTTGACACCCAGTCCACAACTGACCGCCCATTTGGAAAGTTTATTGAGTGGGTTTTGGAGAAGCTCCTTGAGTGTATTCAGGTGTTTCCCTGCGACAGCGATAGCGACGTCATCCGCGTAGGCAATCACGTGGCATGCCTCTGCTTCCAGGATAAATAAAAGCTCACTAGGTTCCAGAGAAGAGGGGACAGGACCCCACCTTGCGGGGTCCCTCTACTGACATGTCTTCTGGTCGAAGCACCACCCAGTGTTGTGTTGATAATCCGGCTATTTAATAACAAATTAATCAGCATTCCAAGTGAGTGATCGACTTTCAGTCATGTTAGCACCTTAATGATCGCTCCCGAATTAACGTTGTTAAAAGCCCCTTCGATGTCCAGGAATGCAACCATAGTGCAGCATAACGACTTTTCAATAATACGCACTAATGTGTGCAGGGCTGTTTCTACAGATTTTCCCTTACAGTACGCATGTTGGGATGCAGATAGCTGATTTACATCAATGCTACTGCGAAGATGAATATCAACCAGTCTTTCCAGGGTTTTCAGAAGGAATGATGATAAGCTTATAGGTCTTAGGTCTTTCGGATTGACATGAGAACTTTTACCAGATTTGGGTATGAATACAACTTTGACTTCTCTGCAAACCTTGGGAATATGAATCAGGTCGATGCAGCCCCTAAGGATGGCTTCCACCCAGGGTAGGATAAGATCAGATCCAAAGTACGCTGCAGCTCGGCTGGTATAATGCCGTCGGGTACCGTGGATTTAAAGGGTTTGAAGCTATGTATTGCCCAATGTATTTTATCTTTTGTTATAAGATCTTGTAAGCTGCCGGTCAATAGATTGGTTCTATTGATGTGGTCTTGAAAAGCTTCCTGTGAGCTACCTGGGAAATGGGTGTCCATTAGTAGCTCTATGGATTCTTTGCTTGAGGTCGTCCAGGTGCCATCTGTTTTTTTTGAGATAGCTTGGAACAGTTTGACTAGTGGATAGGATTTTTCGTAGTCTGTACGCTTCGGAAGTCTCCTCTATTTTTTCACAGAAGAGTCTCCAGGATTTGGACTTCCTCAGTTCCTTTTGTATATTGTATATTGTAGGGGATCCAGTCAGAGGATTCGTTCAAACTTTTAGCTCTATTGAATAGTTTTCTACATTTCTGCCATGGCATACTCAGATTCTCAGACCACCATGGAGGTTTTTGTTTCCCTCTAGGTTTCCTTAGTGGACAAGAGCATGACAGTGATTGGTTAAAAGCAGATGTTAGCTTATCAACAAGGTTATCAAGCTCTTGGGTACTTCTAGGAGGGCTAGGTTGAGCGGGGGATACTAGTCTTTTCATAGTTTCTCTGTATTTTAGCCAGTCGGTTTTACAATAATTTCAAAAATCGCTTTGCTGGGGATGAAATCATCCAGACCAAATTGTATGTATCTGTGGTCAGAAAAAGAGTGCTCACTAGATACCTTCCAATCTTGGATCATGTAATGGATGTGATTTGAAACAAGCGTAATGTCAAGGACTTCTTGTCTGTTGCTGGTGATGAATGTTGGTTCATTTACATTGTTGCATAGCAAGAGATTTGTACTTAAAAGATAATCAAATAGTAACTCACCTCATTAGTTAATGTCAGAACTGCCCCAGATTGTGTGGTGTGCGTTAGCATCACTCCCAAGGATGAGTCCAGTTTTTCGTTTCTCCGCATCTGCGATCGTCCTCCCCAGGTTTTCCTTAGGGAAGGGTCCCACATGGTCGTGGGCGAGATACGCCGAGACCAACCAGTACTTCTGTGAATTGACTTCCAGTTGTGCTAAGGTTATATCTCGATCGCTGTAATTGGAGAGTAAATAAACATTTAGGCTACTCTTCGCGAGTATACAAGATCTTGGTTTACCGTTTTCCTTTGTATGCAGGAGAGTATAGTCACGAGTCTTGAGTCCACATACCAGAGCGTTGACGACCCAAGGTTCCTGGATCAAGACAATGTCTTCTCCGTGGGTTGTTAGACGGAGAAGAAGTGTGGCCGAGGCCGTTTTGGAGTGGTGGAGATTAATCTGTGTTAATCGCAGCATTTTTGCTACAATCAGATTTCTCCACCACTGTGGTATTCATGTCCTTCAAGTCCGAGGATGCCAAAAGGTCATCCTCCATCAGAGAATCACTATTTAATGACTCTGTCTCCATCAAGAGTATTTATATCATCTTTCCTCTCTGGTTTTGATGAAACCGATCCATCTGCCAGATATGGAGGACTGTTACCAGTTTCCTTTTCCGGTGACGATGATTCAGAGCTATCTTCCAGAGAAGGAAAGCTCACTCCAGCAGCATGATCTGAGGCTCCTGTAGTCGTACATATGGGATGAGGAGAATCTGCTTCAGCTTCCAACTCATCCTTTTTGTAGACCTTGAGCTTGATAGACTCAAAACCATAGCTGATAAATCCATTTCGCTCTTTGGGGGGAGCAAGGGATTCCTTATTTATCACGATAAGGGCGCATCTATAGAGTCCCTGAACTGGGTCCTTCCAATTATGTGTCGGAAGAGTGGGGTTGCAGTAAGAAATTATTTGCAAAATTTCATTCCTTTGGCTGAAGAAGCTTTTCAAATGTGCAAAGGCAGTATCAAACACGCCACGTTACTGAATCACATTGATCCCAAAGCTGCACTCGTAATAACAACGGATGCCTCGGATACAGCAGTTGGTGCCAAACTGGAACAGACGAAAAACAAGCAATATTAATCGATTGGACTATTTTCGTGCAAACTGTCATCAGCACAAAGTCGCTATAGCATATATGATCGCGAATTGTTGGCGATATACCTACTTAGCCATTCGATTTCTTAAGCACATACAAGACGGTTGAAATTTAGTCGTGCAGACAGATCATAAGCCGCTAATATATGCGACGTCTCGGACAACACGATTCGACCTTATATACCAGTTTCCCTGCGACGGAAGGCCTTTGAATCCATCCATGGTCTCTCACACCCAAGAGGAAGAACTACGAGTCGACAACTTCGCCAGAAGTACGTTTGGCCGAACATCAGGAAAGACGAATTAAAATGGCCACGCACTTGCATCCAATGCCAACGATCAAAGGTACATCAACATACCAAACTCATCCCAGACTCTATTCCAATTCAAGAAAACCGCTTCCACCATGACCACATAGACCTCATCAGTTCATAGTAATTCGTAACTTCGTCACTGGAGGGGGAGTCATGTGGCGACCTCAAAATACTGCGGCGACTCGAGAAAGTATTCTTGGCGACCACTAACCAAAACCAGGTGGCGCTCAAAACAAAAACAAGAATTCAAATCTTTTTACCAACGGTCGGAAAAACAAGTCATTCTGGTTTGTTTTCTCGACGCGACACCATACTAATTTTCCATTCAACAGAATTATCAAGTTAAATATATATGAGTATTGAAAAAAAATATATGAGTATATATAAAAAATATATATTGCAACCGAGGAAGTTAAAATTATTTACTATGTAATGTTTACCTGTTTGCTTAAACCTATTTGTTTTTTCTTTCCTTGCCAGTGTGCAAGGATGTAGTGGGAATATGTTTCCCCTTACATTCAATCCAATTGTGAAGTTGAGAGGGGGAGATGTATGCTAGTTCTCATTTCTATGGATGCGACAGGTCAGTTTATGTAGAACCAGAGCAGTCAACGGATGCTCCCTGAGATCGCGTGTGGTTTAAGTAAATTTTTAAGTGCTTAGTGAGAATAGAAGGAAAAGAAGAGAAGGGAAAAGAACGGAACAAAAAAAACGAAGTGTGAGTAATCCTCACGAATATCTCAGATCCCTATGATAGTTATATTTTGTTTCATTTATTTATTTAGTATATTTTTACGCTAATTATCTTGACCAGCGCATTAATGATTTCTTTGGGTTTTTTTTTATTTGTTTTGTCTTGTTTTTTTTCAGATCGCCTATGCACGATTGCATGATCGTGCATGTGTGCCATCTGGTTCTTGGCCTTGGTCATTGATGCATGAGATAGGGGTGCTTTTCCCTCAAATATTTCTTGTGTCATTTTATCCTGTGTGATATACACTTGTTGTTTGTGCTATATGGTAGAGGTAATCCCTCATATAGTGATTGAACATGGCATGGTAGTGGTATTCCTCCATCTATGTTTCTTACGTTTGAAGAATATGACAGTGGTATTCCTCCATACATCAGATTTCCTTTCATAGCATGGTAGTGGTTTTCCTCCATCTATGTATTTACTTTTCCTACAAGAATATGGTAGTGGTATTCCTCCATATGACAGATTTGTTTTTCCATAGCATGGTAGTGTTTTTCCTCCATCTATGTGTTTCCTGATCCTCGAAGAATATGGCAGTGGTTTTCCTCCATATATCAGAGTTTTTTTGTCCATAGCATGGTAGTGGTTTTCCTCCATTTATGTGTTTCCTGATCCTCGAAGAATATGGGAGTGGTTTTCCTCCATAAATCAGAGTTTTTTTTCATAGCATGGTAGTGGTTTTCCTCCATCTATGTGCTTCCTGTTCCTATGAGAATATGGCCGCGAGACTTTTCTATGGCATGGTGGTGGTTTTCCTCCATCTATGTGTTTCTCGATCCTTGAAGAATATGGTAGCGGTGTTCCTCCATATATTAGATTTTTCATACCCTATCCCATAGGGGGGTATATTAGTTTTGATACTTAGTTTGTAACATAGAGAAATAATTTTGCTACATATACCTCAAAGTATATGGATCGACTCAGAATCGCTAGCTGAGTCGAATTAGCCATGTCTGTCTGTCCGTCCGTCTGTCTGTTCGTCACCGATTTTTGGGCCTTAAATTTTGAGCTAGGATAATGAAATTTGGTATATAGGTAGGATCCTCGTCCGTGCCACCAGAACAAGTGTAAAAATTTTTGAAATCCGCCCACTGCCACGCCCCCTCTTTAGTAAAACTTATTTTTTGGCCAAACCGTAAGGAAATTCAAAAAAGTGTCTGAGCAGCATATATAGACAATCCTAATATCTATATTTCGTTCATACAAAGTTTTTTGCCACGCCCACTTTTTGGGGGCGTTTTTAGTAAAAAACGCTTTTTGTCCAAACATTTTGTCCATAGATCATTTTCACCTACGCCCACATTTTGGGGGCGTTTTCTTACAAAAACCATTTGTATACCCCCAGCATTAGCAATAGAAATACGTTGTTTTTTGTTGAACCACAAAAGATTTTGAGAAACTGTCTGAGCAATATATTGTGACAATGTCATTTTCTGTATTTCATCGCCATAAGGCCTATATTTTGAGGATATTAATTTAAAGGATGGGATGGGATAGGGTATTCAACGATCCGCATAGCGGATTGTAGCCTCTCATATGTTTTTTCATAGCATGGTAGTGGTTTTCCTCCATCTATGTATTTTTTTACCCTATCCCATAGGGGTATATTAGTTTTGATACTTAGTTTGTAACATAGAGAAATAATTTAGCTCCATATACCTCAAAGTATATGGATCGACTCAGAATCGCTAGCTGAGTCGAATTAGCCATGTCTGTCTGTCCGTCCGTCCGTCCGTCTGTCTGTTCGTCACCGATTTTTGGGCCTTAAATTTTGAGCTAGGATAATGAAATTTGGTATATAGGATCCTTGGCCGAGTCACCAGAACAAGTGTAAGAATTTTTAAAATCCGCCCACTGCCACGCCCCCTTTTAGAAAAAACGTAGTTTTAAGCCAAACCGTAAGGAACTTCAAAAAAGTGTGTTAAAAACATATTTAGACAATCCTAATATCTATATTTCGTGCATACAAAGTTTTTTGCCACGCCCACTTTTTGGGGGCGTTTTTAGTAAAAAACGTTTTTTGTCCAAATTTTAAAACTTTCGAAAAAAATTTTGATGCAAATACTTCCGCAATGGTAATATAAACGTTTTGTCTATAGATCATTTTCACCTACGCCCACATTTTGGGGGCGTTTTCTTACAAAAACCATTTGTATACCCCATCCCAAGGCATTAGCAATAGAAAGATTTTGAGAAACTGTCTGAGCAATATATTGTGACAATGACATTTTCTGTTTTTCATTGCCATGATGCCTATATTTTGAGGATATTAATTTAAAGGATGGGATGGGATAGGGTTTTCAACGATCCGCATAGCGGATTGTAGCCTCTCATATGTTTGTTTGTTTTGTTTAAAGAGTATGGCAATAGTATTCCTCCATACGACATTTCCTATCGCATAGGGGTATATTAGTTTCGATACTTAGTTTGTAACATAGAGAAATAATTTAGCTACATATACCTCAAAGTATATGGATCGACTCAGAATCGCTAGCTGAGTCGATTAAGCCATGTCTGTCTGTCCGTCCGTCCGTCCGTCCGTCTGTACGTCACCGATTTTTAGGCCTTAAATTTTGAGCTAGGATAATGAAATATGGTAGAAAAAACGTAGTTTTAAGCGAGGGCTCAGTGGCGCGATGGTTAGTGCGATGAACTGCCGCGCAGGAGGTCCGGGTTCGATTCCCAGCCGTAGCAACACCTAAATGATTTTTCACTGGCCCTCCTCTCGTGATGATCTGACAAATCATCCGAGTAGTATCAATTGTCAAGAATAGCTTATCTCAACTTAGCCGTTCGGAGTCGGCATAAAACAGGATCCCGCCATCGTGCAAGAAGTACACACGCACACATGAATGGTTGTGAGAAAGCTAGGCCCTGGGTACTAACGAGCCTGTTGCGCCAAAAATTTGTATTTTGTATTTTTTTGGGTACACGATGGAATTCATGCTATTATATGATAGAAAGATTTTTGGAACTTTCCAAAATTTGTTCTGACCTTCTTCTTGATGATTGCTCCAGCCCTGAAATGCTGAATAGTGCAGAAATCGAAATATCCAAGCAATTAGTGAAGTTACTAAAGCCTTTTGAATATGTAACTAAAGAATCCTCGGGTGAAAAGTATACTACTGTCTCTCAAATAATTCCAATGCTGAACTGTTTGGAAAAAGAATTAAAAACATTCTCTTCAAATTATGATAGTGTGAACTGTGTGCATAAAATCGTATACACAGAATTGCATCGCAGATTTCAGAATATCGAATATAATGAAAACGTAGCATTAGCAACGTTGTTGGACCCTAGGTTCAAAAACATACATTTGCGAGACCCCAGTGCTTGTGGAAGAGCCGTCCAAAAGCTAAACGAACTTGTTAAAGCAGATATGTCCATTTCTAGTAGTGACTCAGATATCGACGAAACGCCAGAAGATTTCGATTTTGGAAGCATCACAAGGCACTCGTAATTAATCAGAAAAAAAAAACGTCTGTTAAAAATGATTTCGTTTCATCATATTTGTCTTCTCCTGTTTCTTCTAACTTGAAATCCAATCCACTTGTAGAGTGGGAAGATATGAAAGCATTTTTCCCTTCTTTATATAAACATGCAAAGATGTTTTTGGTGGTTGTTGCTTCGTCAGTACCTTGTGAAAGATTGTTTTCCAAGACGGGGGCAACAATCAGCAAAACCAGAACCGATTAAGTGGAAAACATCTAGAAAAACTGATGTTTTTAGGAAATATTCCACAAAATGTATTTTATTCTTCTGAAAAATAAAAACTTGAAAAATTAATGATTGTGTTTTAATCTGGAATTTTCATTCGATTCAAGTAGATATCGATACTTTTCATCCGATACCCAAGTACTTTCGATACTTTTTTTCGATACTCCTTAAAGGTATCGTTTCATCCCTACCTGTTGCATCAATAGAAATAAGAACTAGCATACATCTCCCCCTCTCAACTTCACAATTGGATTGAATGTAACACCGCGTCTCCACGAGCAATATTTGATAGCTTACTATCTGTCACTTTTCATAATATGAAATAATGATAGAATGCTATGAAATGTAGGGTGGGCATTTCCATTGCTTACTATCTCATTCGTTGAAATGTCACGGAGGAGGTTACTTCGTTGTGCTATCGCAATTGCAGCATTGAAAGAATTGAAAGAATTGGAAGAAGAAAAGCACAAAAGAAAACATAGGTTTTAGGTAAATCCGTTTTTGCATAAAAGGGAATTACACAGTTTGGAACAACATTTGTTAAAGGACATTTTGTGGGAAGATGGGAATGAGTATCTCAACTTTTGCAGAATGAGTATTGACAAGTTTGAGGAGGTTCTCACACTGGTAAGATTAAGTTTTTAGTTTAGCTCAACTTATTAACTTAATTTTAATTCTTAAAAGGTGGATTTCAAAATAAAAAGGAATGACACAGTGATGCGTTGTGCTATCCCTTCGAGAGTACGGCTAGCTCTAACTTTGAGGTATGTTGCTACCGGCGACTCATACAGATCTCTTGAGTTTTTGTCCCATATCTCTAGAAAAACAATGGCTAAATTTATACCAGAGGTATTGAATGCAATAATCCAGGCAATGCAATACAAATATTTAAAGGTAGTTGGTTCTATATTTATCTATTTTCAGTATGTTAATTAGTTTTCTTTAGACACCTACCACACAAGACGAATGGTTTGCAGTTGCGAACGACTTCGAAGTATTTTGGAACTTTCCACATACTTTAGGTGCGGTTGATGGAAAACATATTCGGATCAAAGGTCCGCCAAATTCGGGATCCGATTATTTTAATTACAAGGGATTCTTCAGCATCGTTTTATTTGCTATGTGCATCTACAACAGCAAATAAAACGATGCTGAAGAATCCCTTGTAATTAAAATAATCGGATCCCGAATTTGGCGGAGCTTTGATCCGAATATGTTTTCCATCAACCGCACCTAAAGTATGTGGAAAGTTCCAAAATACTTCGAAAACGGATTTACCTAAAACCTATGTTTTCTTTTGTGCTTTTCTTCTTCCAATTCTTTCAATGCTGCAATTGCGATAGCACAACGAAGTAACCTCCTCCGTGACATTTCAACGAATGAGATAGTAAGCAATGGAAATGCCCACCCTACATTTCATAGCATTCTATCATTATTTCATACTATGAAAAGTGACAGATAGTAAGCTATCAAATATTGCTCGTGGAGACGCGGTGTTACATTCAATCCAATTGTGAAGTTGAGAGAGGGAGATGTATGCTAGTTCTTATTTCTATTGATGCAACAGGTAGGAATGAAACGATACCTTTAAGGAGTATCGAAAAAAAGTATCGAAAGTACTCGGGTATCGGATGAAAAGTATCGATATCTACTTGAATCGAATGAAAATTCCAGATTAAAACACAATCATTAATTTTTCAAGTTTTTATTTTTCAGAAGAATAAAATACATTTTGTGGAATATTTCCTAAAAACATCAGTTTTTCTAGATGTTTTCCACTTAATCGGTTTCTGGTTTTGCTGATTGTTGCCCCCGTCTTGGAAAACAATCTTTCACAAGGTACTGACGAAGCAACAACCACCAAAAACATCTTTGCATGTTTATATAAAGAAGGGAAAAATGCTTTCATATCTTCCCACTATACAAGTGGATTGGATTTCAAGTTAGAAGAAACAGGAGAAGACAAATATGATGAAACGAAATCATTTTTAACAGACGTTTTTTTTCTTTTCTGATTAATTACGAGTGCCTTGTGATGCTTCCAAAATCGAAATCTTCTGGCGTTTCGTCGATATCTGAGTCACTACTAGAAATGGACATATCTGCTTTAACAAGTTCGTTTAGCTTTTGGACGGCTCTTCCACAAGCACTGGGGTCTCGCAAATGTATGTTTTTGAACCTAGGGTCCAACAACGTTGCTAATGCTACGTTTTCATTATATTCGATATTCTGAAATCTGCGATGCAATTCTGTGTATACGATTTTATGCACACAGTTCACACTATCATAATTTGAAGAGAATGTTTTTAATTCTTTTTCCAAACAGTTCAGCATTGGAATTATTTGAGAGACAGTAGTATACTTTTCACCCGAGGATTCTTTAGTTACATATTCAAAAGGCTTTAGTAACTTCACTAATTGCTTGGATATTTCGATTTCTGCACTATTCAGCATTTCAGGGCTGGACCAATCATCAAGAAGAAGGTCAGAACAAATTTTGGAAAGTTCCAAAAATCTTTCTATCATATAATAGCATGAATTCCAACGTGTGCACACATCCAATAAAAGTTTTTTCAAGGAACCTTCAGAAACTCCAGAAATAATTTGAAGCTTCCGAAGTTTATCGGAGTTCCTAACGCTATTTTTTACCCATTTCACGATGGTTCTTATCTAACAAAAAAACAGAATTTCGTATTAAAATATTGGGGAAAAAAACTCGAGAAACAAAAATACCTTCGTTATTATAGGTTTGATTGAATCATTCTTTATTCCAGCTTCCCCGATCAGGTTTATTGTATGTGGGAAACATGGTAGATGTTTTTTGTCGGAAGCTAAATTCCTTATAGCTGCGACCATGTTTGTTCCATTGTCTGTTACAAAACATCTTATTTTTTCGATCGGGATTTTCCATTCACTTAAGATGTCTTCTAAGATTTTTTTGATGTAATCGGCTGTGTGACTTTCACTTAGCTCTCTTGTAGCTATTTTACAATTTACAAGCGAAATTCCCTCAAAGAAATGCAATGTTACGCCTAAGAAACTTTTTTCTTGCATAGTCTCTGTCCAAATGTCCAATGTTACACAAAAATCACTAGCTTTTTCAATTTTTGTCTTATATTGTAAAACCGTCACTTCATATTTTTCAGCAAGCCTTTTTTTAAATATGTGCTAAAAGGAACTTTATACAAAGGTGCAGTTCCTTCATAAGTCTCAAAAATCCCTTTGATAATACGTGTTGTTTTGTTAAAATTATATGGTAGCTCCTCAAATGTTTGTGCAAATTGGAAGTATTTCCGCAGTATTTTAATTCTTTAAAGCATCTTTTGCAAGTCGCGTCAACTTTTTTTTTTTCGTAAAATATAACCATATTTCTGAAGTTGTCGGGCTCATTTTTAATAATTTATTAATAAACGATTGAACAAAAGCGACCAAACTCACCACTGACAAACGATTTAAGACTTTAGAATTTACGACTTTAGATAAAAGCTCTCTAGGAATGCGTTTAGTTCATTCTATTTTGTAAACGAATTCATAAAGGCTGTAAAGCGGCATATACACACGTCAAAATCACATCAAGCATGTGAGAGTGTATTTGTAAATTTGCTTGGATGCAGCATATACACACATCAAGCATGAGGCTTCAAGCATTCAGTTTTACCTTACATTTTGTTGTTGCCTCTGGGTGCTTTTCCTTATATTTTGTAAGGAGCGTTTCATACTGCACTTTTTTTAAATTGCGGTTGCTGTATTCCTTCGATTTTATGTTCCATAACGCTGGGAGAGAACGACAAACCTCTAGAAACTCCAAAATAAAACTTTTTTCTTCCATATTTACATAAATAAACACCGCACTGTTAAAAAAAAAAACCCGCGAAACTGACGTCTTTACGCTGGCGTCGTAAAAATGAGAATGAATGCTTGATCAAGCATTCAATCACGAATATACACTACGTCAAGCATTGACGCCTGATTGAAGAAAAATCAAAACGTTTTGATTTTGCTTCAAGCATGCACACAACGTATAGGTGTTTCGTTTTCACTCATACACTCTCGCATGCTTGACGAGATTTTGACGGGTGTATATGCCGCTTAAGAGTGTGCATAAAGAGAGATAAAATGCGTGGTGTTTGTGTTTCAGTAATGCAAGAATTCGTATGTGTGTGAGGAAACTGTGTGATTTCTGTTTTGTGCTAAGAGGAATACAAAATTGCATGAACATTTAGTATGTGTGTGAAACCAGGTTGCGTGTTAAGTCAAAGTGCAATATTTCATTCGATGCAAGTACTTTTATACGATACCTACTTGGTATCGCAACCAAAGGTATCGATTACCAAAATACTTGGTATCGAATCAAAAGTATCGAGTATGTACTTGTATTTACTTGTATCGATTCATCACTAGCAACAGGTCAGTTTATGTAGAACCAGAGCAGTGAACGGATGCTCCCTGAGATCGCGTGTGGTTTAAGTAAATTTTTAAGTGCTTAGTGAGAATAGAAGGG
The DNA here is from genome assembly GCA_932526625.1 of Rhingia campestris. NCBI lineage: Eukaryota > Metazoa > Arthropoda > Insecta > Diptera > Syrphidae > Rhingia > Rhingia campestris. The sequence continues at coordinate 83,406,846 of OW052184.1, read as the reverse complement.
AAAAGAAAGGAACAAATAACAAAAAAAATTAAGTGTTAGTAATACTCACGAATATCTCATATCCATATGATAGTTATATTTTGATTCATTTATTTATTTAGTATATTTGTACGCAAATTATCTGGACCAGCGCATTAATGATTTCTTTGTGGGTTTTATTTATTTATTTTGTCTTGGGTTTTTTTTTAGATCGCCTATGCACGATTGCATGATCGTGCATGTGTGCCATCTGGTTCTTGGCTTTGGTCATTGATGCATGAGATAGGGGTGCTTTTCCCTCAAATATTTCTTGTGTCATTTTATCCTGTGTGATATACACTTGTTGTTTGTGCTATATGGTAGAGGTAATCCCTCATATAGTGATTGAACATGGCATGGTAGTGGTATTCCTCCATCTATGTTTCATACGTTTGAAGAATATGGCAGTGGTATTCCTTCATACATCAGATTTTCTTTCATAGCATGGTAGTGGTTTTCCTCCATCTATGTATTTACTGTTCCTACAAGAATATGGTAGTGGTATTCCTCCATATGACAGATTTGTTTTTCCATAGCATGGTAGTGGTTTTCCTCCATCTATGTGTTTCCTGATCCTCGAAGAATATGGCAGTGGTTTTCCTTCATATATCAGAGTTTTTTTTCCATAGCATGGTAGTGGTTTTCCTCCATCTATGTGTTTCCTGATCCTCGAAGAATATGGCAGTGGTTTTCCTCCATATATCAGAGTTTTTTTTTTTCATTGCATGGTAGTGGTTTTCCTTCATCTATGTGTTTCCTGTTCCTATGAGAATATGGCCGCGAGACTTTTCGATGGTATGGTGGTGGTTTTCCTCCATCTATGTGTTTCTCGATCCTTGAAGAATATGGTAGTGGTGTTCCTCCATATATTAGATTTTTTTTTCATAGCATGGTAGTGGTTTTCCTCCATCTATGTATTTTTGTTTGAAGAGTATGGCAATAGTATTCCTCCATACGACATTTTTTATATATGCATGGGAGTGGCATACCTTCATGACTAATTATCATTGATTGATTTTACGATCGAGACCAAAAAAGCTTTAAAATATTTACTTACATTTTTTTTTTCTCCGCTACAATTTCGTTAATATGCGTGGGTTCAAAAAAAACTTTAGAAATATGTATTTTTTCTTTCCTTTGTTGGGATTCTTTCTTTTATAGATTATGGGTATTTTTGATATTCATGTTATATTTTCTTTATTTTCAGACACTCGTCGGTTAACGATCATCCACCAGCGATTAATTCGATTTTTTTTTTGTTTTCGTTCAATTAGAATAATTTAAATAACTTTCAATTCTTTGTTTTTTTTTTATTTTAATTCATTTCTTTGTTTTTTTTTAATTTTAATTCAATTTATGTGTGAAATACATATTTTAAATACCAATGTATTGTGTTGTTATTATTGTTTTTAAATCGGTTCCTAACATATCAGAAGTGGGATAAATTTCACGCGACCTGGCGGATGATCGTTAATAAGTGGAGTGCTTATCTATATTTTTTTTTCATTACCTTATGCACAATAATTTTTTTTTTATGTTTAGTTATTAATTTAAACTTATGTATATATATATATTTCTGTTGTGGGTTTAGGTATATTAAATAAGTTTCACTTATATATGCGTTAAAAAGAAATCATTATGCCTAAACATCATAAAAGTAGTAAACGACAACTTCGGCGACATTGGCGCCGTTCTCCATCATGTAGAAGCAGTGAGGATGAAAATATGCTGCATTCTCCTGGATGCTCCACCCATACTAGTTTGAATCGTTTGACCGAGGCAGTTACGAACATAAATTGAAATCGGGTTGTTTGTTACTAAACAACCCGATTTCAATTTTCGTGGTGATAATATTCCCCGTATTGATCCGGAAGATCGAAATCAAACCGCTAAGGAGTGGTGTGAGAAAATAGACGAACTTCAATGTGTCTATCAGTGGACTGAGGATCAAACAGTATATTTCGCAATGGGAAAATTACGAGGAAATGCGGAAACCTGGTACAGAGGTTTAAAATCGCTAAAATATAGCTGGTACGAGTGGAAGCAAAAAATTCAGGCCGCTTTTCCCTCAAAGAAACGGTATCACCAACTTCTGGAAAAAATGATGCATCGGAAAAAAAAACATAATGAGAATTTTAGCACTTACTTCTGTGAAAAATTGGCTCTGCTTTCTGCTTGCGATATAACAGGCGCGAACGCGGTGTCGTGTATAATTGGTGGGATTGAGAATAACATGATTCGCCCTGGAGCTGAAGCGGCACAACATGCAACTCCGGAATTACTATACGAATATCTCTGCGTTTGCGATTCGACAGCTGGTCCTTCGTTTTTAAATTACAGTCGACCAAAATCTGATGTCCATCATAAGAAACCTATAAAAATAATATAAAGTACAACAGAAATTCGAAACCCGAACCACCAATTTGTTTTAAGTGCGGTAAACCAGGTCATTATGCAAACAAATGTCTCAGCAAACAAAATGATAAAAGGTGTGATATCTGTAGAAATCGATCCCATGGTGAAACATAATGCCCCCATAAGAAAAAACACGACCCAGAAACCATGATGCAACTCGTTCCAGGCACCAACTCGCATGACTTGAGTTGGTGCCTGGAACTGTTGCAAATCAAAAATATTACCGAATAATTGAAATAAACAATAAACCATCGCAAGCATATATAGATATCCGAAGTACGTGTACCACAATTACAAAAACAGAAGCCCAGGCACATAAATTAAAAATTAATTTTCAAGATCGACGACAACTTAACGGATACGGACATGGAAAAACATATAGTATTGGTTCGACTAGAATCTTACTTAAAATCGATGATGTATCAGCAAATGTACAGGCAGTGGTTGTTGAAGACAATGAGCAAAGCGAACCAGTTCTTGTCGGACGGTCATTTACAGAGTTACCGGGAATTCTAGCCATTAAGACAAGCACTTTTTTGCGATTTTCTAGAATAACTGAAGAAAACAACAACCATTTTGACGAGTTACCAAATGATCCAGATGAGATGATCAGAAAAATTGAATTGAGAACCATGAAAGACCACATCGTTCCATCGAGATATATTGTTACGCCTGTTTGACGCTCCACAATAATTTTTAATATGAAATAAAAAAGAAAACAAACGACAGAACTAAGATTGATTTTTATGTTACGCCTGTTTGACGCTCCACAATAATTTTTAATATGAAAAAGAAAACAAACGATACAACTAAGATTTCCAAAGTTACTCCAACATTTATTTCTTACTCACTAGTACTTATAGCCTACTTATGCTGACCCTTGCGTTAATGAAAAATGAATTCTGTCTAGGTATCATGGTATCATGAACGTCCGTGTATTATGATACAATGAATTCGTTCGTGGGACGTCAGTGTATTATGATACAACGAATTCGTTCGTGGGAATGGAATTCGCTCATGGGAAACAATTACACTAGCATATATTTTTTTTTTTTTTGTCGTCAGCATTGCACCAGCGTAACACCTCCTTCCTTAAAACAAGTTTATGGGTATCTAACTCTTAAACTTGGTTCAACTCTTTCCATCGATATGTTCTCTGATGACGTCATTGAGGGTGATCTGGTGGGCTCTGGTAACTCTTGCACGTAACTTCTTTTTTTTCGATTGAAACATTTATTGAATAAACGAATGCTCGTTCGGCCTCCAGATCTGCAGCCAGACTTGTATGCAATCATAATCATTGCAATAAACGCTAATGTGCCTCCGATTCCGGTGAAAATGCTTCTGGTTCTTTCTGGTATCGAATCCAATGCGTTTTCCCAGAAATGCTTCTGATTCTGTATGTCTATTGCTAGGTCGTTAAGTTCTTCTACATTTTTTACTTTAATTTTATTTATAATCTTTGTATTTAATTTTACGGTATCTAATTTAACATTAACGCAACAGTCTTCAAGTTCGTTTGTATTAAATCTGTCTTTTTATTCAATTTCTAATGATTTACTTATTGTTCTTATACTAGTATCTATTGTGTTGAAAATACAATTTTCGCCTAATGTTAATATGCCTACATTACTAAGAGTTCCCTCTGTTGTTTCATTATTACATTTACAATTATATTTTGTTTCTTGAGTGACTACTAATATAAAGATGTTTGGTTTAATTTTGTATAACATTTCAATATCTGAATTAATTGTCTTTAAGTTACAGTTATTAGCTTTGTTGCGCATGAAAACATTTATTGCGCAATTTGTGAAATCAAGAGTGTTCTTATATAATTCAGTTTTACAAATATAATTCCCATTTATTTCTTTGCATTCTTCCAAGTTATTTTTTAGATTATAAAGTTCCTTGTCTCTTTTTACTGTTAAAAATTTATTTGGTACATCAATTAGAACAAGGCCGTTTGTTACAATTTTTGGGATCGCAATAATTTCAAATAAATCGAATTCTTCTTTTGTTACAATTGGTATTTGTAATAGCACAATTATCTCTTGGTTCTTTGCATAAGCTTTTATTTCGATTTCTTTAATAATATTTGCGTAATTTTCTATGGTTGGTTCAAATAAAAGAGAGTTGTCTAGGTGCAATCGGTTTAACTCTTCAAGCAGTTGTAGTGGTTCAATTACACGGGGGTGAAGAACACCGTTTTGAATAAAAAGTCTAAAATCTGCTCTATTTCTATTTCTAACTGCATAATCTTAAAATTTATTTTATTCATTATTTCATTAAAGTATGAATGTATTGAATTAGTTTCCTGTATTTCCTTGCCTTCTGCCTTAATAAGGTTTATTGAACTAATTATTTCGTTGATCTTGTTTGCAGTTACATTCTGAATTGCTCCTACATCGATTACCTGTTTGCTTAATATTGTCATAATTTTAATATTTTCTTCCATACCATTTTTTATTCTAACCTCATTTGATTTGATTGTAGTTACAGTTTCTGCATAATATTCGGCATCTTCATTATCCATGGTACCGAATAATGTTTTAAAACCAGAACCTATTATATTTACTAACCCTCTACGGAATCTTGTTTCCTTACCCATTATATTATAGATTACGTGTACTCTATGCTCTAGCTTAATCAAATTACTTTTTACAATTTCTTGATATTTTTCGCAATTGCTAATATGATTTAAACATTCATCTTTAATGGTTTTTACTATTTGTCTTATATTTCCTATGTAATCGTCTAAATTTCTAACACTTATTTTGTTTACTAAAGTTACCTTGCTTGTCATTTCTCTGACTTGTCCTTTAAGGTTAAAATACAATCCGCTATTATCGCTTAGTTTCCTTATTTCGATTTCTCCGACTGTTGTCCTGAAGGACCAGGTGACCAGGTCCTTTAAATTTACTTTCTAATTTACCCTTTACTAGATTTTTTACTAAAACCTCCTGTCCTACTTTGTATTCTACTTCCTTTCCAATGTGTTTATTGTACCGAAGTTTTGATTTTTGTTTTGCACCTAATGTTCTTTTCCTAGCTATTACTGACTTATTTAGGAGATTCGCTTTTAATTAATCTAAGTAATCAAAAGTACTTCTTTCATTAAAATCTTCTATCTCGCTTGGCTTGTTTGCGGAATTTCCATACACAAGTTCGTACGGAGTGTACCCAGTTGTGGTATGCACCGTTGTGTTATAGCAGAAACTTGCGTAGGGCATTCGTTCATGCCAATCTTCCATGTTATTCAGTTCTTTTCCTGTAGCCTTTAAATACTCTAATAGGCGACAGTGTGCCCTTTCTACACCACCATTCGCCTGAGGATGGGCTATGCTAGTTGTGATATGCTGCATTTCGAAAATCTTACAAAACTCTTCAAATAAAGCATTGCAGAATTCCATGCCATTATCAGTCAATATTATATTCGGCAGACCAAAATTTAAAATCCAATCATTGGTGATTGCTCTAGCTACAGTTTCCATTGCTTTATCTCTTATTGGAATAAACTTAATAAATTTTGATAAGTCATCCTGTATTGTTAAGCCGAATTTGTGTCCATCCTTTGTCTGTTTGAGTGGACCTATCAGATCCATAGATATTTTTTCCAAAGCTTTTTCTGCTGATGTTCCAATTTTCATTGGATTCCTTTTTGTTTGCCTTGTTACTTTTTCTGTTTGGCAATGTTTGCAATTTCTTATATATTCTTCGACGTCTTTTTGCATTCCTTTCCAATGGTATTTTACCTTGAGCTTCGCATAAGTTGCTTTCTGCCCTGTATGACCTCCTAAAAGACCATCATGATTTTCCTTTACTATACGTTTCCTTTCTTCTAGATCCGTTATTTCTTTACATGTGCTGTCTGTATTACCTTCCTCTTCTTCTGGCTCCTGGTGAAATCTTTCTACTTGTTCTTCTTCTGATTCACCCTTATTATCCATAAGACAAAAAAGAAAAGCTCGTAAAAGATGGCACCAAACTCGTGCCCCGCAAGATAAAACAAATCTCAATCGGTTGAGTAATTTGCTATCAAATTCGATTAAATACTTTAAAAACCATTCAGTAGAAACTTATCTGCAAAGCCTAACCGCTGGAAAGGAATCGAATTATTCGCTCTGGAAAGCAATTAGAGTCATAAAACGGCCAAAAATCGCTGTGCCGCCCATTAGGGTAACTCAAGACGTTTGGGCAAAGAGCGATAAGGAAAAAGCTGACGTTTTTGCCTCACATCTTGAGGAAACATTTAAGCCATTTGATGGTCCGGCGCAAAATGAAAACATTAATATATTCGAGAGTACAACCGATAATAACATAGTAAGATATGCAAGTATTGCCGAGCTTAAACGGGAAATACAGAAACTAAAGCCTAAAAAAGCTCCGGGTTATGACCTGATTACAGGAGAACTTCTTAAAATGTTGCCTCGGAAAGCATTAACTAAGCTTCTTTTTATTATAAATGCAGCAATCAGATTAGAATACATACCAAGACAGTGGAAAGTCGCGGAAGTGATTATGGTTCTAAAACCAGGAAAATCACCGAATGAAATAAAATCTTACAGGCCTATTTCACTTCTTCCAATCATTTCAAAAGTTTTTGAACGGATATTACTCGGTCGCTTACACCCCATAATTGAACAGAAACGTCTCTTACCTGACCATCAATTTGGGTTTAGAAGTAAACATTCAACGGTGGACCAAGAACATCGAATTACAGATGTAATTGAGAAAGCTTTCGAAGAAAAGAAAATTTGTTCAGCCGTATTTCTTGACGTGTCGCAAGCTTTTGACAAGGTGTGGCACAAAGGCCTTACTTATAAACTAAGTCAAGTTTTGCCAGAACAATTATATAAAATCCTCGTGTCGTATCTTGAGCATAGACTCTTCCGTGTGAAACTTGGAAGCGAATATTCCGAGTTCAAAGAAATAATGGCAGGTGTACCGCAAGGAAGCGTCCTTGGACCAATCCTGTACCTCATATTCACTCGTGATATCCCACAAACAAACGATACAATAGTTGCAACGTTTGCTGACGATACTGCTATACTAGCAGTTGCCACAACAATAGAGGAAACAAATATTAAATTACAAAACGCTCTTAACGAGGTTAATGAATGGACTAAATCCTGGCGGATTGCACTTAATGAGAGCAAATCGATCCATGTAGATTTTTCGTATAAACGGACAAACAATTTGCCTGTATTTCTAAATACGGTTCGAGTCCCGTTTGCAAATGAAGCGAAATATCTCGGTATGACACTCGATGCAAAATTAAAATGGAAGTCGCATGTAAAAAAGAAATGCGAAGAACTTAAGAATAAATACAGAGAACTGTACTGGTTGCTCGGAAAATATTCGAAGCTTAACCTTGATAACAAGCTGCTATTATACAAGCAAGTGCTAAAACCGGTTTGGACATATGGTATACAACTATGGGGTTGTACCAGTGAAACGAATCTAAACATTTTACAAACTTTTGAAAACAAAATGTTAAGATCATTCGTCAATGCGCCGTGGTACATAAGGAACGAAGATCTACGCAGAGATCTGGGTATTCCCGCGGTTAAAGATGAAACAAAAAAATTTGCACGAAAACATAAAAAACGTTTATTAGGACACTCTAACACAACAGTCCTCCAAATTCTGGACGAAACAAATATATTGCGGCGTCTTCAAAGAACGAAACCCTTAGATTTGGCCCGATAATAACAAACCGCGCTATAATTGCGGAAAAGCAGGAACTCTCAAAGGAAAGTTACCTGCCAAACATATTATATAATCGTGATAAAAAAAATTGCTGGATAAGTCGAATACTTAGTTGCAATAGAAATACCAAATGGGTGGTGGTTTTAGTGAGTAAAAATCTCACACTACTGTGGGCACGTGCTCATCGTGTCTATGAAGATTTCCACCAGCCCACGGAAAAAAAAAAAAAAACCCTTATTATCCGGAATAACTGTATCATCCTCCATCATGCTGTGAACTATTTCGTCTATTAATTGATCTACTTCCTCGAAATTGTCTACTTCCTGACTATTACTTCCGTTATTATTATTAACTACCTCCTCTTGCTGCAACATTCTCACATTACGAGATAATTCATCCGCAACAACGTTTTCGCATCCTTTTTTATAACGAATCTCGTATTCGAACTCTTCGAGTTTAAGCCTCCACCTGACCAGTCTAGATCCGGGATCTTTCACATTGAATAACCAGGTTAGTGGTCTATGGTCTGTCTGGACAATGAATTTTCTTCCATATATATAAGGTCTAAACTGCTTGGTGGCCCAAACTATGGCCAAGCACTCCTTTTCGGTTGTGCTGTAATTTTGTTCAGCTTTATTTAATGTTCTGCTTACATATTGAACAGGTAGGTCTTTGCTGTCATATTGTTGGCTAAGGACAGCTCCTATTCCCTTATTCGAAGCATCAGTCGTTATTATGAACATTCTATTGTAATCCGGATATTGTAAAACCGGAAAATTAGTAATTGCTCTCTTTAGTTCGTCAAACGCTTCTTGTTGCTCTCTATTCCAATTGAATGGTACATTTTTCTTTAATAATCCGTTCAAAGGCTCGGCGATTTTACTAAAATTTTGAATAAACTTGCGGTAGTAGCCTACCATTCCTAAAAAGGATTTGATACCCTTATGATTTTGTGGTGGTTGCAGCTTAACTATGCTATCTATTTTATTTGGATCAGGTTTAACTCCTTGATCCGTTATTATATGTCCTGGGTACTGCACCTCTTTGCGAAGAAATTCGCACTTGTCGGGTTGTAGCTTAAGATTAGCAGCTCTTAATTGACCCAAAACCTCAACTAATTTCTCATTGTGTTCTACGAGACTTTCACCATATACCACTATGTCATCAAGGTATTTTTTTTTTTTTTTTTTAAATTCATTTTTATTTTTCTTTAACTTATAACTAACTTACATGCTAGACAAAAATTAATAAAAACTAGCCTACTTATCTACTAACTTAACTAACTTACTTGTCCTCTGCGGAAACCCTAAATTAAATACTAACAACTTAAAAACTAATGCCTTTCGGCCTAAAATCTAATGTTATAATTTTATTTTGTTATATATATGTATTTATTTGTACCAAGAAACATTTTTAAAAAAAAACTTGGTTTTGTATCTTTTTTTGATTTTATTTACTTACTTACTACTTAAAACTACTTATGAACTAATTAAAAATACTTAGAAACTAATTAAAACTACTTAAAAATAACTTAAAAACTAGAACAGCCACAGCAAGCATTTTTTTTTTTTTTTTTTTTTTTTTTTTGTGCCACCCCGACTGTTTTACCTAACTTAACCTTAAAACCTTAGAATTACGTAAGTCGGCCATTTTTCACTTTAAAGTCAACTATCTATATCAAGTCTTGCAGCCACCACAACAGGCTCTCCTGTTGCCACCTACTCCGACGGTCCCAATCGGACACACTCCTGCTGAACCGCAGGCGCTCTCCTCCGCCCTGAGCGACTACGTCTCGGTCGTACAGGAGCCGCCTATCCACAGTTCGTCGGAAGACGTGGTAGATTAGCGGAACCGCCGATCTGTCCTGTATCAGCCCTCGACTATCCAAAAATAGGAAAGCTTCAGGCGGAATAAAGCCGCTTAAACGCGCACTTTCAAAATATTCATCATTGGGGTAGAAGGCCCCAAAGATGAGACTATTGCTCGAGGTCATCGCTCTTGCCGCGTGAAACCGAATGAGTTTCACCAGAAAATTGTCTATCCTGTTTATGTTGGCCCCGTTGTATAGGACCTGGTTGGAATAGTATTTTGTGTAGTCAGATACTGGTGTTCTGTGAAGTCCAAGGCAGCTTCTCAAACACTGCCTCTCAAACACCCGTATCTTTTCCATTTGAGATGGGGCAACGTTGAACCACACCGGGCACCCATAGGCAATCATCGGTCTGATAAGAGACATGTAGCAAATCACCTTCACCCTGCTGTCAAGACGGCTGCTATAAAACAATCGTCTTGTCAGGGCAAATGCTCCCCTAGCTCTCGCCAGAGCAGCATCTACATGTCTTCCGAAATATAGATACTGATCCAGCCAGATGCCAAGGTACTTTACTACACTTTTGCTCGTCAGTGGATGTCCGTTTGGTCCAACGATCACCAGCTTGCGCCAGTTCTTTCTCGTATCCCTAGAGGCCTTAGACAACGGTGTCCTAAACAGGATAGTTTCCGATTTCTGAAAGTTGATTTTCAACTTCCAGTCATCACAATATCTCTGGATCTTATCGAAGTCCCGCTGCAAAAGCGTTCGGATGACCTCGACAGTAGGTGCTGATCTGTACGCGATAAGATCGTCCGCATACGCAATTGCCTGAGTAAGACTACCTATCATATCGCTGGTGTAAATGCTGAAGAGAATCGGCGAGTTCACCGCTCCCTGTTGCAGACCATTTTTAATGAAAAATTCGGTGGTAGAAGTTACATTGCCACTTTTGACAACAAACGTTCTACCAGTCAACATGTCATGAAGCATATATAGTAGTGGTTTACTTATGCCAAGTCTGGTCAGCTTTAGATAGAGGCCCTCTAACCATACGGTGTCGAAAGCCTTCTCCAAATCAACCAGACATGCACCCGTGCACTGTTTTTTCGCTTTGTTCCATTGTATATCAGAGACGAGTTTGGAGGCGGCATGAATACAGTCATGTCCGGCCTTGAAACCAAACTGGTTCTCTGGTATAATATTGTTGTCCTCAGACCACTTGAACAGAGCCCGATTGAGAATCTTTTCGAATACCTTGCTGATACTCGGAAGGAGACTTATCGACCGGAAATTTGCCGGATTGGAGTTGTCCTTTCCCTTTTTCGGGAGAGGATGAACCACCGCCGTCTTCCAACGCACTGGATAATATGCATTATTCAGCGCGTTGTTGAACAGCGTGGCGTAAATGTCCACAGCTTCAGGGGGTTAGTGTCGCAGTACAATGTTGGATATACCATCGACTCCTGCTGACTTCTTTTTCTTTATGGAATCGAAGATGGTCTGGAGTTCCACCTTCGAAATTAACAGGGGACTGGACCCACTTCGCTCGGCGACTATGGCGTTTGCCAAGTTTTCGTCATCGAACCGCGTGAAACCGCGGTTCTCAGATCGCCATTGCGTTATGTCATTTCTGAGGTAGAAGTGATGGAGCAGGGCATTGTTTTCCAGGATGCGGTTCGGGCGAATGCTATCATTCACCTTATACACTTCCTGAAAAACAGCCCCCACTGCCTCCACTTTCTCCTGAGGATCTTCAATAACATAGAAATCGTCGTTGAAGACGGCTTCCCCTGGATCGATTCCTGCTGTCAAAAGTATGTTTGTATTGTCAGTTGTTCGTTGGAGCTTAATACACGGAAGGTCGTTATGACCTTTCCTCCTAAAGATCTTATTAATTTGTGGAAACATACTCGGGTCGCTGGAATTTACGGCCCGAATTCTGTTATTCCAAAACAAATTAATGGACAACCGATAGTTCTCCTTGATCAATTGGTTGATGTTTTTGATCGACGCCTTCAGTGTTCTAATCTCCGGGTCACGTGGGTTTGTCAGTCGTCTGTACAAGTTTTTAAGTCTTGTCAGAAGTCCGCTTTTTTGTCTGTGCAGTGCGTCAATGGTCGCGTTTCTATACGAAGACGTTATGTCACGTTCTTTGTATTTTGGAATCGTCCTGTCCATTGTCCTTTGGATCGATTCGTCCATTTGTTGTAAGTAGTTGTCGATTTCGTTGTTTGTCAAATTTCGGTTGTTTGGTGGCAGTCCCTCGAACGTAATTCTCTTGATAAGGCGTTGGTAAAGCGTGGCCAGCGCATCTTACCGTAGTTGTAAGAATGCACAGGCACATACTCCTCCAACGCCACAAGCTCGTTCGGAAGCTGTATTACGGCGGCGAGTCCGCAGTGGTCACTGTCGTACTCGATCGTCTGTAAACAGTTTCGCGGGTGTTGACCTACTTTGTCAGTAACAGTAAGTCTTGTGTCTCGCAGTAAAAGATCCAGAAAAGCACCGCTTCTCGGAAACGATGGCCTATCTGTGGCGAGAATGTCGATCCTATATTCAACATTGAAGTGGACCATCCAATTGTACAGATGATTACCCCGAGGATTTTGTATTTGATTTCCCCAATCTGCGTGTTTGGCATTTAAATCTCCAGCCAAAAGATAAAAGTTCTCCACTGAGTTCAGTCTCAGAGATTCGAAAAGTTTTCCGAGCTCTGTTGTGAAAAGTGTAGGCTGAGGTGCTTCCGGTGCGTAGGCCGCTATCACATACAGTCGCTTCCCTTGTTGGAGAGGAATGCATATGACGCAGGCTTCCAGCAACCGGAATCGGCGCACTTCACCACTATATATGACTTTATAACTAATGCCTTTTCGTATAAAGATAGCGACCCCGCCTCCTTGAGTGGAGTTGGGCCGGTCTCTTCTTACGATATTGTAATTACTATTAGTCAATTTATGCTTCTGGTTTAGCTTAGTTTCGCTAGCCATAAGCACATCGGGACTTTGGTCTTTCAACAATTGGAACAGATTAGCTCTACGTTCAATCCTAATCAGTGAATTTACATTCACAGCCAGGATCTTTAAGGGTCTCTCTGACAGCGCGCCCATTACGATCTATTTTGCATTAAGCTCGGCAACAAGGAGTAGATATAGTCTACCCTTGACGCCTGCTCCCGTAACTGGTTTTGAAGACCGGTTAGCTGGCCTTGAATGGCCCGCAACGCAGTCAACACATCCGCATCTACTGCTGGAGCATGAGGCACGGGGGCCTGTTGGGCTTCCTTTGGTGGATGCTGTACCGTTTTACCCTTTCCTGACGCCATTTGGGCGTAGGAAATTTGGGGGTTGACGGACGTTGAGGGAGGGCGAACGGCTGGCTGATTCACCACTACCGTTTGCTTCGCTTTTTTATTGAGTTTAATTTGCTGAAACTTTGGACAGCCCCGATAGTTTGCAGGGTGCCCGCCGCCTCCGCAAAGTGCACATTTAAGCAGGGTCATATCTTCGACCCGCTCATTTCCTAGCTTACACTCTCCTACATTGTGGTTCTGTCCACACTTCACACAGCGTGACCGCATTTCGCAGTTGGCTGAGGCGTGGCCGAACCTTTGGCAACGCATGCATTGAAGCATGCTGTCGCTTCTTTTTAATTTTTCCCAGCGCACAACCTGGAAGTTGAGGACTGAGATACTCCTCAACTTATCCAGCTTGCTTTGGGGCGATAGCTGTACGAGGAACATCGGTAGTTTCCGGTTCTCCCGTCTGGCCTTCACTGTGGTGAATGGCTTTACTCCAACGACTTCGAGTTCGTCAGTCGCTACTTGGCGAAGCTCACTTAGCAGCGCCTGCGGATCCGTTGAGGAATCTATGCCCTTTAAGACAACCGTCTGGCATTTTTCTACTTTCGGAGTAAATGTGAAGAACTCCGTTGTGCTGTCTACAAGCAATTCCTTAACAATTTTATAATGCTCCACTGTTAAGCAGTGGATAGCATGCCTATCTTGACTTAATCTTTTTATAGTAAAATTATTGCCTATGGCCGACTTACATATTTCTATGGTTTCCTTAAGGTCCATTTGGAAGGTGTTGATGGGTGGCACTTTCTCTTTTTTCGGCGGCTGTGGCTGCTGCTGGTGTTCCCGCCGCTGCTGCTGCCGCTGCTCCTGTTGTTGTTGCTGCTTCTGCTGCTGTTGTTGTTGTTGTGGCTGCTGCTGTTTCTGCTTCTGATGTTGTTGTTGTTGTGGTTGCTGCTGTTTCTGCTTCTGCTGTTGTTGTTGTTGCTTAGCTTGCTGTGGTTGTTGTTGCTGGGTTTGCGGTTGCTGTTGTTGCTTCTGTGGCTGTTGCTGTGTTGGGTTTTGTTGTTTTTTTGGCTGTGTTTGCTGGGCATTGGGCTTTGCCTCAGTTTTACTACTTGTTGCCAATACCTTGTGTGGTTGTTGTTGTTGTTGCTGCATTTTTTCGTCACGGCATTTTTGTTCGTTCTCGCGACGTTCTTGTTGTTTCTGCCTGAGGGCTCTAATCATTGGTTCTAATTGGGATTTAATACTGTTTATTTTGTCCTCAAGTGAACTTATTTGCTTGGTTAGAAGCTCCTCGTCTTCGTGCTCGTCATCATCATCCGTTGACAGCACCGCAAACCTGTTGCTGTCGTCGGTTGTGAATCTTCCTTCCCCCTCCTCAGACAAGTATGCTATGTCAGTAGCATCGTCTGATGGAGAAGCCAGTTGTTGTTGCATTTTGGCTGCCGCTGACGTCAAAGGCAATTCGGACGTCCCCCTCGCTTCAGCAGGCAGCGTGGCTGAAGCTGTTTTTGTACGCCGTTTCACCAAATTCGGCGTACACATAATTTTTTTTTTCCTCTTTGCCAGTCCCGTAACTGCTGGGCTATCATTAGACAACCCCGCTACTTTTCTTCTCGCTTCCATTTGGAGTTGCCTATTCTCCCAAGCGATAAAATTGGTCACTTCTCTATTGTGGAAAAATGCTGCCAATAACTCCTTGCTCGAGTGGGCCTTGAACGCCTCACCTCTCGCTTGCCCGTTGTTCGCCACTCTCACTCGGCCACGGACCACTTAACAATATAATTGTTACTTTCTTTTTATTTTTATTTTAAAAAGGAAAAAAAAAAGAAAAAGGAAAAAAAAAAGCATACGCCTGGCTGGGAGTCGAACCAGGGGTAGCTCGCTTGTGAGCCTGGTGACTACACCTTCGCTCTAACACTCTTCTTGAAAAAAGTTGGCCAACTTGCCACTTAGTCAAAATTATCTTCACTTTAAAAATAGTATAAACACTGCCGGTAACTAGACGTCTCACCACTACGGGAGTTGGTGAGCGAATGAGTCATCAAGGTATACAAAGCATTTAATGCCTTGTAACCCTGCTAAAACTGTGTTCATTAATCGTTGAAAGCATGCCGGAGCATTCTTCAAGCCAAAAGGCATTCGAGTGTACTCGAAGTGCCCGTACGGAGTGCTGAAAGCTGTTTTCTCTATGTCATCATCATCGACTGGGATTTGGTGAAACCCAGAAGTGAGGTCGAGAGTGGTGAAATACCTTGCTTTCCCTAATTGATCTAGTATTTAATTAATATTAGGGAGGGGATAGTTATCCGCAATTGTTAACTCGTTGAGTTTGCGGTAATCTATCACCATTCTCCACTTCTTTTTGCCACTGGCATCTGCTTTTTTTGGCACAATCCAAAGAGGAGAGCTCCAGGGTGAATTGCTATTTCTAATAATCCCGTCTTGTTTTAGTTTTTCCACTTGAGTATGCACTTCTTCTTCATGCACCTTTGGGTATCGGTAAGTCTTAGTAAAAACCGGTTGAGCTCCCTCTAATGTTCGAATTTTATGCTTGCTTACATTAGTATGTGTAAGTTTCTCGTTTTCGACGCTGAATACATCGCTAAAATTCTTAAGGATACTCATGATGCTTTCGATCTCTTCCTTATTCATGTATTCAGTTCTTACATTTCCCGTTACTTCAATAACTCTTTGGTTTTTAACTTCAAAGTCCTCCAAATTCTTCCCTACAATTCTAATTTGGCTAAAGTCAAAATCTTCTTCCGTTGTGTTCAATACTGTGGCTAAACATTCCCCATTTCTGTTTCTTGTTAAACATTCTGGAATGATTATCCCTTCCTTAATTTCTTGCCTTGGCAACACTATTTCTTCTTTCAATTCCGAATTATTTTCAAGTTTCAAGACTCTAAGTACCTCGGTTCTACGCTTCAAAAACTTTTCTTCGCTCAAATATTTCAGGAAAGTTTCTTCATTTCTGCCTTTAATTATGCCTTCTTTATAATGTATAGAGTAACCTCCTTCCTTAAGAAAGTGGCTATCCAAAAGACCGTCATAGTCACCAAGTAGATTGTTTTCTATAACTTGCATTGTAACTGTAGTTGACCTGATTTTCCCATTATTATTTGGAAATAATTGAATGTCTTTCACGACTTCTCCCATTGTTTCGTGGGGCTTACCTCCCAAACCTTTAAACTTAATTGTTCTGGTAAAATCAACCTCACGTTCATAAACACATTTCGCACTAATCATAGAAACTTCCGCACCTGTGTCAATGATAAATCTTCTGATATCGTCGTTGATGATAACATTTACATGGGGACTTTCTGAATTCCCTACTTGATTGAATACCTCTAAGTCTCCCATACAACTAACGTTGGCTTCTTTTTTAAATTCTCTCCTATCTGGTCTCGAATCTGAACTTGTACTTGGACTTGTTCTTTGAGAAAGTTGGTTCCCTCTCTAAATTTTAGAATTTTGGTTCCCTCTCTCTCTTGTTGGCATTCGACAATTTCTCGCAATGTGCCCTATTTTTCCACAATTGAAACATTTTATCTCTGTGAAATTTATCCTTGCTAAATTCTTATTTGAATAATCCTTATTTATATTGGTCTTAAACAAATTAAGCCGTTGCTCCTCCTCTTTAGCATAGCGACTAGCCTCCTGTTGCAGTGCAACAAAAGCATTGCATAAATTTAGGCACACGGATTGTCGAAAACTGCGTGGGTCCTCCACCTGCATGATCTTAATGCACTTTCATCTGTCCTTGACCTATTCATCACGCAACGTACTGCACCGTTGACCCATTTGTTGGATGGAATGGAATAACTGCGTGTATTGGGTTTCGTTGAGGGCAAGTCTAAGCCTGTTGGACACTTCTAATCTGACCACCGAACAAAGTAGATACCAATAAAGGCAGTGCATTTAACTCTACATCAATTGTCGTTTAAATTATTTCTTTTTTGTGACAATAAAGTTCTAACTAGTTTTTTCCTCGCGAAACAATGGTCCTTCGAGCATTTTAAATTAAAGAAACTTTTCGATCAAATTTTCTACTGTACGTGCGCAAGATCATTTTGCTGCTGCGGTGTTAATTTGTTGTAATTTTGCTGGTGTACGAGACCGTTTGTGCTGCTGGTGTTTTTTGATTGCTGTTTCGAGATTAGTGCTACTGGTCGTGGAGTTTGCTTGCTGTTGGTCGAGTTCGCTGTTAAGGAACAACGTGGGAACAACGCATTCGAGATTAGTGCTACTGGTCGTGGAGTTTGTTGCTGTTGGTCGAGTTGCTGTTAAGGAACAACGTGGGAACAACGCATTCGATATTCGTGCTACTGGTCGTGGAGTTTTATTGTTGCTGGTCAAGGTTGCTGTTAAGAAACAACGAGGGAGCTACGCTTTTTCAACAGGTGTGTGGCATTTTTAATAATTTTTATTATTTAATTTATCGATCGTTGTCGATCTTATAATTGACCGTGTGTGTGTATTCTTTGGATAAATTTCCATATGGCTAAAAGCAAGGTAGCGTATTTAATTGATTATGTTCAAAGAATTTCAATCGAGTTAGATGCTGATTATAAAGCATACCTATCATTGGACAAATTAAATAAATCCATTTATATGCATGAAGCGCGTTTAGGAAATTTAGAAAAGTCTTTTGAGGAAGCAAGAGGGTTTCATCAGAAAATTATTGCGGGTCCTAGCGAAGATGTAAAATCAAAGTATATGGAAGAGTTAACCTTTCATAAATTGAAAGAACTTTATTATACATATTCTTCAGAACTAAAAACACAATTAAAAGAGACTGATGGTCAACATCAAATAAAAGTGTCACTCAATAATTCTTCTGTAGGAGCAAAAGCTGCATCCATTGAACTAAAGCTACCTCCAATTAGGATCCCTACTTTCTCTGGTTCACTACAAACATGGCCAGAATTTCGAAGTTTATTTGAAAGTGTGGTAATAAAAAATTCATCCATCTCCGATGTTCAAAGGCTTCATTATCTAAAGGCCAACTTGAGTGGAGAGGCTGAACGCTTACTAAGAAATACTGCAATTATTGATGGTAATTTCGATTCAGCTTGGGCAATGTTAGTAAAACGATACCAAAATCTACGATTCCTGAAAGATACCCAATTTAATTTACTTTTCAACCAACCCACACTGTCGCGCGAAACGGCGGATGAGATTAAATCGCTTGTAGATACTACAAACTAAGCAAAACAGTCTCTAGCAAATCTCGGAGTTCCTGTCAAGTCATGGGAAGACGTTTTAATTTATCACACTGTTCAAAAACTTCCTATTACCACGCGTGGTCTTTGGGAATCTCATATTTCAACGCATGTAGATTACCCAAATTATGACATTTTAGAAGATTTCTTGTTAATGAGGGCAAGAACTTTGGATGTCATGGGACAAACAACATCGAGCTCAGCCTACAGTAACTCCAAACGAGCCGTATCTGCAGTACGGGCACATAATTCTACGATTTATAAATGCTCAATGTGTCAGGGTTTGCATTCGATTCGTAACTGTTACAAATTCAAGGCACTTAGTCCAATAAAGCGTCAGAATATCGCAAAGAAAAACAAATTATGTTTAAACTGTCTTTCCAATGTACACAAAACGCAAAGCTGTACAAGCACGTTTACATGTTCTCATTGTAAGCAAAAGCATCATTCATTGTTGCATATGGATGAACCAAGTACGTCAATATCCAATAACGATTTGACTTCAACGGTGGCTACCCAAGCATCCGCTCCAGGTACCATCTCCTCCTCTCAATCCCCTACGTCAGAAGGTCCATCGACCTCGACCAGAACAGCCTCAGCGCTCAACGCCTATCTTGCCGAAAACAGTATGGAACGCACTCTTCTTCTGGCTACAGCGCTCGTTAAGGTTTTTTACAATCCAGGATCGGAGGCATCATTCATAACTGAATCTGTTGCACAAATGTTAAACCTTAAAAAGGAACGGAGCGTCGTTTCTATTTTAGGAGTTGGAGAAACGAATATAAGTATTTCAAAGCACAAAGTGTCGCTTATCATCTACTCCAATTTCAACGCAAATTTTAAGCTGCAATTACAGGCGTTAGTCTTACCCAAACTCACCACTGCTCTTCCAACGCGCAGCCTCCCAAGCGCCAATTGGAGTCACTTCCAAAACATGGAACTTGCGGATCCAACGTTTGATAAACCTAGTAAAATTGATATTCTTCTGGGCAGCGATGTCTATTCATCAATTCTCCTTGATGGGATTGCGAAAGGAGCGCCTGGCACTCCCATGGCACAACGAACTGAATTGGGATGGGTACTTTCTGGGGGCATTTTTAACAACCAATCAACTATAACATCCTTGCACATGCTCACTGAACATGCTGAGTTAGACACTATTTTAACTAAATTTTGGGAAATCGAGGAAAGAAACCAAAGGAAATTGCTATCTCCAGAAGAACAACAGTGTGAAAAGCACTTCTGCAGAACGCACCAGCGACAAACCAATGGGAGATATATAGTCCATCTTCCATTTAAAGAGGGAACACCACCTGCATTAGGGTTATCTCACAATTCCGCATTAGCAAGGTTCTTGCAATTGGAGAAAAAATTCAAATCCAATAAAATCTTTCACAAAGAATACAAAAGGGTAATTGATGAATACAAGGACCTAGGTCATATGACAGAGATAAACCTTAGGTCCATACAAAACAATCACTACTTTGTACCACACCACGCAGTTATAAAGGAAGCAAGTTCTACCACGAAGATGCGTATTGTTTTTGATGCCTCATGTAAAACTTCAGACGGCACCTCTCTAAATGATCATTTGTTAGCTGGCCCAAGGTTGCAGGATGACATAATCAATCATGTCGCCCGTTTTCGGAAGCATAAGATAGGGTTCGTAGCAGACATTTCAAAAATGTATAGGCAGATTTGGATTGCGGATCAAGACTCTATGTACCACCTAGTTTTATGGAGAGAGAAGGATTGTGAAGAAGTAAAGGCATACCGCTTAAAAACGGTCACGTTCGGTACTACCTCAGCACCATACCTAGCAATTCGAACCCTCCAGCAACTAGCTTCTGATGAACGAGACGATCATTCAATCGCATCGAAAATTGCAATGAAGAACTTCTACGTTGATGACGTTATTCACGGCGCGGACTCAGTGGAGGAAGCTATGGAAATGCAACACCAGCTTACCAGAATGTTGAGCCGTGGCGGGTTTCTCTTAAGAAAATGGACGAGTAATAGCGAGGGGTTGTTGGCGGGCATACCAGCTGAAGAAAGAGAAATACAACTACCTCTTTCATTTGATGAAGGAAATGCGGTCAAGGCCCTTGGAATACAATGGTATCCGGGAAAGGATATTTTCAAATTTAAGGTTAATCTTTCAGATCAGAAGAGGACCACCAAAAGAACAATGCTATCAGATATTGCTCGTCTTTACGACCCAATGGGGTGGATTTCACCTTGTGTAATAATAGGTAAAATTCTTATGCAAGAAATTTGGAAACAGGAGCAAACTTGGGACAGTGAACTTCCTGAGTCAATAACATTGGCTTGGCATAATCTCAAGATTGAACTTAACGCTATCAATGCCCTCGAAATTCCTCGATGGTTATATATCACTCGAAGGGCGTATCTCGAAATCCATGGTTTTTGCGATGCCTCTGAAAAAGCTTACGCCGCAGCAATCTATGTTCGTGTTGTAAAGGAAGATTCAGTAAGGACTAATCTGCTTCTGTCAAAAACCAGAGTGGCACCGCTGAAAAAGAAATCATTGGCGCGGCTAGAATTATGTGGAGCTCTACTGCTTGCGCAATTGTTGGTGCAGACAGTAAAAACAATGGAGCTCGGAAATGTCAAATTGTATGCTTGGTGTGATTCGCAAATAACGCTTGCATGGATCAAATCAGCTCCGCATACGCGAACTACTTTTGTTGCCAATAGAGTTTCCGAGATCCATGAGTTAACCGATCCCAATTGCTGGAACTATATTCCGTCCAAGGACAATCCAGCAGACATAGCTTCAAGAGGTATCTCACCAAGGGATCTATCCACTAATCAACAATGGTGGCATGGGCCACAACTCTTACAGACATTTGATGAGAACAGCTATCCTTCGACGATTACACCAACAACTGAGCTGGAAATGAAAACCTCAGAAGTGTTAAGAATTAACAATAATTTTATCGAAACAACCTTAAAAATAAAAAACGTTTTTCATATATGCAGTCATTTCACCACATTCGACAAGAATGAAATTTTAAACAAATTTTCTACCCTACAGCGACTAGTAAGAGTTACCGCGTATTGCATGCGGTTCATTTTTAACTATATCTCCAACAGGTCGGCGCCGCGGTCTGGTCCACTTTCGGTAGAAGAAATCGATTTGGCCCGGATGAGGCTCATAACTATCGTTCAGCAAGTATTTTTCGCCGAAGATATCAAAAGAATATCGAATAACGAAACTGTTGCCAAAGGTAGTAAATTGGCAAGGCTCTCACCTATGATAGACGAAAAGGGGATTCTTCGCGTTGGAGGCAGATTAGAAAATGCGAATTTGCCATATTCACAGCGTCATCCAGTTATTTTGCCTTCACAAAACAAACTAACTACACTAATAATTCACGACGGGCATATGAGAACATGTCATGGAGGCCAGCAGCTAATGATGGCTACGCTACGAAGTGAATATTGGATATTCAACTTAAAAACAAACGTTAAGAGCTGTATTCATAGGTGTCTTAAATGTTACAGGTATAAAGCGACTCAGATGCAGCAAAAGATGGCAAATCTACCTGCACATAGAGTCAACCAGGCTCGGCCGTTCCAAACAGCTGGAGTTGATTACGCCGGCCCAGTACAGCTTAAAGCGTGGAAAGGTCGGTGCAACAAAATCAGTAAAGCGTACATAGCGATTTTTATCTGCTTTTGCACAAAGGCAGTTCATATCGAGCTTGTAAGCGATTACAGCACATCAGCATTTCTTGCAGCTTTTAAGCGATTCTCTGCTCGTCGGGGGATTTGCACAGATTTATATAGTGACTGCGGAACCAATTTCAAAGGAGCAGCTAGGATAATGGAGCAAGAGCGATCCCACCATTCCAAACAATGGACACTGGACATCACTACGCAGCTTCAGGCGAATGGAACGACTTGGCATTTTAATCCTCCGGCTGCCCCGCACTTCGGTGGACTTTGGGAGGCAGGTGTCAAATCGATGAAACATCATTTGAAAAGAATCATTGGACACTACAGCCTGACGTTCGAAAAATATGCTACAGTATTAACCCAAATCGAGGCTTGTTTGAACTCAAGACCTCTCTGTCCGGTCACTGAAGATGTAGATGACCTATCAATCCTTACTCCAGGACATTTTCTTATTGGCGCACCTATCAATACCGTACCAGAAATGGAATTATCACGGGTCAAGATAAGCCACCTGGACAGATGGCAGTTAATGCAGAAAATTCAACAAGATTTCTGGCAAAAATGGAAGTCAGAGTACCTCGTACGCCTTCAACAACGCACGAAGTGGTTAACATCAAATCATCAGCTAAAGATAGGTGATCTTGTGCTTATCCCGGACGAGCAAACTCCTCCAACGTTGTGGAAACTTGGTCGAATCGAAGAAACACATCCAGGAAATGACGGAAGGATTCGCGTTGTCAAAATAAAGACAGCCACTTCAACATTGAAGCGTCCCATAGCAAAACTTTGCCTACTGCCAATGATAAACGAATAAAAGATAAAAACAAGATACACACACGCATTTAATATCAGACCAATTTATAGATACAATTTTAAAATATAATATTATACACATAATGAATTAAGCTAATCTAAAAATGATAAATAATACAATATTGCCACACACCACTAACTACTGTTTTCTACTTTTCATGTATCTCCCGCAATGAGCAACTGTATAAGGATCTACAACCAGATGAACAGGAAACCAGAACCGGAAGATTACATGCAGAATGGACGGCCATCGAACTGATCTCTTTGCGGCCCGGCAGGATGTTGCAGTGCAACAAAAGCATTGCATAAATTTAGGCACACGGATTGTCGAAAACTGCGTGGGTCCTCCACCTGCATGATCTTAATGCACTTTCATCTGTCCTTGACCTATTCATCACGCAACGTACTGCACCGTTGACCCATTTGTTGGATGGAATGGAATAACTGCGTGTCTTGGGTTTCGTTGAGGGCAAGTCTAAGCCTGTTGGACACTTCTAATCTGACCACCGAACAAAGTAGATACCAATAAAGGCAGTGCATTTAACTCTACATTAATTGTCGTTTAAATTATTTCTTTTTTGTGACAATAAAGTTCTAACTAGTTTTTTCCTCGCGAAACACCTCCGCTAAATCATTCGGTTTTTGCGTCACAACGTAGGATGACAGTTTATCGAGTAGTTAAAGTTAAGTTAATGAACACTGTTAAAGTTTCACTTTTTATGTATGCAATTTCTTCTTCTTCTTTTACCTCATGCAGTTTACTCTGCATAAGTCGCCTTTCCAGGGTTTCAACTCTTTGGCTGTACAACGAGACCGACTCGTTTTTACCCTGATGGATGCTAATCAATTCACGGTGTAGTTGAAGACTGCTGTGCGGTTCCCTAAAGATACCACTTAGTTCGCTCTTCAACGTTTCCCAATTTTTTATATCTTTGTTCATTAAAATAGTCGTGGCATTACCACGAATTCGTGTTTTAATAAATTTAAAAAGAACCGATTTTTGGGACTCGGTTGCCAACTCTATGGCATCATTGCATGCGTCAATGAAATCGAAGACTTCTTCACTACTACTGTTAAAAGTAGGAATGAATGAAGTTAATACGTTAATTGGCACCTCAGACATTTCAGAATTTCCTAATACTTTATTTGAACCCTTAAGAACAATATTAATTCCTACTTCCTTCTCACTACTTAACTCTCTTTCGACTTCTTCGTCGCTGTCAATTTCACTTTCAATTTCTTCTTTACTATCGAACAGGTTTTCGACTTCTTCCTCACTATTAGTTTCACTGTCACTACCACTAGAGGACATAAAGGCTTTCCTAGTCACCCAATTCGCTAATAATATTTTATATCTGCCTTCTGTATTTTCTATCCACTTTAAACTTCTGCTTTTTATTTTTCCTGAAGGGAATTTTATTTTAAACATCTACTAGAGTACTAGGAGATGTGGAAGTTTAATAACTTAACTTGGAAAACGTTTGACACTGAGACAACTTTCTTTTGTTTTAATCCTGTACAATTTCACTAGAACCACTTCACGTAAATTTACATATTATGTTAAAAGCTTATCTTACTAACTTACATAATGAAAATAATCAGCAACTTCATTCTTCTTTTCGGCTAGTAGTAAACAGCAATATGAGTAAACAGCAGCACCAGTAGTCAGCAACACAGTAAACAGCAACACCTTTTCCTTTGTTTGTTGTTGAATGTTGAATGCAAGAATGTTTTTTTTTTCACTTTATTTTTTTCTTGTTTTTAGTCTTAACTTAATTCTGTTCTATATTTTTTTTTTATTTCAAGGATATCTCGTATCCCACCGCTGCCACCAATTTTTATGTTACGCCTGTTTGACGCTCCACAATAATTTTTGATATGAAATAAAAAAGAAAACAAACGATAGAACTAAGATTGATTTTTATGTTACGCCTGTTTGACGCTCCACAATAATTTTTAATATGAAAAAGAAAACAAACGATACAACTAAGATTTCCAAAGTTACTCCAACATTTATTTCTTACTCACTAGTACTTATAGCCTACTTATGCTGACCCTTGCGTTAATGAAAAAATGAATTCTGTCTAGGTATCATGATATCATGATATCATGAACGTCCGTGTATTATGATACAATGAATTCGTTCGTGGGACGTCAGTGTATTATGATACAACGAATTCGTTCGTGGGAATGGAATTCGCTCATGGGAAACAATTACACTAGCATATATTTATACCCTATCCCATAGGGGGGTATATTAGTTTTGATACTTAGTTTGTAACATAGAGAAATAATTTTGCAACATATACCTCAAAGTATATGGATCGACTCAGAATCGCTAGCTGAGTCGAATTAGCCATGTCTGTCTGTCCGTCCGTCCGTCCGTCCGTCCGTCCGTCTGTCTGTTCGTCAGCGGTTTTTGGGCCTTAAATTTTGAGCTAGGATAATGAAATTTGGTATATAGGATCCTCGTCCGTGCCACCAGAACAAGTGTAAAAATTTTTGAAATCCGCCCACTGCCACGCCCCCTTTTTAGGAAAACTTATTTTTTGGCCAAACCGTAAGGAATTTCAAAAAAGTGTCTGAGTAGCATATTTAGACAATCCTAATATCTATATTTCGTTCATACAAAGTTTTTTGCCACGCCCACTTTTTGGGGGCGTTTTTAGTAAAAAACTCTTTTTGTCCAAATTTTAAAACTTTCGAAAAAAATTTTGATGCAAATACTTCCGAAATGGTAATTTAAACATTTTGTCCATAGATCATTTTCACCTACGCCCACATTTTGGGGGCGTTTTCTTAAAAAAACCATTTGTATACCCCATCCCAAGGCATTAGCAATAGAAATACGTTGTTTTTTGTCGAACCACACAAGATTTTGAGAAACTGTCTGAGCAATATATTGTGACAATGTCATTTTCTGTATTTCATCGCCATAAGGCCTACATTTTGAGGATATTAATTTAAAGAATGGGATGGGATAGGGTATTCAACGATCCGCATAGCGGATTGTAGCCTCTCATATGTTTTTTTTTTGTCGTCAGCATTGCACCAGCGTAGCAATATATCTTTTGTCAAAGTTGCGGTTCCAAACGAAATCACCGAATAACTATTTGTTGATGCAAGCATTAGACAATTCGAGGGGCAGGAGACTTGTGTACCTCGTACTTTATTATCGGTGGGAAGTGATCACACTACTACCGTTCCAATAGTGAATTTATCTGATCAGGATTATTATATTAAAAGAAACAGAGTTTTAGCACGAGCATGGCCCATCAAGAATCATTCTGGATTAGAAGAGACCATCCAGCGTGTTCAAGTAAATTACCACCCAATTCGCGAAACTAATTGGCAGGAGTCAGTGCAAATTGGACCAGTGGAAGGGACTGAGAAGCGAAAATTGATGCAGTTGTTGGAGGAGTTTCGTGATTGCATTACATGTAATACCACGGAACTAGGTTTTACAAGATCAACAGAATTGGACATTCGCTTGGTTGATAATCAAGATCTGGTACAAGAAAAAATTGATGATTTACTGACAAATAAAATAATTCGACACTCGGACTCAAACTACTCGTCACCCATTGTACTAGTGAAAAAACCAAACGGCGAGCAGCGTATGTGTATTGACTTCAGAAAACTTCAGATAACTACCTTTAAATATTTGTATTGTATTGCCTGGATTATTGCATTCAATACCTCTGGTATAAATTTAGCCATTGTTTTTCTAGAGATACAGACAAATACTCAAGAGATCTGTATGAGTCGCCGGTAGCAACATACCTCAAAGTACGAGCTAGCCGTACTCTCGAAGGGATAGCACAACGCATCACTGTGTCATTCCTTTTTATTTTGAAATCCACCTTTTAAGAATTAAAATTAAGTTAATAAGTTGAGCTAAACTAAAAACTTAATCTTACCAGTGTGAGAACCTCCTCAAACTTGTCAATACTCATTCTGCAAAAGTTGAGATACTCATTCCCATCTTCCCACAAAATGTCCTTTAACAAATGTTGTTCCAAACTGTGTAATTCCCTTTTATGCAAAAACGGATTTACCTAAATCCTATGTTTTGTTTTGTGCTTTTCTTCTTCCAATTCTTTCAATTCTTTCAATGCTGCAATTGCGATAGCACAACGAAGTAACCTCCTCCTTGACATTTCAACGAATGAGATAGTAAGGAATGGAAATGCCCACCCTACATTTCATAGCATTCTATCATTTTTTTTTCATACTATGAAAAGTGACAGATAGTAAGCTATCAAATATTGCTCGTGGAGACGCGGTGTTACATTCAATCCAATTGTGAAGTTGAGAGGGGGAGATGTATGTTAGTTCTCATTTCTATTGATGCAACAGGTAGGGATGAAACGATACCTTCAAGGTATCGAGTACTTGTACTCGATACTAGTATCGAAAAAAAGTATCGAAAGTACTCGGGTATCGGATGAAAAGTATCGATATCTACTTGAATCGAATGAAAATTCCAGATTAAAACACAATCATTAATTTTTCAAGTTTTTATTTTTCAGAAGAATAAAATACATTTTGTGGAATAGTTCCTAAAAACATCAATTTTTCTAGATGTTTTCCACTTAGTCGGTTTCTGGTTTTGCTGATTGTTGCCCCCGTCTTGGAAAACAATCTTTCACAAGGTACTGACGAAGCAACAACCACCAAAAACATCTTTGCATGTTTATATAAAGAAGGGAAAAATTCTTTCATATCTTCCCACTCTTCGAGTGGATTGGATTTCAAGTTAGAAGAAACAGGAGAAGACAAATATGATGAAACGAAATCATTTTTAACAGACGTTTTTTTTTCTTTTCTGATTAATTACGAGTGCCTTGTGATGCTTCCAAAAATCGAAATCATCTGGCATTTCGTCGATATCTGAGTCACTACTAGAAATGGACATATCTGCTTTAACAAGTTCGTTTAGCTTTTGGACGGCTCTTCCACAAGCACTGGGGTCTCGCAAATGTATGTTTTTGAACCTAGGGTCCAACAACGTTGCTAATGCTACGTTTTCATTATATTCGATATTCTGAAATCTGCGGTGCAATTCTGTGTATACGATTTTATGCACACAGTTCACACTATCATAATTTGAAGAGAATGTTTTAATTCTTTTTCCAAACAGTTCAGCATTGGCGAACTGCGACCATGTTTGTTCCATTGTCTGTTACAAAACATCTTATTTTTTCGATCGGGATTTTCCATTCACTTAAGATGTCTTCTAAGATTTTTTTGATGTAATCGGCTGTGTGACTTTCACTTAGCTCTCTTGTAGCTATTTTACAATTTACAAGCGAAATTCCCTCAAAGAAATGCAATGTTACGCCTAAGAAACTTTTTTCTTGCATAGTCTCTGTCCAAATGTACAATGTTACACAAAAATCACTAGCTTTTTCAATTTTTGTCTTATATTGTAAAACCGTCACTTCATATTTTTCAGCAAGCCTTTTTTTTAAATATGTGCTAAAAGGAACTTTATACAAAGGTGCAGCTTCCTTCATAAGTCTCAAAAATCCCTCTCCTTCGACAACGTTGAAGGGACGCATATCTTTGCATATGAAAAATAAAATACCCAATGTTAGTTTTTCACACTTTGATCCTCAATCTAAATAAGAAACAAAAAAGTTATAAAGTTGTACTTGTTCAAATTTTGCATCTGTTACCCCTATGACAGATAATTCTATTGAATGAAGACTTAATGGCGTTGTATTCTTCGTCTTGACACTTTTGTTTTTTTCCAGAAGATTCGGCGTATAATTCTGCTGCTTCTTCTGTTGCAATCGCTGCAGATGACGTTGAAGCCGGCGAATCTACATCTTGGGACATTTGATTTGCAGAATAATCAGGATCTGAATGTTCTTTCTGTAGTCGCCTTAATATAATATAAATTTTTAAATACAAAATGCAAAAAAACGGATTAATTAACTTACTTTGATAATACGTGTTGTTTTGTTAAAATTATATGGTGGCTCCTAAAATGTTTGTGCAAATTGGAAGTATTTCCGCAGTATATTACTTCTTTAAAGCATCTTTTGTAAGTCGCGTCAACTTTATTTTTTTTCGTAAAATATAACCATATTTCTGAAGTTGGCGGGCTCATTTTTAATAATTTATTAATAAACGATTGAACAAATGCGACCAAACTCACCACTGACAAACGATTTAAGACTTTAGAATTTACGACTTTAGATAAAAGCTCTCTAGGAATGCGTTTAGTTAATTCCATTTTGTAAACGAATTCATAAAGGCTGTAAGAGTGTGCATAAAGAGAGATAAAATGCGTGGTGTTGGTGTTTAAGTAATGCAAGAATTCGTATGTGTGTGAGGAAACTGTGTGATTTTTGTTTTGTGCTAAGAGGAATACAAATTTGCATGAACATTGAGTATGTGTGTGAAACTAGGTTGCGTGTTAAGTCAAAGTGCAATATTTCATTCGATGCAAGTACTTTTATACGATACCTACTTGGTATCGCAACCAAAGGTATCGATTACCAAAATACTTGGTATAGAATCAAAAGTATCGAGTATGTACTTGTATTTACTTGTACCGATTCATCCCTAGCAACAGGTCAGTTTATGTAGAACCAGAGCAGTGAACGGATGCTCCCTGAGATCGCGTGTGGTTTAAGTAAATTTTTAAGTGCTTAGTGAGAATAGAAGGGAAAAGAAAGGAACAAATAACAAAAAAAAAACGAAGTGTTAGTAATACCATTGTATATGAAGCTTATAGTAGTATCATCACGGCAATTTTTTTATTTCTGTCTCCAGCCGCCTAGGGGGAGATCGATCGTTTCTCACGAGAGAAGAAACATTTGTTCACTCTTTCTGAATAGAGTAAATAATATTATAATGAGTGTGTTTATGAGTGACTTGAAGAGTGCAAACAAGAACAAACCGGTTTTGGCGTACTCGCACTAAACTAAATAAGATAATGAGTAATATACAGAGGTGAGGTGATAACTTCAATATGCTTTTCCACGTCTCCAAAGAGGTAGCATATTAGACGCACTTTAGAACTAAAAAATACAATATGTAAAATAAGTTTAACATAAATATGAGAAAACGTAACAATGTTTATTTATAAGCGGGGTAAAAAAACAGAAGACATATCGATAATTCAATAAACAAACAAAAATTAAAAAAAAAAAAAAGAAAGTGGGGATCATAGTTCCTCGCACTTTTAACTCCACAGAAATCCTTATTGAATTTTCTTATAGAAAATAAATTTGCTGCAACATCAGTATTTAGATGTACAAGAAGAAGAAACTGCTAGTCATTTTTGAGTTTTTCCCATATTAATTCTATGGCCAGCAACGTTTGCATAAGACCACCAAAGCAATGTGGCTTTTTCATTTTACCAGTAGACTCCCATAATGAGATCCACTCCCTAGCTGTTTTGATGGACTGTAGAGTTTCACTAGATGCTGAAACAGGTCGACGATCAGGATTGGATGTGTAAAGACTGTAGCTATTTAAGTTATCAAAAAGATTATTCATCTTAATAGGAAAAAGTGCCGTCGAGGCAGCGATTTTTTTATCTGTGTCGGTTTCAAAACAATTTGCTGAGATAGCGTTGATAATTCCAGCAGCTGAAAACCTATGTAGCCAGTTTGACTGATCATTCTTCAAAACTGTTTGGATTTATATGACTCTTCGTTAGTTTGAAGCATACTTGAAAGATATTCTTGGAATCTTCTTCAAACAGTTTGACAAGTGTTCCCCAAGACACGATATCATCAGCTATGCGAATATTATTTTTTAACAACAACTTCGCAGGCTTTTGAATAAATGCGGGTAGTCATATAAAAGAAATATTACCTGGTCCGAGATTTCAAAAAACGGCTTATTTTCTGCTGCTCCCAGTAATTTACATGCTTTTCTATTGTTACTGCCCTGGTCACAGCATACAGCAATAACTTCAAATCCACATTCTAATATTTGGGTAACTGTTAATTTCAATATCTCGGTTCGGATGTTCTCACCCTTTTGGCATCCTATATAATATGATATGGTTTGCTCCCAATTCATATTTAATCCTCTAAGTGTGAATACCATAACCTTTGAAGCAACAGTGGTGTGCCTTCCCAGCTCCCCAAAATCCGAAAACCCGTATATCATATCCGTTTTCGTGTTATAATCAAGCTCGGTCTTTATTGCCATTTCATCAAAAATCAGAACACATCTTTTTTGTATATTTGACATGGTCTTGGTCTTACATTTCAATAGTTCAATTATTTGGGTAGAGAACCCAGCCGGTAAACTCAAAGATGAATGCCATCTATATATTATGCTTACAGATAGTAAGCTAAATCCGGTGTTCAGCATATGGAATTATTATGAAGGAGACTTATAAAAAACTTTAGACACAAATCTTTTTCATTGTATGTCCAACGTGCATTTACCTTATGAAAAAGTTACATGCTAACAAATGTTTTAACATCGACTTGTTTTTCCTGCAATTGCAAGTCAACGTTTTTCTCTAAATTATACTCCTTATCATTTTAATCTTTTCGGTGTATCGAAAATGCAACGCGGTACAGAATTTTGTATTCCACCTTTAGATTTATGAACGAAACGTGAACCGGGAGATGGAAACTGTGAGGAAGAAATTTCGGAGCTATTGTTAAGAGGAGGTATAGAGAAATCTCTTACATATGTTACGGGGTTAGCATCCTTTTTAACAGAACTGACTGGTGAACACATTTTCAGTTTCATCAGTTTCTTGAATAAAGTTTGGATTATTGCATGATCTGGAGTTGTTTTAAATTACCTTCGATGCAAGTTCAGTCTTTCGATTATTATCCATAATTTTTAAGCAAGAATCGTCAGTGATTAGATTCGAGCAATTGCAAACTAATGGGAATGAAATTGGAACTGCATTTTTAGAAAGACATTTTCGAAGTGATTCTAATTTTAAGTCTTTGGTATAGAAATGGTTTTCATACATAAAAACATTTTTATTTAATGAGATGTGAATGTTTTATCCAAACATCTCTCCTATGATCATTGGGGAGCTTAAAAAAGGACAAGGAAAATGGAATTTTGAAATTATTACAGTCCATATGAGCATTTCGCCATTCTATAATGCTATTTAACATTTAACTTTAATTTATTAGAAATAAAAAAATACAAATGTATAATTTTTTTTGTTCGCTGAAA
This sequence comes from Rhingia campestris, assembly GCA_932526625.1. NCBI lineage: Eukaryota > Metazoa > Arthropoda > Insecta > Diptera > Syrphidae > Rhingia > Rhingia campestris. Next base: position 83,374,673 of record OW052184.1, on the reverse strand, counting down.
AACAAACCAAGAAGCAGAACAATAACACAATTAAACATATGAGAAGGCTACAATCCGCTGTGCGAATCGTTGAATACCCTATCCCATCCCATCCTTAAAATTAATATCCTCAAAATGTAGGCTTTATGACGTTCAAATACAGAAAATGACATTGTCACAATATATTGCTCAGACAGTTTATCAAAACCTTTTGTGGTTCGACAAAAAGAACGTGTTTGTATTGCATATGCCTTGGGGTAGGACATACAAATGGTCTTTGTAGGAAAACGCCCCCAAAAAGTGGGCGTGGGTTAAAATGGTCTATTAACGAAATGTTCAAATTTATACTACCAATGATTGTGCATAAAAATTTTTTTCGAAAATTTTAAAATTTGCCAAAAAAAGTTTTTTATTAAAAACGCGCCCAAAAAGTGGGCTTGGCAAAAACCTTTATATTGACGAAATATAGTGGGCGGATTTCATAATTTTGAATACTTGTTCTGCTGGGAGCAACAAAGAGTACGTGTACCAAATTTCATCCTTCTAGCTCAAAATTTAAGGCCCAAAAACTGGTGACGTACAGACGGACGGACAGACATGGTTTAATCGACTCAGCTATTGGTTCTGAGTCGATCCATATACTTTGAGATATATCTAGCTAAATTATTTCGCTACAAACTATGTATCAAAACTAATATACCCCTATGGGGTATATTAGTTTGCCACTGCCACTGCACTTCACCAAAACATTGGTTGAAAATGAGCGATCAGTATCTATAAAGCACACACAAAAACATATGAGAGGCTACAGTCCGCTATGCGGATCGTTGAATACCCTATCCCATCCCATCCTTTAAATTAATATCCTCAAAATATAGGCCTTATGGCGATGAAATACAGAAAATGACATCGTCACAATATATTGCTCAGACAGTTTCTCAAAATCTTGTGTAGTTCGACAAAAAACAACGTATTTCTATTGCTAATGCCTTGGGATGGGGTATTCAAATGGTTTTTGTAAGAAAACGCCCCCAAAATGTGGGCGTAGGTGAAAATGATCTATGGACAAAATGTTAATATTACCATTTTGGAAGAATTTGCATCAAAATTTTTTTCGAAAGTTTTAAAATTTGGACAAAAAGCGTTTTTTACTAAAAACGCCCCCAAAAAGTGGGCGTGGCAAAAAACTTTGTATGAACGAAATATAGATATTAGGATTGTCTAAATATGCTACTCAGACACTTTTTTGAAATTCCTTACGGTTTGGCAAAAAAATAGATTTTCCTTAAAAGGGGGCGTGGCAGTGGGCGGATTTCAAAAATTTTTACACTTGTTCTGGTGGCACGGACGAGGATCCAATATACCAAATTTCATTATCCTAGCTCAAAATTCAAGGCCCAAAAACCGCTGACGAACAGACAGACGGACGGACGGACGGACGGACGGACGGACGGACAGACAGACATGGCTAATTCGACTCAGCTAGCGATTCTGAGTCGATCCATATACTTTGAGGTATATGTAGCAAAATTATTTCTCTATGTTACAAACTAAGTATCAAAACTAATATACCCCCCTATGGGATAGGGTATAAAAAAATACTCCAAAAGCCGATCATTCAGTTGAAGCAGAGTGCATGCTAAACGTGGACAAAGATGTTATGGGATGGGAAATGGGAACATCATACATTATGTATGCGGCATTATTCACTCAGGCTCAAATTTTAATACATTGAGTAGATTAACAAAAAAATACGAAAATAAAATTTGAATCTGAGTAAAGTATGAAACAAGACATGTACAACATCCCTCAGCAAATGGCTTTGCAGCACTGCGATTGAGATATGAAATGCAATTGCTTTTGCTCATATCGGCGGTTGGTATGGCATACTCGCAATTCGCATATCGCATTGCAATAAAGTAACTCACTTAGCTTTCGTATTTGACAAAATGAGCGAGAAAGAAATAGTATATTGGCATGCGATTGGTTTAATTTTAGAGTAGAACTGTGTAAATTATGTGAGTGGATCTCCATTAAATCTAATAAGGAGAGCGTAAAATTTTCGGCCCTCTTTGGCCTAGTAGTATCTCGCGCCGATAGAGGCACCACCATCGATTTGCCAAAGTGATAGTACTATTAGTTTCATATACAATGGTAATACTCACGAATATCTCATATCCCTATGATAGTTATATTTTGATTCATTTATTTATTTAGTATATTTGTACGCAAATTATATGGACCAGCGCATTAATGATTTCTTTGTGGGTTTTATTTATTTATTTTGTCTTGGGTTTTTTTTTCAGATCGCCTATGCACGATTGCATGATCGTGCATGTGTGCCATCTGGTTCTTGGCCTTGGTCATTGATGCATGAGATAGGGGTGCTTTTCCCTCAAATATTTCCCATAGGGGGGTATATTAGTTTTGATACTTAGTTTGTAACATAGAGAAATAATTTTGCTACATATACCTCAAAGTATATGGATCGGCTCAGAATCGCTAGCTGAGTCGAATTAGCCATGTCTGTTTGTCCGTCCGTCCGTCCGTCCGTCCGTCTGTCTGTTCGTCAGCGGTTTTTGGGCCTTAAATTTTGAGCTAGGATAATGAAATTTGGTATATATGATCCTCGTCCGTGCCACCAGAACAAGTGTAAAAATTTTTGAAACCCGCCCACTGCCACGCCCCCTTTTTAGGAAAACTTATTTTTTGGCCAAACCGTAAGGAATTTCAAAAAAGTGTCTGAGTAGCATATTTAGACAATCCTAATATCTATATTTCGTTCATACAAAGTTTTTTTACCACGCCCACTTTTTGGGGGCGTTTTTAGTAAAAACGCTTTTTGTCCAAATTTTAAAACTTTCGAAAAAAAATTTGATGCAAATACTTCCGAAATGGTAATTGTTCACAAAATGAAAGTAAATGAAAAGCAGCGACTTCGAAAAAACGTTATAAATTCTATTTATTTCTTTCACTTTAGAGATCAAGTCAAAAGCGACTGTAACCCAATGGTTCGAGATAATACGCGAGATCGAGAGCGAAGAGATTGATGTTTCGTCTTTGGTGGTTGATAGCTAAGAGAGAGCGAAGATCGACAGCACAGTAGCAAGTAGCAGTGCACTTGCCAAAAATTCGAACCGGTCTTATTTTCAAGGTTAATGTGCATGGTGCAAGCATGAACAAACGGTTGTGCTGGCAAGTTTGAATGCATTTTCATGATAAAACCGATTTAAAAATGCAATATTAACCAACTGCTCAAACCATAGGGTGTACAATCTAATGTTTGGTAATATGTAAACAATATTAATTTGACTATAACGATTTAACTAAATACATTATATGATAAGAAACTAACTTAATAATATTAAACAAAACAATATATATGAATGAATATAATGTAATTATATGGTTCCGAAACATGCCGCCCCCCCTGAAGGAATTTCAGGAACATGGTAGTAGCACCAACTTTGTTACAGGGCGTTTGAATGTGGCGCCGTTGGTGCGAAGGGACACCACTCGTACATGTCCATCTGTGCCTGGGTGAACTTCCTCGATGCGTCCTAAAGACCACTTTGATGGAGGCAAATTGGGCTCCTTTACGACAACTAAATCACCAACTTTAAAGTTCCTTGTTTCCACTTTCCATTTTGGGCGTTGCTGAAGCGATGTCAAATATTCATTGTACCATCTGCGCCAAAATCCTTGGACCATATTCTGGATCAATTCCCATCTCCCTAGTCGATTAGTAGGAACCTCCAAATAGCTCGGTTCAGGTATCGCCGTGTATGGTCGTCCTATAAGGAAATGAGAAGGGGTTAAAGGATTTATATCAGAATCGGAAATAGCACAAAGAGGTCTAGAATTTAAAACTGCTTCTACTTGACAAAGCATAGTCGAAATTTCTTCGAAAGTGAGAATATGGTTACCCACAACGCGTCGAAGGTGTTGTTTAACACATTTTACCCCCGCTTCCCAAAGTCCACCGAAATGGGGACTATGGGGTGGAATGAATTCCCACTTTATGTTATCCGCAGCCAACATATTCGAAATTTGCTCGTTATGATCCTTGGACCTCATCAACTTATACCAGTCCGAAAGAACTCGAGCAGCTCCATGAAAATTTGTCCCATTATCCGAGTAAAGAACGCTACATTTGCCTCGTCTGGCAATGAATCTTCGCAGGGCTGCTAAAAATGCTTCGGTTGAGAGGTCACTCACGACTTCCAAGTGTAACGCCTTTGTCGCCATGCACACGAACAGCGCCAAATATCCTTTCGTCAGCTTTGGTTTCCTTCCATTGTATATACGGAGAGTTATAGGACCCGCATAGTCACATCCAGTACGATCGAAGGCATACGATGGGGAAAGTCGAGATGATGGTAAGTTACCCATGAGTTGAGAGTAGGTATTCTTACGTAAACGGAAACATTTAACACAATCATGTACGATTTTTCTTACCAAATTCCTGCTACCTAGTATCCAGAATTCCTGACGTAGTAGCGCGAACATTTCGGATACGCCTGCATGCATGAACTTTATATGAGCATCACGAAGTATCAATTGAGTGATTTGATGAGATTTCGGCAGGATGATTGGATGCTTTATATTGAAAGGTACATCGACGGCATTGGCTATTCTTCCACCAACTCGCAGCAAACCTATTTCATCAATAAAAGGTGATAAAGTTAATATTTTTGAGCGATTCGAAATTGCTTTGTTGGTCTTAAGAGCTTGAATCTCTTCCTTAAACTCCTTTTGAACCCACAAAATACAAGTTTGTTTAGCAATCAATAGTTCTGAAGATGAAACAAAGTCTTTCCTACGATTACCCAATAAGGTTCTACAATTTTTACCGAAACGCATAACGAGAGCAACGCTTCGAATAAGCTTGGTCCACGAAGATACTTTCTCAGTTAAATCATCCAGGAAATGTTCAATAGAAGATGTTACATGAACAGGCACATTTTTCTTCTTTTCTTCCGGTACCTGATGAGTAATCACGTATCCCCCGATTGGCCAATTGCTTTTATCAGTCAAAATCCAAGCTGGACCTTTCCACCAAATTTCCAAATCCAACAGTTTCCTTGACTCAACACCCCTCGATGCGCAGTCAGCTGGATTTTCTTCCGATCGAACGTAATTCCATGCCGACCGCGGTAAAACGTCGAGTATTTCGGAAGTGCGGTTTGCAACGAAAGTATTCCATCTTCGGGGAGAAGATGAAAGCCATGCTAAAACGATCTGTGAATCACAAAAGACAAATGTTTGTGCGGGTTTAATATCCAACGATGAACGAATAAGTTCCACCAGGCGACTTAAGAGAAGAGCCCCACATAGTTCAAGTCGAGGAATTGACAACTGCTTAATAGGCGCGACTCGTGTCTTAGCTGCAATTAATTGAACATTGATGATACCAGTTTCAGATGTACTGCAGCTGAATATGCCTTTTCTGAGGCATCGGAAAATCCAATTAAGTCAAAGCATTTAGAATCTGATGTACACCTCCTCAAGATCTCAATTTTTTCGAAACAATGCAAATCCATTCGATAGGAGTTCCATTTGCTGGCAACTTCAGCTGGCAAAGGATCGTCCCATCCTATTTTGGATTCATGCACCCACAATTCCTGAAACAACATTTTTAACAAAATGGTGCAAGGAGCCAGGAAACCCATTGGATCAAAGATCTTTGCGACCTCCGAAAGTAGATTTCGCTTAGTGGGATGCGAGGAAGATTGTTCCGCGAGTGAAATTTTATAAGTGAAGGTATCACGATAAGGATTCCAAACTAATCCGAGTACCTTTGTATAATTATGCACGCTATCTAAGTCGAGGGAAATTGTTTTATCTTGGTCGATGTCACTTAAAATCGGCCAACAATTGGAGCTCCATTTGCTTAACTGAAGACCGCCACAAGATAGCAGCTGCACCAATTGCTCTTTCAGCTTGATGACTTCTGACACTGAATCCGCACCTGTCATAATATCGTCAACGTAAAAATCGTGAAGTATCGAATGTGAAGCAATTGGGAATTGATGCCGGTAATCCAAAGCAATTTGTTTTAGGACTCTCATTGCCAGAAAGGGTGCCGGGGATGTTCCATAGGTCACGGTACGTAACCGAAAATGTCCAATGGGATCATCCTGACTTTCCCTCCACAAAATTCGTTGAAAGTCCTGGTGATTCACATCAACCCAAATTTGTCGGAACATTTTGACAATATCTGCACAGAACACATATTTGTGTAATCGAAATCGTAAACACACATTAATTAAATTTCTCTGAAGCGGAGGTCCTATATACAACATGTCATTCAAACTAACTCCATGCGCATCCTTGTGTGAACCATCGAAAACGACCCTAAGTTTGTTTGTAAGTACAGCATGATGTGGTAGATAAAATACCTTTCCAGAAGTGGGATCAATTTCATTATCTGGAATCCGCTCCATGTGACCTAGTTCTTCGTACGTTTTCATAAATTCACAATATTTCGAGTGTAGATTTTTGCACCGAGAAAAACGACGTTCCATGCCCGATAGCCTAGATAACGCACCTGAAATTGTGTTACCGAACCTTACTGCGTCCTGACGAAACGGCAATTTCACGATATATCGATTATCTGGTCCTCGAGAGAAGCTATCAGCGAAATGAGCATCGACTGGGTCCTCAGCTTTGAACGAAGAAGAAATTTGAGGATTTTCCTCGATTTCCCAAAATGATTTCAGCAGTACGTCTAAGTCAGGTTCAACTCCTATATGCAATGAAATGACTTCTTTATCTGGTATGTTGCCAGTAATGACCCAACCGAAAACAGTGTTGTGAGCAATTACATTTCCTTTTTCATCTACATGACGACCATCGCACAAAATACTCCAAACTTTATCAGAACCCAAAAGAACATCAATAGGACCCGGAGAATTAAATCCAGGATCGGCCATTTGGAGGTCATTTAAGAGCGGAGGATTTTCAAATGCAAATGGAAGTAAAGGTGTGGGCGAAGTAATCTTATTTAAAATATAAGCCTCGACTGCTATCTGATATGAATTAAACCGAGAATTTAAATTAAGTGATACGGCACCTTGTGTAACACCAGCTTGAAGAGAAGAAATTCCGGAAATCGGCAGACAAGCATGGCGACGGCGAAGCCCTAATCGTTTGACTAAACCTTCAGTCACAAAGGATACTTGAGATCCTGTATCGAGAAGCAAACGACATGGCTGGGGTTTTCCTATGGCATCCATTACGTGGACCACGACGGTTGGTAGAATGCCAGAAGGACGAATTCCATTTTTAATGTGATTGGACACAAAAGTATTAGTTGACGATGACGAAGTACTTGGCACATTCGTAACATCAACAACTGGATCTTGATTAACTGGCTGATTGGAGTTATCTAGGTGCACCAAAGTATGATGGCGAGTGTGGCAATTCGAACAGCGAGCCTTTACTCGGCATCTCGACGAAGAATGGTTTGAGCCTAAACAATTATAGCACAGCTTTTGATCACGCACGAAAGTCCGACGAGTGATGATTGACATGGCAATAAATTGTGAACATTGAGGAAGAGTGTGTGTTCCTTTGCATTTAGGACACGAGGAGTTGGCAACGGCTAAGCTCTTCACATTGTTTGAAGCACTAACGGATCGCGACGATTGTCTTTTCAAACTAATTTTCGGCTCACTGGCCTCTAAAGCATTGCACCTTGTTTCTAAAAATTCAAGCAACTGCTGAATAGTTGATTCTTCTGAATTATTATTTTTAAGCGCCCAAGCCTTTCTAGTTTCCATGTCAATTTTGTTTAGCAAAAGATAAATTAATCAAGGATCTCTTCCTTCCGATTTAAGCGCTTTTAACCCGCGAATTACTTCATCAGCATTGTCAACTAATTTACGCAAATGTCCACTACCCGCGATTGCCACCGTAGGCAACTTTAAAAAACTCTCAATATGCTCATTGATTATATACAAAGGCTTATTGTAACGACGATCGAGTTTTTCCCACGCTAATTCATAATTATTATCGGCAATATCGACACCGTTTAATAATTTTGCTGCTCCATCTCGCAAAAACGATTTTAAATAGCGCAATTTCTGCGCACCCGGTAAATGTTTCTTGCAGTCTATGCTGCCTAGGAACGTGTCTCTAAACCCCGGCCACTCACGATAGTCACCATCAAATGGCGTTATTTTAAACTGCGGTAGTTCTATTTCACACGACGGTTTTGAAGCTACACCAACAGACGCAGGTTTTTTAATGAGACTATCTAACAAAGCAGCTTGTTGCTTTACCAATATTTCTATTGAAGCCCCATTATTCACTTCAACTGGTTGAGAAATTCTCACGCGAATAGCTTTAATGAGCTTACCCTTTGCCGTAAGGTATTTGTTTTCAAACACCTCGAAATCTGCTTCAGGATCAACGTACCCATCTTCCTCGTGGTGTGTAATGAGTTGTGTATGGTTGGCACAAAATTCCTTCCACGCTTCTTCCAAACGCTCTAGTCGCGATTCCAAAATTTCTGTTTCTATACTATCATCAATATCCGCTACCGAATTATGTGCACGAGTAATAGCGCCCTTCAAGTGACCGCGCAAATGTTTTAGCACATCCATGATAAAGTATAGCGAATATCAAGTGATAGATATATACACGACAAACCGAACCGAACCAAACAGAAAACCTCCAAAGCACAAATCTACCAACACGACAAATTTTCAATTTGCATGAATTCCCTCAGCAGAGATTTTAGCAGCAACCCCTGGTCGACCAAGCAGCAACAGTTATATCAAAAATATATGTTTCACGATACAATTTTACCTTTTATCAGCGTTTTATTATACCGAATCTGCAGACTTCTATCAACCACTCAAATCATCCATAAGAGCGAAATCATCAACAATTTTTATCCGGCTCGAAGGACCAACTTTGTTCACAAAATGAAAGTAAATGAAAAGCAGCGACTTCGAAAAAACGTTATAAATTCTATTTATTTCTTTCACTTTAGAGATCAAGTCAAAAGCGACTGTAACCCAATGGTTCGAGATAATACGCGAGATCGAGAGCGAAGAGATTGATGTTTCGTCTTTGGTGGTTGATAGCTAAGAGAGAGCGAAGATCGACAGCACAGTAGCAAGTAGCAGTGCACTTGCCAAAAATTCGAACCGGTCTTATTTTCAAGGTTAATGTGCATGAATGCATTTTCATGACAAAACCGATTTAAAAATGCAATATTAACCAACTGCTCAAACCATAGGGTGTACAATCTAATGTTTGGTAATATGTAAACAATATTAATTTGACTATAACGATTTAACTAAATACATTATATGATAAGAAACTAACTTAATAATATTAAACAAAACAATATATATGAATGAATATAATGTAATTATATGGTTCCGAAACAGTAATATTAACATTTTGTCCATAGATCATTTTCACCTACGCCCACATTTTGGGGGCGTTTTCTTACAAAAACCATTTGTATACCCCATCCCAAGGCATTAGCAATAGAAATACGTTGTTTTTTGTCGAACCACACACGATTTTGAGAAACTGTCTGAGCAATATATTGTGACAATGTCATTTTCTGTATTTCATCGCCATAAGGCCTATATTTTGAGGATATTAATTTAAAGGATGGGATGGGATAGGGTATTCAACGATACGCATAGCGGATTGTAGCCTCTCATATGTTTTTAAATCGGTTCCTAACATATCAGAAGTGGGATAAATTTCACGCGACCTGGCGGATGATCGTTAATAAGTGGAGTGCTTATCTATATTTTTTTTTCATTACTTTATGCACAATAATTTTTTTTTTTATGTTTAGTTATTAATTTAAACTTATGTATATATATATATATTTCTGTTGTGGGTTTAGGTATATTAAATAAGTTTCATTTAAACATCGACATCGGTGCCGTTCTCCATCATGTAGAAGCAGTGAGGATGAAAATATGCTGCATTCTCCTCGATCTAAGAGAAGGGATTCGAGAACGTCTTGCTCCACCCATACTAGATTGAATCGTTTGACCGAGGCAATTACGAACATAAATTGAAATCGGGTTGTTTGTTACTAAACAACCCGATTTCAATTTTGTTTGTTACTAAACAACCCGATTTCAATTTTCGGGGTGATAATATTCCCCGTATTGATCCGGAAGATCGAAATCAAACCGCTAAGGAGTGGTGTGAGAAAATAGACGAACTTCAATGTGTCTATCAGTGGACTGAGGATCAAACAGTATATTTCGCAATGGGAAAATTACGAGGAAATGCGGAAACCTGGTACAGAGGTTTAAAATCGCTAAAGTATAGCTGGTACGAGTGGACACAAAAAATTCAGGCCGCTTTTCCCTCAAAGAAACGGTATCACCAACTTCTGGAAGAAATGATGCATCGGAAAAAAAACATATGAGAATTTTAGCACTTACTTCTGTGAAAAATTGGCTCTGCTTTTTGCTTGCGATATAACAGGCGCGAACGCGGTGTCGTGTATAATTGGTGGGATTGAGAATAACATGATTCGCCTTGGAGCTGAAGCGGCACAACATGCAACTCCGGAATTACTATACGAATATCTCTGCATTTGTGATTCGACAGCTGGTCCTTCGTTTTTAAATTACAGTCGACCAAAATCTGATGTCCATCACAAGAAACCTATAAAAATAAAATAAAGTACAACAGAAATTCGAAACCCGAACCACCAATTTGTTTTAAGTGCGGTAAACCAGGTCATTATGCAAACAAATGCCTCAGCAAACAAGATGATAAAAGGTGTGATATCTGTAGAAATCGATCCCATGGTGAAACATAATGCCCCCATAAGAAAAAACACGACCCAGAAACCAAAATTGTCGCATGACTTGAGTTGGTGCCTGGAACTGTTTCAAATCAAAAATATTACCGAAAAATTGAAATAAACAATAAACCATCGCAAGCATATATAGATTGCAGAAGCCCAGGCACATAAATTAAAAATTAATTTTCAAGATCGACGACAACTTAACGGATACGGACATGGAAAAACATATAGTATTGTACATATGTAATGTACGGCCAGTGGTTGTTGAAGACAATGAGCAAAGCGAACCAGTTCTTGTCGGACAGTCATTTACAGAGCTACCGGGAATCCTAGCCATTAAGACCAGCACTTTTTTGCGATTTTCTCGAATAACTGAAGAAAACAACAACCATTTTGACGAGTTACCAAATGATCCAGATGAGATGATCAGAAAAATTGAATTGAGAACCATGAAAGACCACATCGTTCCATCGAGATATATATCTTTTGTCAAAGTTGCGGTTCCAAACGAAATCACCGAAGAACTATTTGTTGATGCAAGCATTAGACAATTCGAGGGGCAGGAGACTTGTGTACCTCGTACTTTATTATCGGTGGGAAGTGATCACACTACTACCGTTCCAATAGTGAATTTATCTGATCAGGATTATTATATTAAAAGAAACAGAGTTTTAGCACGAGCATGGCCCATCAAGAATCATTCTGGATTAGAAGAGACCATCCAGCGTGTTCAAGTAAATTACCACCCAATTCGCGAAACTAATTGGCAGGAGTCAGTGCAAATTGGACCAGTGGAAGGGACTGAGAAGCGAAAATTGATGCAGTTGTTGGAGGAGTTTCGTGATTGCATTACATGTAATACCACGGAACTAGGTTGCACAAGATCAACAGAATTCGACATTCGCTTGGTTGATAATCAAGATCTGGTACAAGAAATAATTGATGATTTACTGACAAATAAAATAATTCGACACTCGGACTCAAACTACTCGTCACCCATTGTACTAGTGAAAAAACCCAAACGGCGAGCAGCGTATGTGTATTGACTTCAGAAAACTGAATGCAGTGACGGTGCATGATAATCACCCACTACCACGTATTGACGATCAAATTGATAGGCTTTATGGTGGTATGTATTTTACTACTTTGATTTAAAATCCGGGTATTATCAAATTCCGGTGGCTGAGAATGCTAAAAAATTTACGTCGTTTGTAACTCATTCGGGGCAGTATGAGTTCAATCGGATGCCCTTCGGTTTAACCAATGCACCGAGAATCTTCCAAAGATTAATGAACAGAATACTGAAACCTGTGGGTAACATTGCTTCTATATACATTGATGACGTTTTATTACATGCGAAAACTGTAGAAGAAGTGTTAAATGGCATTCGTGAAGTCCTCGTTATTTTCCGAAAAGAAGGACTCAATCTTAATTTAAAAAAAATGCCATTTTCTAATGCGTACAATAACGTTCCTTGGTTTTGAAATATCAGAAGGAAAAGTTCAACCTGGATCTGGAAAGATAAAAGCAGTGCAAGAATTCGAGATACAGAAGAACGTACGAGGCATAAGACAATTCCTTGGAATAACCGGATATTTCAGGCATTTTGTAAAAAATTATTATAATTATAATTAGAATATATCGACCTGGTGATCGCATGAAACACGTAGATGCTTTAAGTAGAAACCCTTCGACAGAAAATGTTATGCGGGTAACTGAAGCGGATTGGCTAACTGATGCAAAGGTAAAAGAGATTTATGAAGTTTTGAAACAATCTCCGAAATCGGCGTATGAATGAGAATCCACAGAGATTATGTCCTCAAGGATGGAAGAGTTTTTAGAAGAACATCCAAAGGAAATCAATGGTTGGTGCCTCAAGGTATGCGACAACAAGTTGTTAAAGCATCTCACGATGATTTAGGACATTTCTGTGTCGAAAAAACATTGAATCGTTTGAGCGAGAATTATGGTTCCTGCGTATGCGCCGATATGTTGAAAAATATATTTCCTGTTGTATTAGGTGTCTTTATAATAAAAAGATCTCCGGGAAAAGGTAAGGTTTTCTCCATCCCATTCCAAAAGGATCGGAACCGATGAACCTCATTCACATTGACCATTTAGGTCCCTTTCCAAAGAGCCGAAAAGGAAATCAATATATAATTGCTGCCATTGATGGATTTACCAAATTTGCTTTCCTTAAAGCAATAAGATCAACTAAAACAAAGGAGGTTACCGAATTCTTAACAGATATTTTTAATGTTCATGGTGTTCCTAGGATCCTGGTTTCAGATCAGGGGAGAGCATTTACAGCCAATTTGTTTAAAGCATTTTGTGCTAATAATAATATTCGTCATGTTCTTAATGCAGTCGCTACACCTAGAGCAAACGGACAAGTTGAGCGGTTGAATAGAACTATTTTGAGTGCTCTTCTAACTTCGACACTGGAGGAAAAGAAATGGGATGAAAGTGTAAGGGATATTCAGGTTGCCATAAACTAACAAAACTACAGGTACCACACCCAGCATTTTGCTTTTTGGTTATAAGCCTAGACAAGTGGGCGACGAAACATTATTGGCAGACGAAGTATTGCAATTCTCCCGAGTTGTGGAAGATGTGCTGAAAGAACGACATTTGGCATATGAAAAGGTAAAGGAAAGCCAAATGAAAAAAAAGATATACTATGATAAGAGAAGAAAGAAACCGACAATTTATAAGCAAGGTGATCTAGTTCTTGTGGAGAAAAAAGAAATAGCTACGAATGTGAGCAGGAAGTTGCTTCCACCTTTTAGTGGTCCGTTCGTGGTGAAAAAAAGTATTACCGAATGACCGCTATGTAGTGGTGGATATGAAAGTTTCTCACCGATGTAATAAGAAATATGAACGTGTGATTGCAGTTGACAAGATGAAACTATGGAATTCAGGTGAAGATATTAGCGACCATGTGGAGACAGATGAGGATAAGCAAGAAGTGATGCCCATTGATATCTCCAATGCACAATAATGTGCATTGAATGATGATGAACTAGCTGATGACAATGTTGTGGATATAATCTCGGGACGAGATGAACTCAGGAAGGCCGAATGAAAGGTATATAAAAAATATATATTGCAACCGAGGTAGTTAAAATTATTTACTATGTAATGTTTACCTGTTTGCAAAAACCTATTTGTTTTTTCTTTCCTTGCCAGTGTGCAAGGATGTAGTGGGAATATGTTTCCCCTTACCCGGGGTCTCCCCGAGCAATATTTCATAGCATGCAATGTGTCATTCTATGAAAATTGCTTGTGGAGACCTCAAATAGTATTCTATGAAAAATTTCTTTCTATTTATTGCTCAGTCCATTGCTTTCTATGGATAGTTTTCTATGGGCTGGCAAACAGAACGATGGCTGAGTGGCAAATGGACGAAATCGTAAAATTCATTAATATTTATGAACAATTTCAGTGCCTATGGAATTATAAAAGTGCGGAATACAAAAGATCAGACCTTAAAAAAATGCTTGGCTGCAATTATCAAGGGAGATTGGAAAAGACGTTGCGGAGCTAAAAAAAATGAAAAATTTGCGTACAGCTTATGTTGTGGAGAAAAAAAAAAGTAGACAACTCAAAAAAATCAGGGACATCGGCGGAGACTGTACATCAGCCGCATCTGTACTACTATGAGGAACTCAAATTTTTGGATTCGGTCATTGTTCTGAGAAGAACAAATAGTAATTATGATGCGGTAGGAAAAATATACAAACACAATTGTTTACATTATTTTGATCCATTTATTTTTACAGGAGGAGTGTGCTACGGAAGTAATGGAAATAGGAGGCGATGATTCCATATGCATTGAGGAGCCCACTTTGCTGCGAACATCTGCACTAGAAATACCCTCACCCGTGTTGCAATCAATGCCACTATCATCGTCGTCACCGTTACCATCACCATCAGCTTCTACATCAAGCAGTTTCAAAAGAAAAGCATCCTCGAAATCTGAATGATCAATTTACAAGTGCTCTTAATGCAATTGTGAAATATGCAAGTGTGAAAGAGGAGGACAACATATACTCTTCATTTGCGAAGACTGTAGCGTTGCAGCTCCAGCAATTATCACCTGAGGAAGCTGCGGAAACAATGGGCGAAATCCAGATGTTGACAAGCAGGAAAGTGGTGCAGAGTATGCTGTCCAGATCACACAGTCATTCGTCGTTGTCCTCGTCAGCCAGAAGTGGTGCGAACGACAAGCTATGCGCAGCATTATTGGATGCTGACATCCAGTTTGATGACGATGTATGAAGATGGTTTTTTTTTAATTCTGTACAGTAATAATAATAAGTTCAGTTTTATTTTTTAATGTTCATCCAAATAAAGTGAATAAAAATTAAGATATGGTTTGTTTTGTAATCTTAGCCCATTGATATGGAACATCACCGTCCGTTACACAATAATTTTTTAAATTTTCACTTGCTGCACATGCATATTTATACCTGTTATGCTCTTGGGTAGACATATGTGTAATTGTTTCAGGCAAATGCATTTGGTTGACTTGATCGGAGTTGTCTGCTGCCTGTTTATTTTTTGAGAGGTGTAGCATACAGCATGCTCTCACTAGGTCGATTGAACTGTCCACGTCTATTTTAATAGGACGATGAAATATTCTAAAACGAGATGCGAGCCTCCCAAAGCCATCTCGACTGTTAACCGCGCGCGACTTAAGCGGTAGTTGAAAATTTCCTGAGATGTGGTTAGATTTCCATTCCTACCATAGGCCTTCATGAAGTTTCGATCTTGGCCAAAAATGTCATCCCCTAAAAAGTAAAATGGCGTTTTCACGTATTTACCCTTTAAAGGCCTTGGAGATGGGATGTTTAACTTTCCAGTTGTAAGTCTGTGGTACAAACTAGAATTCTTCAGAACAACAACATCGGACGCTCTTCCGTTACCGCCCACGTCGATGTATAGAAATTCGCTATGTGCATCTACAACAGCAAATAAAACGATGCTGAATAATCCCTTGTAATTAAAATAATCGGATCCCGAATTTGGCGGAGCTTTGATCCGAATATGTTTTCCATCAACCGCACCTAAAGTATGTGGAAAGTCCCAAAATACTTCGAAGTCGTTCGCAACTGCAAACCATTCGTCTTGTGTGGTAGGTGTCTAAAGAAAACTAATTAACATACTGAATATAGATAAATATAGAGCCAACTACCTTTAAATATTTGTATTGCATTGCCTGGATTATTGCATTCAATACCTCTGGTATAAATTTAGCCATTGTTTTTCTAGAGATATGGGACAAAAACTCAAGAGATCTGTATGAGTCGCCGGTAGCAATATACCTCAAAGTTAGAGCTAGCCGTACTCTCGAAGGGATAGCACAACGCATCACTGTGTAATTCCTTTTTATTTTGAAATACACCTTTTAAGAATTAAAATTAAGTTAACAAGTTGAGCTAAACTAAAAACTTAATCTTACCAGTGTGAGAACCTCCTCAAACTTGTCAATACTCATTCTGCAAAAGTTGAGATACTCATTCCCATCTTCCCACAAAATGTCCTTTAACAAATGTTGTTCCAAACTGTGTAATTCCCTTTTATGCAAAAACGGATTTACCTAAAACCTATGTTTTCTTTTGTGCTTTTCTTCTTCCAATTCTTTCAATTCTTTCAATGCTGCAATTGCGATAGCACAACGAAGTAACCTCCTCCGTGACATTTCAACGAATGAGATAGTAAGCAATGGAAATGCCCACCCTACATTTCATAGCATTCTATCATTATTTCATACTATGAAAAGTGACAGATAGTAAGCTATCAAATATTGCTCGTGGAGACGCGGTGTTACATTACATTCAATCCAATTGTGAAGTTGAGAGGGGGAGATGTATGCTAGTTCTCATTTCTATTGATTCAACAGGTCAGTTTATGTAGAACCAGAGCAGTGAACGGATGCTCCTTGAGATCGCGTGTGGTTTAAGTAAATTTTTAAGTGCTTAGTGAGAATAGAAGGGAAAAGAAAGGAACAAAAAAAACGAAGTGTTAGTAATACTCACGAATATCTCATATCCCTATGATAGTTATATTTTGATTCATTTATTTATTTAGTATATTTGTACGCATATTATCTGGACCAGCGCATTAATGATTTCTTTGTGGGTTTTATTTATTTATTTTGTCTTGGGTTTTTTTTTCAGATCGCCTATGCACGATTGCCACGATGATCGTGCATGTGTGCCATCTGGTTCTTGGCCTTGGTCATTGATGCATGAGATAGGGGTGGTTTTCCCTCAAATATTTCTTGTGTCATTTTATCCTGTGTGATATACACTTGTTGTTTGTGCTATACGGAGGTAATCCCTCATATAGTGATTGAACATGGCATGGTAGTGGTTTTCCTCCATCTATTTGTTTCCTGATCCTCGAAGAATATGGCTGTGGTTTTCCTCCATATATCAGAGTTTTTTTTTTCATAGCGTGGTAGTGGTTTTCCTCCATCTATGAGTTTCCTGTGCCTATGAGAATATGGCCGAGAGACTTATAGTATGAAATTAAATTTAATAAATTCAATGTTGATTGGATGAATTATAATTTAAATGAAATTAACAAAAAAATATAAAAATGAAAGAAAAGCTTAAAAATGCGGATGAGTTCGACTTCTTTACACGGTAGCGGACTACAAGCAAAATCGTTGCTCGGTATGTGTCATCTGTCATTTTCGTTGTGAGTAGGTATGTGGTGAGTTCAGAACGCAGGGTGGTCCTACATTAATTTTATTAAAGTTTTTGCATCAACATATTTTTCGAATATTTGAAAATTTGATCGAAAAAGGTTTTCCTAAAAACGTCCCCAAAAAGTGGGCGTGGCAAAAAAACTTTATATTGTCGAAATATAGATATGACGAATCTCTATATATGGTGACGTACGGACACACGTGGCTAAATCAACTAAGCTATCGATTCTGACTCGATCCATATACTTTAAGATATATCTAACTAAATTATTTCTCTATATTGCAAACTATGTATCAAAACTAATATACCCCTATGGGATAGATTCTATCAAATTGAAGTGGAATCTAAAGATAGAGAAAAACAGCATTTAATACATTAACCGGATGCTATGAGTTCTTGCGTATGCCATTTGGATTAAAAGACTCATGAACAACCTTTCAAAGACTCATGAATGAAGTCCTGAAGGACTATATAGAAAAGAATATGTTATGTCTATTTAGATGACATAATAATATTTTCTTCAAGCTTTTGTAGAAAATCCACATCGATTCACCTAATGACTCAAGAAAGCAAATCTTAAAGTATCATTAAATAATCCAAATTCCTACGTAAAGAAACAGAATTTTTAGGGCATATAGTAACTCCAAATGGTGTAAAACCAAATCCAAAAAAAAATTTAAACAATAAAAGAATTTCCTATCCCAAAGACAATAAAATAAATGCAATCCTTTAAAGGTTTAACCGGGTATTATCGTATATTCGTTAAATAATAAAACCCCTAACTTTGTGTTTAAAGGAATATAGTAAAATAAGTATAGAAAACGAAGAATACAAAGAATTTTTTTTTATAAATAAAAAGCTCTTATGACAAACGACCTAATGAATAAGCACCCCAATTATTCAAAATAATTCATATTAACAACTGATAACTTTGCTTTAGGAGCCGTGTTAATTCAAACATAAAAAAGAAGTAGACACCGCTGTATTAGGTTGCCTATATGAAGAAGATGACGAAATATTCAGAAACTTCCAAGATGCATGGAAGAAAATAAATTAAGTATGAAGATATTACTTAGAAGCATGACCATATTAAAAGTTATAAAAAAATGTGAAGGATGAGAGATTATATTGAAGAATCATAAAAATCACAATCACGCAGGTATAGACAAAATTTATTAAGAATTAAAACGTGAATATTATCTGCTGAACCTTAAAACCTTAATTTGAGGCAAAATAAAATTATTCCATGAAATATTCTTCTTCATTATACCCTATCCCATAGGGGTATATTAGTTCTGATACTTAGTATACATATATAAGTATATGGATCGATTCAGTATCGCTAGCTGAGTAGATTAAGCCATGTCTGTCTGTCCGTCTGTAGGTCACAGGTTTTTAGGCCTTAAATTTTTAGCTAGGATGATGAAATTTGGTATATGTAATCGTTGTACGTGCTGTTCGAACAAAAACGTAGTTTTTGGCTTAACCGTAAAGAATTTTGAAAAAGTTTCTGAACAACATGTTTTCAGAATCTGAACATCTCTATTTCGTCTATAAAAAGTTTTTGCCACGCCCACTTTTTGGGGGCGTTTTTAGTAAAAAAAACCTTTTTCGGTCAAATTTTCAAATATTCGAAATATATTGATGCAATATTTCGTCCTTAGACCAGTTTAACCCACGCCCACTTTTTGGGACGTTTTCCTACAACAACCATTTGTATACACCCCCTTCGGGTTAGGGGTCAGAATATACCCGAGGTAAGGCATGCCTGTCGTAGAAGGCGACTAAAATCCACTCCCCGTATACCGAGTGTAAAGCGTATACAAACAACAAAAATGCAATGAGTACAACGAAAAGATTCAATACCCCAGATGGTAATTCAGTTTCACTGGAAAATCCACCCACTACGGAGGTCGGCTCTACGGATTCTGGGGAGAGCCAATTATTGCAAATGTGTAACCCTTTCGGGAAAAGTTCAAGGGTAACGAGGCCACCTACATCTGGATCTCAAAAAAATATATGTGTCTCAAGGAGCTCGACAACACCAGAAGTGTCAGCCCACGAAAAACGAGACTCAATGAAAAATAAGAGCCTAAAGGAAGAAAACGACGTTCTTCGAACAAGGCTTAACATTGTCGAAATGCTCTGCGAAGAGCTTCGTAAAGAAATTCTCCATCTAAAGGAAGAAAATATGACTCTGAAGAGTTCATTTAAAATACCTAATGAGCCAAAACCTAGTTCAAACGGCCCCGTGAATTCGGAATACCACACGGATGAAGAAGAACTCAGTCGCGAAACTGACTGGATCTTATAGAAAATACCAGTAAAAAAGAGGAAACTGTATCGTCTCCTGAAATAAAAATGTACAAACGTATGCTCAAGCTACAGTATCCAATAACGCCCAAAAAAATATCTCACCTGACCCAGTTTCAAATGTATTTTCGATTATTCTTTCAAAACTTGAGAAACAAAGCAAAATGAATAAACTTATTTTTGACAGGCTCGTTAAGCTCGAAAATAGTATTCGCAATAGAAGTACCCCACCTTTAACATGAATAGATTGCTTAAAATTCTTACGTGGAATGCCAATGGCCTTTGGCAAAAACTTGGAGAACTTGAATTATTTATACAGGAAAAAGATAAAGACATCCGTTTAATATCCGAAACTCACGCAAAGAGTAATTCGAACTTAAAAATTAAAGGTTACCTCGACTATCATGCTCTACATCCATCGAATAAGGCTAGAGGTGGAGCCTCACTTTATATAAAAGAGTGTATCGAACATTCGATTGATCTTAAACTAGAAATCGAAACAATGCAAGTTAGCTCTATACAGGTCAAAAGCAGACAATCCTTTCTGAAGATATCGTCTATTTACTGCCCACCACAATGCAAGGTTGAGAAAATTGACTTTGAAAACTTGCTTAATTCCCTTGGACAACGTTTTGCCATCGGAGGGGACTTTGATGCAAAACATCCATTCTGGGGATCTAGATGCATATCACAGAAAGGTAGGATGCTTTATGATGTAGGTAGAAAGTACAATACCGAATTTCATTCTACGGGAAAACCAACTTACTGGCCAACTGATGTTAGAAAAATACCGGATTTGATAGATTTTTTCATTGTAAAAGGTCTGACGTCCAATCGAATCAAAGTTGAAGAATGCTTTGATCTTTCCTCTGATCATTCTCCAGTCATTTTAACAACGAGCGAGTCACTGATTATAAATGAAAAACCGACCCGATTAACAAACGGGAAAACCAATTGGGAAGGTTTCAAAAACGATATTGAAAATAATATCCGACTGGATGTATCGCTAAGAACCCCATTGGAACTCGAAGTCGCTGTTGACTCATTTATCAATACCATCCAAAAAGCAGCATGGAATAATACTCCTCAACAGAACAAAATTGTGAGCTATAATAAAAATAATTACCCCCGAGAAATACAAGATTTAGTAAGACAAAAAAGAAAAGCTCGTAAAAGATGGCACCAAACTCGTGCCCCGCAAGATAAAACACAACTCAATCGGTTGAGTAATTTGCTATCAAATTCGATTAAAAATTTTAAAAACCATGCAGTAGAAACTTGTCTGCAAAGCCTAACCGCTGGTAAGGAATCGAATTTTTCGCTCTAGAAAGCAATTAGTGTCATGAAACGGCCAAAAATTGATGTGCCGCCAATTAGGGTAACTCAAGACGTTTGGGCAAAAAGCGATAAGGAAAAAGCTAACGTTTTTGCCTCACATCTTGAGGAAACATTTAAGCCATTTGATGGTTCAGCGCAAAATGAAAACATTAATATATTCGAGAGCACAACCGATTATAACATAGTAAGATATGCAAGTATTGCCGAACTTATACGGGAAATACAGAAACTAGAGCCTAAAAAAGCTCCGGGTTATGACCTGATTACAGGAGAACTTCTTAAAATGTTGCCTCGGAAAGCATTAACTAAGCTTATTATTATTACAATGCAGCAATCAGATTAGAATAAATACCAAGACAGTGGAAAGTCGCGGAAGTGATTATGGTTCTAAAACGAGGAAAATCACCGAATGAAATAAAATCTTACAGGCCTATTTCACTTTTTCCAATAATTTCAAAAGTTTTTGAACGGATATTACTCGGTCGCTTACACCCCATAATTGAACAGAAACGTCTTTTACCTGACCATCAATTTGGGTTTAGAAGTAAGCATTCAACGGTGGACCAAGTACATCGAATTACAGATGTAATTGAGAAAGCTTTCGAAGAAAAAAAATTTGTTCAGCCGTATTTCTTGACGTGTCGCAAGCTTTTGACAAGGTGTGGCACAAAGGCCTTACTTATAAACTAAGTCAAGTTCTGCCAGAACAATTATATAAAATCCTCGTGTCGTATCTTGAGCATAGGCTCTTCCGTGTGAAACTTGGAAGCGAATATTCCGAGTTCAAAGAAATAATGGCAGGTGTACCGCAAGGAAGCGTCCTTGGACAAATCCTGTACCTCGTATTCACTCGTGATATCCCACAAACAAACGATACAATAGTTGCAACGTTTGCTGACGATACTGCTATACTAGCAGTTGGCACAACAATAGAGGAAACAAATATCAAATTACAAAACGCTCTTAACGAGGTTAATGAATGGACTAAATCCTGGCGGATTGCACTCAATGAGAGCAAATCGATCCATGTAGATTTTTCGTATAAACGGACAAACAATTTGCCTGTATTTCTAAATACGGTTCGAGTCCCGTTTGCAAATGAAGCTATGGTTGCTCGGAAAATATTCGAGCTTAACCTTGATAACAAGCTGCTATTATACAAGCAAGTGCTAAAACCGGTTTGGACATATGGTATACAACTATGGGGTTGTACCAGTGAAACGAATCTAAACATTTTACAAACTTTTGAAAACAAAATGTTAAGATCATTCGTCAATGCGCCGTGGTACGTAAGGAACGAAGATCTACGCAGAGATCTGGGTATTCCCGCGGTTAAAGATGAAACAAAAAATTTTGCACGAAAACATAAAAAACGTTTATTAGGACACGTTAACACAACAGTCCTCCAAATTCTTGACGAAACAAATATATTGCGGCGTCTTCAAAGAACTAAAAAAAAAATATTCCGAAATCTATTTTTGGACCGACGCTTCGATAGTATTGCATTGGTTAAATACTCATACGATATACAGGAATCAACAAAGAACATCGTATGGAGACACGTTCCAACGCACGACAACCCTGCGGATATAGTCTCAAGAGGTTGTACGGTGGAGGAGATAAAATTTTCAATATGGTTCCAAGGACCACCTTTCTTGTTAAAAACAGAGGAAATGTGGCCATCAAATATGGAACTTTCGCTGTCATCTGAAGAATCCCTCAAAACAGCGCTGATTTGTAGTAAATCAGAACAAAAATTCTTGATAGAGGTGATAAATCGCTATAGCTCATATAGCAAACTTCTAAGAATATTTGGATATGTGAATCGGTTCATCGATCGAACAAGAATTAAAATATCCAAAAATAACCAATGTCTTTCCCCTATGGAGCTTGAAAGGGCTTTATTACGTATCATTCATGTGATACAAATGCACTCGTTTGCAGATGAGATACGCCAAATCCAACACACAAAACTAGTTAAGGGGCCGCCACAACAATCCAGAAATACTGTGAAAAAATTTAATGTCGGAAGACTGCAGTCGCAAGAGACCGCCAAGACCTTCGCACAACGCGTATCCCTTAACCTCTCGATTAACACCATACCACCAGCCTCGAATGTCGAAGAGCAATGGCAACGATGCCAACAGGCCATTAGATCAGCCGCAACTGATGTGCTAGGTTTCTCGCGCCCACCAGCAAGAAACCCCTGGTTTGATGAGGAATGCCGACAGATGCTCACAGCCAAGAACGAGGCCTACAAGGCTAAGCTGCAGGTGAAGACGAGAGATGCCATTGAGCTCTATAGGCAAAGAAGAAGGGACATCGGCTTTTCAGCAAGAAGAAAAAAGAGCAAGAAAAGCGCGCGATCGAGGTTATAGAGAGGTGCCACACCAGGAACGATATTCGCAAGTTTTACCAAAGTGTAAAACGTCAAAGCCAAGTACACAAGGCTCGAACAGAATTCTGTCGAGATGAACAAGGCAATATTGTAGTTGAGACACAGTCGATGCTGAGGATATGGAAGAACCACTTCTGCAGACTGTTAAACGGCGATGACGAACAACATTCCGCTGTCAGGCAGAACGAACCATTCAATATTGGCAACGACAGCGAAAACTGCCAACCACCCGACCTGAGTGAAGTGAGGATAGCAATATCTAAACTCAAGCTTAATAAGGCTGCCGGAAATGACGGCCTTCCCGCTGAGCTCTATAAGGCCGGCGGATATGACTTGGTTAGTAACATCCACCAACTCATAAGCCAAATCTGGTCGGATGAAAATATGCCTGAAGAATGGAACCTCAGAATCGTTTGCCCGATCCACAAAAAAGGAGACCCTCTGAACTGCGCCAACTACAGAGGCATAAGTCTCCTCAACATCGCAAGACCCTATCTGCCGTAATATGTGAACGCCTGAAACCGTTTACCAACAACCTGATTGGCCCTTATCAGTGTGGTTTTAGGCCAGGAAAGTCCACAACCGATCAAATTTTCACACTTCGGCAGATCCTGGAAAAAACTCAAGAAGTCCAAATCGATACCCAGCACCTATTCATCGATTTCAAAGCCGCATATGACAGCATTTATAGAGATGAACTGTACAGAGCCATGTCTAGTTTTGGTATACCGCCCAAAATCGTCCGTTTGTGTAGGATGACGATAGAGAATTCTCGCTACTCCATCAGAGTCGGAAACGACCTCACCGACACATTCGATACCAAAAAAGGATTTAGGCAAGGCGATGCGCTGTCATGTGACTTCTTTAATCTGATTCTTGAGAGAATTGTGCAAAACTCCAAAGCCAACACCAGAGGCACAATTTTCCAAAAGTCGGTGCAACTACTAGCATACGCTGACGATATTGACATCATTGGTAGGACTCAACGTGATGTCATAGCCACGTTTGCTAGTATAGAGAAGGAAGCGGCAAAAATGGGTTTAGCAGTAAATGAGGGTAAGACTTAGTATATGCTGTCAACACGAAAGGACACACAACATCGACGAATTGGACAGAACGTCACCATTGACAGATATAACTTTGAGGTAGTACGGGACTTTGTCTACATCGGCTCCGCTATTAACTCTGACAACAACATTTCGTCAGAAATTAAACGAAGGATTACTCTTGCCAACCGCTGTTTCTTCGGGCTTAGAAGGCAAGTTAGTAGTAAAGCCTTCACTCGAACTACTAAGGAGATTCTATATAAGACCCTGATCATCCCAGTCCTGCTCTACGGCGCTGAAGCATGGACCGTATCAAAAGCGGATGAAGAAATCCTTGGTAGATTCGAGAGGAAAATTCTTCGAAAAATCTTCGGTCCCGTTTGCGTTGACGGGCTATGGAGACGAAGATTCAACCAAGAACTATACGAGCTGTACAGCGACATGCCCCTGGTCAAAAAACTCCGCATTGGACGTTTAAGATGGCTAGGACATGTAGAACGAATGGACACCAATACTCCGGCTCGCAGAGTCTTCGATTCCCAGCCAGACGTCGGCGTCGGACGCAGTAGAGGAAGACCTCGCCTTAAGTGGCGCGCACAAGTGGAAACCGACCTCAACCGACTTGGAGTGCGCAACTGGAGGCAGTTAGCTCAGGACCGGGCTAATTGGAGAGGCATGTTGGTTGAGGCCCAGGTTCATTCCGGACTGTAGCGCCACTTAAGTAAGTAAGTAAGTCTTCAAAGAACTAAACCCTTAGATTTGGCCCGATAATAACAAACCGCGCTATAAATTGCGGAAAAAGCAGGAACTCTCAAAGGAAAGTTACCTGCCAAACATATTATGTATATACTCGTGATAAAAAAATTGCTGGATAAGTCGAATACTTAGTTGCAATAGAAATACAAAATGGGTGGTGGTTTTAGTGAGTAAAAATCTCACACTACTTTGGCACGTGCTCATCGTGTCTATGAAGATTTCCACCAGCCCACGGAGAAAAAAAAATTGTATGCCCTACCCCAAGGTATATGCAATAGAAAAACGTTGTTTTTTGTAAAACCATAAAAGATTTTGATAAACCGTCTGAACAATATGTTGTGACAACGTCATTTTCAATACTTTATGGATATAAATACCACATTTTGGGGATATTAATTTTAAGGATGGGGTGGGATAAGGTATTAAACGATCCGCACAGCGGAGTGTAGCTTTCTCATATTATATAATGACAAGACTAAACAAATCACGGAGCACGCATAATGACATAGAAAGAAATCTTCATAAATTCAGGTTAGAAAGAGAAATAAAAGAAAATATTAGACATTTTAAAGATGTCATAGAAAAAAATAAAGATGTCATTTTGATCTAGATTAGAAATACATTTTTTTTTTTGTTTTTAATTCTGACCTGCCTAAGCAGTAATATACACATCGATGCTTTTTAGGTTGGTAACGCTTCTACTTTCCTAATGTAGCTGATAATACTTTCAGCCGAAGATTTCCTCAATTCTTCGGGACTTAAGAATTCCCTGAAGAAAGATTCTCTTCTCATACCGTAAAGGGCCGGGCATTCACATATGATATGCTCGGCTTTTTCGTCTTCTTCTAGACATAGTCTGCACTCCGGTGAGTCGACTAGACGCATTTTGTTTAGGTGATATCGCAGACCGTGATGACCAGTTAGTTAGCCTACAAAGTTTTTGATATCGTGTCTGCGAAGATTTAGTATCTTATTGGCATCTGGTTTGAAGGGCTGAATAGCTCTTTTGCCCTGTCTTAGGCCTGGGATGTTTCTCCAGTATGAAACACATCTGTTTTGTTCCCAGTTTTTTATGACTAGATTTTTGGCTGATTTGGGGATTGCACAGAAGGGTTCAGGTCCAAAGAAAGGGGTTTCCGAACCTTTTTTTGCTAGTTCATCAGCTTTTTCGTTACCTTCAACTCCCTTATGTCCGGGAACCCACCATAGTTTGGTTTTGTTCCTGGAACTGAGTGTTTGGAGGGAGTTGAAGCAGTGTAGTACTGATTTGGAGTCAATGATGTGTGACCTAAGGGCTTTTATAGCTGCTTGACTGTCCGTGCATATATGGATGTTTG
Source organism: Rhingia campestris (assembly GCA_932526625.1). Classification (NCBI taxonomy): domain Eukaryota; kingdom Metazoa; phylum Arthropoda; class Insecta; order Diptera; family Syrphidae; genus Rhingia; species Rhingia campestris. The sequence continues at coordinate 83,347,983 of OW052184.1, read as the reverse complement.
CGCCTTTAATACCTGAGTTGTGTATTAGGTTTGCGCATTCTTTTATGGCAAGGAGCTCAGCTGGGAATACACTAGGGTTTTTTCCCATAGGTATTGAGATGTTTTTATTTGGTCCATGTATGCCAGCTCCTACCCCTGAGTCCATTTTAGAACCATCCGTATACCACTTTAGGAATACATACTAAGTAAAGATATTTTTTCGGAAATCTTCAGCAAATTAAATTAGAACTTGCTGTCTACAAAGACAATATTATATTTATAATTGAAGTTCCAAATTTTACCAATGAAACATACGTTCAACCTATTCCAAATATATACAATAATAATGTTGATATAAAAATCAATATATCTACAATGATACTAAATACATAATGAACTCAACTAAAATAAATGATAACTGTATCGAAAACATACTTAAAGAATCAATGCACTGTAAACTTGTTAAAAATTTGAATAAAGAAGTATTAGAAATAGGATATAACAATCTTATATCAATTAATGTAAAATTACAAAAAATTCAACAAAGTTGTAACAATAAAAATATTATTATCAAAGGTAACTACATAATTAAATTCGAAAATTGTAAGATTGAAATAAACAATAAGGTTTACGAAAGACAAAATTATAAACATGAACCATTAATTAAAAATACCATTTTAGATATTAAATTAACTACACTAAAACGGAAGACTTAACATTTCAAGAGTTGCATATCAAAGTATAAACAATTTAAAGAAATAAAGTATTGTTACGAACGTAATAATTTTTATTTGACCCCCCTGATTTGCGACACGGATTTCCATATACAAAATTGTGAACCAGTCATGGTCCACACGGAAGTACTGCCAACCTTATGTCAGCATGAGTGTACGAACATGCGAATGACATATCCAAGAAATTTCTCGGAAACTCCTTCTTTTGTAATTTGGTCGTCAACCGAATAGGATCGCTGTTTCATCATCCAAATAGGAAACTTTGACACAGTCGTGTAATACCAACAGAATTAAACAGGTAGACGAAATCATATACTTTACTTCTAAATCTCACACATCATTCCACAGCTATTCAATAATTTAATTACATTAATAAGACACATTTGCTACATTCAAGTACATATGATTAACGCCTTACCCAAATTACATAAAAAGATAAAAACTAAAAGGAATAAAACTTAAAATAACAAATCCAGGTACAATTTAAACTTTTTCCACAATTCATATTTAAAAATACTTATACGCATACTATCACTAGATATCATTTGCCACATTTTGCTGCACCCCGTAAGCCCCTATAAGGCCACGTAAGTCGTCACTACGGATTACCCGAATTCACCACACTGCAATTTGCTAAACATTAGTCCAATTGCCTATCTGCAATTTGGCGATCCAGGTTACAGTAATCAAAATTACTCACCGGTCCACTGTATCCCTTATCTCTCCGTATCTACGCATCAGAACAAGGGGAGACTTTCTCTTCACCACGGTGCGGTAACATAACATTGCTCGAACATTGAAATCAATCAAGCGCTAGGCACGATCAGTGTGTCGTATACAGTGGTGAACGTTTACAAGGGTTAACCGGAGAGGGGCGCTATTGAATGTCAGTTGCTAAGGAGGTTATCTGGACGTGTGTTATATGTTGTAATAATACGCGTCTGTTTAGTTCAGCAGTTAAGTAGCGACTGGTTTATTTATGATAAATATACAATAGTGTAAGTGTATTTACATACTACTACAACATCTTGCCTCTTTACAAAAATTCATTATGATAATTACTTCACAAATATTACAACTTAAAATAAAGGTAATCAAATTCATTGAATATTAGGTTTAAGTTAGTTATATACATTAAATGTATCTATTAAATATTTTGTGTATATATATGTATAAATAACATTGCAATTACAACATACATATATGCATAAATATTATTTTAATTTCAAAATTTACTGTGGGTAGCGACTAGGTACCTTCACGTTCCTCTTTGTTTTTCTTTGGGCTATTGGGAGCTCATTTGGTTCCTCAGGCACTCTTTCGGATGAAGTCCCTCTATTTTCCTCCTGCTGATTGTTTGTCTCTTCTGTTTGCAATTTCGGAAGTACTGGAATGGGATGTATATGCTGGCGGTTACGAAAGTATTCAGTGTTTCCAACGCGTACTATAGCTGCTCTTTCCGTAATTGGGTTGACAACCGTGCCTTTTGACCATATATGATCTCCAGATTTCTTCAGCTGTACCATTATATCTTGTCCTTGTTCTAATTCTGGTAAGACTGCAGTCTTCCTATCGTAATACTTCTTTGAAATTCTTCGTTGATGAATGATGTTTGCCTTTACATTATCTTGCATTTCAGGTTTTAGTTTTGTTAAAACAATTGGCACCGAACACCGAGTTCTTCTTGACATTAATCGCTGCACCGGACTAGATCCAATGTGATTTGAGGTATTACGCTGATCTTGTAGCATCTTCCAAAAACAATTTCCAGATTGTGTTGCCTTTTTCATTAGGTTTTTTTGCTATTTTTACAGCAGATTCCGCCTTGCCGTTTCCTTGTTGATGGAGTAAAGAGCTTCTTGTGTGCGTAAACTCCCACTGCTTGGAGAATCGTTCAAAACATTCACTTATGAATGGAGTGCCTCCATCTGTTGTTACAACTTGTGGGATTCCATGCCTACTAAAGTTTTTCATACAGGCTTCTATTATAGATGATGTTTTAATCGAATATAAACTCATCAATTTCGAAAAAATCTGAAAAGAAATCAACAGTTACTAAGAAGTATTTTCTGTTGTTACCTTTTGGGTACATCTGGCAATGAGGGGTATTGCAGAGGTGGGCTTGTCTGACTTGGTTTATTCGATAGACAAATTTCACAAGTTGAGCACATATTTCGTATAATTTGATTGATGTTAGGCCAGAAAACTGCGTCACGAGCTTTTTTATGCATGCTTCCATACCTTGTTGGTTATAGTGAATTCGATTCAGAATCGACCGTCGTAAACTCTGTGGAATAATGTCCTATCACCTTTAAGAAGTATACCATTTTGTATTGTTATTTCATCCCTGTACGTCCAGTAGTTTTTTAGTTCCAAGTCTAGTTAGCTGGAGTCTGTGGGCCAACCCTCACTTACTATTTGAATCAACTTTCTAAGAATTTGACCCTCAAGTGTTTCCATTTTAATTTCTTCAATGCGTTGCTCTCTAATAGTTACATTTTTTAAATCTTCTATAACATTAATATTTTCAATCTCACACATCAAAAAATCTAGCTACTTTGCTCGATAAATTTCATCCTTTTTAGTGCCTGCTTCAGACAAAGCATCCGCTAAATACATCAACTTTCCTCTCTTGTAAACAAGATTAAAGTTATATCTCTGCAAACTCAACCTCATTCTTTGCAAACGTCTTGGAGTGTCAAGTATTGATTTTTTAAAAATTATTTGCAGTGGTAAATGATCGCTTTCTATTATTATATTACGCCGTCCGCAAAGATACTGGTCAAACCGCTTACAACCAAATACAACAGCAAGACACTATTTTTCTATTTGTGCATATTGTTTTTCTGTTTTTGTTAAAGTTCTTGACGCAAACGCTACAGGATGGCCCTTTTGCATCAGCACTGCTCCTATTCCATGTTGGCTGGCATCACATTGCAGAGTAACCTCTTTGTCTACATTGTAATATTGTCAGACAGGTGCAGATATAATCATGCTCTTCAAAGATTGAAAACAATCTTCTTCATCTATACCCCATTGCCATTCCTGGTCGACTCTACAGATTTCTCGTAATGGAGCTGCAATAGATGAAAGATTAGGTAAAAATCTTGAGAGGTATGTGCGCAAACCAATAAATGTCAGTGTTTCGGATTTGCTTTTTGGATCTGGCATGTTGACAATCGCTTCAATCTTGCTCTTATCGATTTTTAAACCTTCATTCGTCAACATGTGTCCATAAAAAGGTACTTGCTTTACTAGAAGTTTCGTTTTATTCGGGTTCAATTTGACATTATGATGTCGTAACCTCACAAGTAGATTTGTTAAATTTATGTTATGATCCACTGTAGCCTCTTTGATTGTATCGCCTTTTCCAAAAACTAGAATGTCATCGTCAATGACTTCTATACCCACTAATCCATCGACAATTTCATGCAAAATCATTTGCCAATACTCTGGCGCTGGACTAATACCAAATGGCATTCGATTCCACCAGTACCTACCAAATGGAGTCCAAAAAGTGGTCAATGGTCTGCTTGTCTCATCCAAGGGTACCTGCCAAAAACCATTTTTTGCATCAAGTGTGCTAAAAATCTTTGCTTTCGATAAATTAGGGAGCATTTCGTCAATTGTCGGTATCTGATAATTGTTACGATTAAGTGCTTTATTTACCTCAGTTGGATCAAGACATATATGTATTTTATTATTTCGTTTTACCAGAACTAAGTTGCTGATCCATGGAGTGTGATGATCTACCTTGCTTATAATTTCACGCTGCTCTTAATCATCTAACTTTCGTCTGAGTTCCTCCCGCATGGTCACAGGTGTTCTTCTAGGTTGCTGCTGTTTCGGCTGTACACTTTCATCAATTTCTAACTTGAGAGGCATTTTTATGTTGCCATCTCCAGTAAAAACATCGTTGTATTCTTTAATAATATCCGTCGCTGTTTGGTTAAAATATTGATTTCTATTTACTTGAATTATGTTCATTGCAATTGAATCATTTGCTCCGATTATTACATCACAATTCGTGTCCAATAACTGAAAACGTAAAACATGCGTAACCCCGTTGAAAACACAAGTTAATTTTCCTTCACCAACAGGTTTTAGTACATGCCCGCTAAAACTTCTTAACTTTCCTGTGCTCTCACTCAGTCTCTGACAATTTAACTGCTTAAACAACTTCGAATTCATAATATTACATGAGGCTCCAGTATAAATAACACATTTAACTCTCTCTATTTTTTGTTGTTTTCCTATAAGCTTAATAAACTCTATGTACTTTCTAACTATGCTCTTCTGATCTTTATTGTTGATTGCATCCACTAGCAAAATTTCATCTTCCGTTGTAGAACTGTCATCGCTTATTGCATACACATTTCTTTTTCTTGGGAAATTATTTCCAATTTTGCTGTTTTTATGTTTGTCTTCTTGTCCCTTAGCTAGGTACACTGAACTAAAGTGATTTTTACCATAACATTTTCGGCATATTTTCCATATGCGGGACATTTGCCCCTTTGATGAAAGTAGCCACAGTAATCACATTGTTGTTTTTGAGTATATGTTGAAGATTTTTGTATGTGGTGATTTTTTTTATATATTCTATTGCTTTCATGTTCTGCTTCCTTTTCTATGTTTGACATGCATTTCATTCTCACCGTTGTCTGTTCTATGAGTTTACATGCTTCTATTGCCTTTTGCAATGTAAGATTATCGATCATCAACAGCTTTCTTCTCATTTCATTACTGGTGATACCGGGAGTTAATCTATCACAAAAAAAATCGTCTTCTTCATTTGCTGGATACGAACAAATTTTGATCAACTCCCTTAGACGACACACGTACGCTTCAATGCATTCCTCATCCTCCTGTTTTGCGGTATTAAATAAAAATCGCTCATACCTTGTATTTACTTTCGGTTTAAAATATGCCTGTAACGCGTCCAGAATTCCTTTAACAGTTCCACTATTTGTCTCCGGAATTTTTAATTGAGATGGTAGGCGAAAGCAGTCATCACCCATACATGCTTTCAAAATAGCTATGCGTTGTGGATCTGTTTTGCTTATTAAATCTCCTGCAATCTCGAAATTTTCCCACTGTTCTCTAAAAATTTTCCAATTTTCCACCTGGTTTTCCTTTGTATTCATAGCACGGGGTGGTGTGCTCATGACAGTATTCATTATTGTTTTCTCAGTTTGCACAGTTTTAACTTCTTGCTTAACTTTACTCTCGAACAAATCACTAATAGTTTCTTCCGAGTCACTATTGCTTCCTGACATTTGCTATTCGTTTATTTAATGCACGATGTTAATTTATTTTAAAAACATCTGACACCATGTTATATGTTGTAATAATACACGTCTGTTTAGTTCAGCAGTTTAGTAGCGACTGGTTTATTTATGATAAATATACAATAGTGTAAGTGTATTTACATACTACTACAACTCATTGACAAAACCTATGAGCGACTACCGAAGTACGATGTTAAAATCGTGTTGGGAGATTTTAACGCAAAGGTAGGAAGAGAAGACATCTTTAGAAGTACTGTCGGAAAACATAGCCTACACGACAACACGTCTGGTAAAGGACTTAGGCTAATTGATTTCGCTACGGAACGAAATGCCACTATAGCCAGCACACGGTTTCCTCACCTCGATATCCATAAGGGGACATGGCGGTCTCCAGATCAACGAACGGTCAACCAAATTGATCACATTGCGATAGATAAGAGGCACGCAACCAGTATTTTGGATGTCCGAACATTCCGAGGAGCTAACATCGACTCGGATCACTACCTTGTGGCAGCCAAGGTAAGAATGCGGATATCCACCACGCCACAACAATCCAGAAATACTGTGAAAAAATTTAATGTCGGAAGACTGCAGTCGCAAGAGACCGCCAAGACCTTCGCACAACGCGTATCCCTTAACCTCTCGATTAACACCATACCACCAGCAACGAATGTCGAAGAGCAATGGCAACGATGCCAACAGGCAATTAGATCAGCCGCAACTGATGTGCTAGGTTTCTCGCGCCCACCAGCAAGAAACCCCTGGTTTGATGAGGAATGCCGACAGATGCTCGCAGCCAAGAACGAGGCCTACAAGGCTAAGCTGCAGGTGAAGACGAGAGCTGCCATTGAGCTCTATAGGCAAAGAAGAAGGGAAGAACATCGGCTTTTCAGCAAGAAGAAAAAAGAGCAAGAAAAGCGCGCGATCGAGGATATAGAGAGGTGCCACTCCAGGAACGATGTTCGCAAGTTTTACCAAAGTGTAAAACGTCAAAGCCAAGGATACAAGGCTCGAACAGAATCCTGTCGAGATGAACAAGGAAATATTGTAGTTGAGACACAGTCGATGCTGAGGATATGGAAGAACCACTTCTGCAGACTGTTAAACGGCGATGACGAACAACATTCCGCTGTCGGGCAGAACGAACCATTCAATATTGGCAACGACAGCGAAAACTGCCAACCACCCGACCTGAGTGAAGTGAGGATAGCAATATCTAAACTCAAGCTTAATAAGGCTGCCGGAAATGACGGCCTTCCCGCTGAGCTCTATAAGGCCGGCGGAGATGACTTGGTAAGTAACATCCACCAACTCATAAGCCAAATCTGGTCGGATGAAAATATGCCTGAAGAATGGAACCTCAGCATCGTTTGCCCGATCCACAAAAAAGGAGACCCTCTGAACTGCGCCAACTACAGAGGCATAAGTCTCCTCAACATCGCCTACAAGATCCTATCTGCCGTAATATGTGAACGCCTGAAACCGTTTACCAACAACCTGATTGGCCCTTATCAGTGTGGTTTTAGGCCAGGAAAGTCCACAACCGATCAAATTTTCACACTTCGGCAGATCCTGGAAAAAACTCAAGAAGTCCAAATCGATACCCACCACCTATTCATCGATTTCAAAGCCGCATATGACAGCATTTATAGAGACGAACTGTACAGAGCCATGTCTAGTTTTGGTATACCGCCCAAACTCGTCCGTTTGTGTAGGATGACGATAGAGAATTCTCGCTGCTCCATCAGGGTCGGAAACGACCTCACCGACACATTCGATACCAAAAAAGGATTTAGGCAAGGCGATGCGCTGTCATGTGACTTCTTTAATCTGATTCTTGAGAGAATTGTGCAAAACTCCAAAGCCAACACCAGAGGCACAATTTTCCAAAAGTCGGTGCAACTACTAGCATACGCTGACGATATTGACATCATTGGTAGGACTCAACGTGATGTCATAGCCACGTTTGCTAGTATAGAGAAGGAAGCGGCGAAAATGGGTTTAACAGTAAATGAGGGTAAGACTAAGTATATGCTGTCATCACGAAAGGACTCACAACATCGACGAATTGGACAGAACGTCACCATTGACAGATATAACTTTGAGGTAGTACGGGACTTTGTCTACCTCGGCTCCGCTATTAGCTCTGACAACAACATCTCGTCAGAAATTAAACGAAGAATTACTCTTGCCAACCGCTGTTTCTTCGGGCTAAGAAGGCAATTTAGTAGTAAAGCCCTCACTCGAACTACTAAGGAGACCCTATATAAGACCCTGATCATCCCAGTCCTGCTCTACGGCGCTGAAGCATGGACCGTATCAAAAGCGGATGAAGAAATCCTTGGTAGATTCGAGAGGAAAATTCTTCGAAAAATCTTCGGTCCCGTTTGCGTTGACGGGCTATGGAGACGAAGATTCAACCAAGAACTATACGAGCTGTACAGCGACATACCCCTGGTCAAAAAACTCCGCATTGGACGTTTAAGATGGCTAGGACATGTAAACGAATGGACACCAATACTCCAGCTCGCAGAGTCTTCGATTCCCAGCCAGACGTCGGCGTCGGACGCAGTAGAGGAAGACCTCGCCTTAAGTGGCGCGCACAAGTGGAAACCGACCTCAACCAACTTGGAGTGTGCAACTGGAGGCAGTTAGCTAAGGACCGGGCTTAGTGGAGAGGCATGTTGGTTGAGGCCCAGGTTCATTCCGGACTGTAGCGCCACTTAAGTAAGTAAGTAAGTCTTCAAAGAACTAAACCCTTAGATTTGGCCCGATAATAACAAACCGCGCTATAAATTACGGAAAAAGCAGGAACTCTCAAAGGAAAGTTACCTGCCAAACATATTATGTATATACTAGTGATAAAAAAATTGCTGGATAAGTCGAATACTTAGTTGCAATAGAAATACAAAATGGGTGGTGGTTTTAGTGAGTAAAAATCTCACACTACTTTGGCACGTGCTCATCGTGTCTATGAAGATTTCCACCAGCCCACGGAGAAAAAAAAATTGTATGCCCTACCCCAAGGTATATGCAATAGAAAAACGTTGTTTTTTGTAAAACCATAAAAGATTTTGATAAACCGTCTGAACAATATGTTGTGACAACGTCATTTTCAATACTTTATGGATATAAATACCACATTTTGGGGATATTAATTTTAAGGATGGGGTGGGATAAGGTATTAAACGATCCGCACAGCGGAGTGTAGCTTTCTCATATTATATAATGACAAGACTAAACAAATCACGGAGCACGCATAATGACATAGAAAGAAATCTTCATAAATTCAGGTTAGAAAGAGAAATAAAAGAAAATATTAGACATTTTAAAGATGTCATAGAAAAAAATAAAGATGCCATTTTGATCTAGATTAGAAATACATACTAAGTAAATATATTTTTTCGGAAATCTTCCGCAAATTAAATTAGAACTTGCTCTCTATAAAGACAATATTATATATATAATTGAAGTTCCAAATTTTACCAATGAAACATACGTTCAACCTATTCCAAATATATACAATAATAATGTAGATATTTTAAGAATCGATTAAAACACACGTCTTCGCTCTTCGATGGGTGAATAACAACTGACTGTTATTCTCCCAGCCCAGTGATAAATATATATTTTAAAACAGTAATGAATTGTACAGTAGTAAGCAATAATGAATTATACAGATAATAAAGAAACTTTAACCGGCAGCTCCTACAATTAGTCATTTATGGCTTACAATTCGGCCATACTGACTGAATTGTAAACCCTTCTACGTCTTTTAGTAAATACCTGTCAACTGAAACCCTTCTACGCCTTTTAGTAAATACCTGTCATTTGGTAGTACCTGTTTCACTTCGTAAGGTCCTTTGAAATTGGGAATTATCTTTTTACATGCTCCAGGTTGACTAACGAAATTTTTTACCATAACATAGTCCCCTATTCCATATTCCTTACTAACTCTCTTTTTGTCATTCATTTGCTTATTATAGTTTTGGTTTTTTACAATCCTTTCAGCTGCCTTTTTCCGAATATCTTCTAAATTTCTACTTTTTTCATTTTTAGTTATTTCTTCCAAATTTTCCCTTAGCAAATCTATGACTTCACCCTTTTGTCTAACTCCAAAAAGTAACTGGCTTGGATATGTTCCAATACTCTTATGAATTGTATTATTTATAGTGAATTCAATTTAAGGTAAGATCTTATATAATGTAAATGCAAGTCCACCGTTGGACATCTTTGCAATCATGGGAGCCAAGCTTCTGTTTACACGTTCCACTTGTCCATTGGCTTGGGGTGAAGCTGTAGCAATCTTAACATGTTGTATGTTATTGTTCTTTAGGAATTCCTCGAAAACCTTTGAAGTGAATGCACTTCCGCGATCTGATACCATTATCTTTGGTCTGCTATACGCATTAAAATAATCCTTCAAACAAATGAGAACCTCATTTGTATTAGTGGAGCGTACAGCATATAACTTCGTGTATTTTGAAAATGCATCCACAATTAAAAAGACATACCTCTTCTTTGATGCTTTAAGAGTCACTGGACCGAAATGATCCTCATGGACTGTGTCAAAAGGTACATCACCTTTAGGTATACTGTGTAAAAGTCCTTCATGTCTGCCGGCCTTAGCCGAGAACACTATACATTTCAGACAGTTACTAATATTAACTTGAATTTTTCTCCTCATTTGAGGAAACCAATACGATTTCAGTACAGCCTCTAGTACTTTCTCGCTTCCTACATGTCCTATTTCATCATGATATTTATACAATATATATTTCTCCATACTTTTTGGAACAAAAAAAGAGAATATTTTTTCCTACTTTCCTATATATTAACAAAAAAAAGAATATTTTTTCCTACTTTCCTATATATTAAACCATTTCGCATTTCAAATAAACTATCTTCTTTTTTCTGTAATCGTTCTTTAATCTTTTGTACCTCATCATCTTTATTTTGGCAAATCGATAAATTTTGCCCGAACGTATTTGTTTCTAACACTAATATATTAGTTGTACGAGTCAATGCATCTACATGTTGCATCTTACTTCCATTCCTATGTTCCAAAAAGTAGTCATAGTTTTGTAGTTCAAGAGCCCACCTGGCGATTCTAGGGTTCATTTCCTTTTTATTTAACGTAAGCGTAAGAGAGTTACAATAAATATATTCTGAATCGTCGGAGTGCATATATAATGGCTAAAGTTTCTACTTCAAAACTATGATATTTGGATTCACATTCTGTTGTTCGTTTGGAAAAGTAGAGCACTGGATGGAATTTTCCGTCATTTTTCTTTTGTAGCAGAATTGCCCCGAATCCTAGTGAACTAGCGTCACAATGAAGTTCTGTCTCGTCTTTTGGATCGTAAATCGCTAGTATAGGTGATTCCAGCAATTTCTGTTTTAAAATTTCAAATGCTTTTACCTCACTTGCTTCATATTTGAACTTAGAATCTTTTCGAATCAGTTTATATAAAGGCTCAGCTAATAAAGAAAATCCTTGAATAAATCTCCTAAAGTAAGAACACAGACCTAAAAAGCTGTGTACTTCCTTAACACTCTTTGGTATGGGAAAGTTCTTAACGGGTTCAATTCCCCTTTCGTCTGGTCGTATACCCGATTTTGAAATCGTGTACCCTAAATACCGGATTTTGGATTCTAAGAATCGGCACTTATCGCTTCTTATCTCTAAATTGTTTCTAATTAACTTTTCGAAAACTTCATTTAGTATACTCAAATGTTCTTCAACCGTCTCAGTGGCTATCATTATGTCATCCAGATAAATTGCTATTTTTCCTTCTCTAATGAGGTCTTCAAATACTTCATTTATAAAGCGTTGGAATGTCGAAGGTGCATTCCTTAGTCCAAATGGCATTTTCAAAAATTCGAATTGTCCCAACGGAGTTACGAATGAGGTATATTTAATTGCTTCTTCATCCATTTTTACATGATAAAATGCTCTTTTTATGTCAATCAGTGAAAACAGACTCTTATTGGCTAATCTATCAACTAAGTCATCAATTAACGGTAAAGGGTAATTATCTTTCAGAGTCATTTTATTTAATGTACGATAATCGATACACAGTCGAATATCACCCGTTTTCTTTTTTACTAACACGATTGGGGACGCAAATTCCGACTTGGCCGAATGACTTTTGTTTTTATTAATTCGTCTAAAATAACCTATAACTTTTCTTTTTCTGAATAAGCTAACCTTCTGGGAGGGCAATGGAAAGGCTTTTCATTTGCTAATCTAAGTTTCATTTTATACTCAATTTCAGGTAAATCAGGACGTTCATAAGTCATATAATTATTAAACATTTTAAAATTTTCTTTTGAATCTGTAGATATGTTAATATTATTTAGTTTTAACAAATTAACCTCAGTTTCTTTTTCTTCAAAATTAATGTTCATAAAGTCTTGACACTCTTTTTCATACATTTTTTTGAGATCTACTTCGTTTTCTTTTCTTTTTATACCATTCGTTTGAGAGTTACATTTCATTTTATTTTTCATTTGAAGTTCATTGTCTTTGCTTTTAATTAATTTTAGGTTAGCAAATTTAAGGAAATTTGTACCTAGTACGGTTGCGTACTCCATTGTATTATTATCTACTACATACATTTCAAAACTTATATCTTCATCATCAAAAACAACACAGCATTTGACACGACCAATTATTTTTAAAGGACTTTTATTAATACCAAAAACGTTATTTTTTTCATTTATTGACATTATTAAATTTTTAGGAATAAATTTCTCTCGAACAATGCTTATTGGGCTGCCGGTATCTAGTAATGTAATACTATGTTTAAATTTATTTTTTTAAAGGTTAATAATAAATGTCTTACATAATTTTCCTGGTCATCATCATCATGATTGAGTTTGTGCACCACAATCGCCTTTCGTTTTGGACACTCTGCGGCCAAATGGCCCATCTCGGCGCACACATGACAAGATCCCGCCAGTCGTCTGGATTTACGGCACTCTGCAGCTACATGTCCGAAGGAATTGCAATTAAAGCATCTGTATGTTCTGGATCCCTGTTCCTCCGTGGTTGTTACACGCTTCGATATAACTGGTAGTAGTTTCATTTTAGGCAGCTCAACTTTATTAAACGCTTCCAGTAGTTGTTGACGATTTCGGAAACATTGCATTCGTGCCTGCGAACGTAAACTAGTATCAGGAATTCCTTAAATAAGACCTTCATGCAATTCTTCTTCTTGTAGAGACAATTTGTTTGCCAGTATTGTCTTCTCATGAAGATATTGTTGGAAAGTCTCGGTAGATTGCCACCTCCTTCCTTCGTATTCTTTCTTCATCGTCAGTCGGCTTTCTCTAGTCTCGAACATTTCTCCCATTTCTTTGAGCAGCTGAGATGTTGAAACATTCATGAGATCCGTTCCACTTTAGAGCGTTTCCTATTATGCGGCAAGAAATTAGAATACGAGTATTATTTTCGTTTAGGTTATATGCGGATACAATATTTTGCAGTTGCATTTTCCAATGCGAAAAATATTCTCCAGAAAAATCGGGGAGTAAATCTTTAACACCGCTGTTTATATAGTCATTGCCACTCAAATTTTTACACTTCTCATTTTTCAACATTTCTCAAACGTTTGTTTTCTTCCATTTGAATCTCGATTTGAAGTTTTAGAAGCTTCATCTCTCTCTTCATCATATATAGGTTCATCGATTTCCATGTTCCTCAAATTTGTTTTCGGGATCATTCTACATTCATCTGCATTCTCCTCGTCAGTACTCTCATTTTTTTCAATCCGGTTCTTTTGTCTTCCTTCATTTTTTTCTCGTTCATTTGTAGGTTTCTCACTCTCATCAGCTCGGTCATCATTACTCTCATCGGCTCGGTCATCATTACTCTCATCAGCTCGGTCATCATTGTTCTCATCATTTTTATCATTGGGTTCATTTTCGTCGTCATCTGCATCAGTCATTTGCTTGCGTGTGTGAGTATATTTCTCTGGGAATGGAAATTTCCCACGCTCCTTTTCTGGAATGGCTTCCAATCGTAAAACAAGTTCACTTTTGTTGCCCGTTGTCTTTTGGTTTAAGTACTCCAGCCACGTCTTCAACTGCGTAGCAGTATACTTCTTATGGATTTCTGTATACATCGTGTATATATATATATATATATATATATATTCGTTGGTGCGTTGCTTACACAGTTTTGTTCTTTCTTGGGTTGAATGGGTAGAAGTAGAGCACAGACTGGTTTTGGTTTTAACACACGCGATGTAAAAACCAAAACCGATAAAAAAAACTTTTACAAGGGTGGGTGTTTATTTGCAAACACTAGACACTCGTTTTGGGTTTTTTATTTGCAAACACTAGACACTCGTTTTGGGTTTTTTATTTGCAAACACTAGACACTCGTTTTGGGTTTTTTATTTGCAAAAACTAGACACTCGTTTTTTTATATTTTCTTTTGTTTAACAAGGGCAGGTCGTTATCCCACTTCTGAATTTTAAGAATCGATTAAAACACACGTCTTCGCTCTTCGATGGGTGAATAACAACTGACTGTTATTCTCCCATCGATAAATATATATTTTAAAACAGTAATGAATTGTACAGTAGTAAACAATAATGAATTATACAGCAGTATACAAGAGTAAATTGTACAGTCTTACATGAGAATAAAGAAACTATAACCGGCAGCTCCTACAATTAAGCTTAGTACGCTGCTCGAGCGAAACTAAATTTTAGCTGCTCTCCATTATTTCTCTCCAAACACTAGCTAAAATCCTCGCTAAATTTTGACATAGAGTGCTTTGTGGATAAGTGTCATAACAAACAGCTGTTCTTTGAAAAATAAGTTTATTTCAACAACTCAAAAGCACAACAGAAGAAAACAATACAATGTGTCAAAATTTAGCTTGAGAAAATGTCCCGAACTATTAATGGGCGCGCTAAATTGTGACAGATACATCCAGTACAGTCTGAAATGAATGTTTGATTTTTTAGCTGAAGCAGCGTACCGCTCTGCTAAATGGATTCGCTTAAATTTAGCTCAGCTAATTTTTGGAGAGAATTTTGTATGGGAGCTAAAATTAAGCTCGAGCAGCGTACTAAGCTTTAGTCATTTATGGCTTACAATATAAAAATTAATATATCTACAATAATATTAAATACATAATGAACTCAACTAAAATAAATGATAACTGTATCGAAACATACTTAACGAATCAATGCACTGTAAACTTGTTAAAAATTTGAATGAAGAAGTATTAGAAATGGAAATAACAATCTTATATTAATTAATGTAAAATTACAAAAAATAAACAAAGTTGTAACAATAAAAATATTATTATCAAAGGTAACTACATAATCAAATTCGAAAATTGTAAGATTGAAATAAACAATGAGGTTTACGGAAGACAAAATTATAAACATGAACCATTAATTAAAAATACCATTTTAGATATTAAATTAACTACACTAAAACGGAAGACTTAACATTTCAAGAGTTGCATATCAAAGTATAAACAATTTAAAGAAATAAAGTATTGTTACGAACGTAATAATTTTTATTTGACCCCCCTGATTTGCGACACGGATTTCCATATACAAAATTGTGAACCAGTCATGGTCCACACGGAAGTACTGCCAACCTTATGTCAGCATGAGTGTACGAACATGCGAATGACATATCCAAGAAATTTCTCGGAAACTCCTTCTTTTGTAATTTGGTCGTCATCCGAATAGGATCGCTGTTTCATCATCCAAATAGGAAACTTTGACACAGTCGTGTAATACCGACAGAATTAAGCAGGTAGACGAAATCATATACTTTACTTTTAAATCTCACACATCATTCCACAGCTATTCAATAATTTAATTACATTAAGAAGACACATTTGCTACATTCAAGTACATATGATTAACGCCTTACCCAAATTACATAAAAAGATAAAAACTAAAAGGAATAAAACTTAAAATAACAAATCCAGGTACAATTTAAACTTTTTCTACAATTCATATTTAAAAATACTTATACGCATACTATCACTAGATATCATTTGCCATATTTTGCTGCACCCCGTAAGGCCCGTAAGTCGTCACTACGGATTACCCGAATTCACCACACTACAATTTGCTAAACATCAGTCCAATCGCCCCTCTGCAATTTGGAGATCCAGGTTACAGTAATCAAAATTACTCACCGGTCCACTGTATCCCTTATATCTCCGTATCTTTACGCATCAGAACAAGTGGAGACTTTCTCTTCACCACGGTGTGGTAACATAACATTGCTCGAACATTAAAATCAATCAAGCGCTAGGCATGATCAGTGTGTCGTATACAGTGGTGAACGTTTACAAGGGTTAACCGGGGAGGGCGCTATTGAATGTCAGTTGCTAAGGAGGTTATCTAGACGTGTGTTTGGGCATAACAAGTGGCGATGCAGGTGTTACCCTGGTGAAGCAGAATAACAAGTGATCAGCGATACTCATCATCATCATTCATCTTATAAACGAATTTATATAAATCAAAAAGTTTAAACTTAAAGTGGAAAAGAAAAGCAAAAGAAACCCCCCCAGCCAAAAAACACCAACTACGAAAGTGAAAGTGCATGTGATTATATTTGAAAATAGTTAGTTTAGCAATTTTTAATTTAATTTTTTTTTAGTCACTTTATTTATTTGGATTTAAATTTGTAATAATAATATAAGTGATATAGTGGTAGTTTGGTAATATATATAATAATATAAGCGCATGCATATAAATCTGAACCGATATATACATAGGTACAACAGCAGCAACAACAGGAGTTGTGCACAATCGCTGGAGAACGGTGAGTTTATAGTGAGTTTTAGTTTAGGCCGAAAGGCATTAGTTTTTAAGTTGTTAGTATTTAATTTAGGGTTTCCGCAGAGGACAAGTAAGTTAGTTAAGTTAGTAGATAAGTAGGCTAATTTTCCAGTAATTTTTGTCTAGCATGTAAGTTAGTTCTAAGTTAAATTTAAAATAAAAATGAATTTAAAAAAAAAAAAAAAAAACGGTGAGTTTATTTTTCTGTATTTTTTATTTGATATTAGGGTTGCCAAACTTATACTATTCATTTTAATTTTCTTTTCTCTCAATTTGTTTTTGTTTTGTGTATCCATTAATATCATTAAATTAATCTTTGATAATTTTTTGAGTTTTCCCAAAAATCTATTAAATTAAAACAAATTGAAAAATTAAACTAACTTGCTTAACATAATTAAATATAATAATGACTAAAATGTATAGTTGAATTAAAACACAATATTTTAAATGTATTTATGTACTTTTAATCTATTGGGGTTAAAGTTTTTTTTCGCATGCAATATATTTCAATAAATTTTGAAATATTCTTATCCTAATACAATGATTAATTATATTATATTAATAAAAGTAAAATGAATTTCTTTAAAACTAAAATGGTTTAAATTTAACTGAATGGGGGTGAGGTGTGGCCGCGTTGGTTGTGTTGATGATGAATTAGCTTAAAAGGTTCCCATAGCTTTACTTAGGGACAGTTTTTGTATAGGCCCTGAGTACGGAAGCTGTCAAGGCGTGCGCAAGTAATGCGTGTAGGGAGGGAAAATAGTACTCATACCAGCTCAACATCTGCTGGTGTCCAACGTGATATAGTGTTACTAAAAGTGAAGTCCGTCCCATGTCCCTGAATAATGGAAGATTTCCTAGAAATTGATAGTTCTCAAATCTTGGCAAATCTTTTTCTTTTGTTGCGCTGGATTACATTGAGACAAAAACCCACGACATTCCGACTTAACCTAGCTGCACCCATGCATGCATGCTAAGTGCCAATCTCAAAAGATAATCATTTATACCAGATGTAAGAAAGCCAACAAAGAAAAAGGCGCCCAACGTGGGGCCTGATAGTAGCAACTTATAACTTTAATATTACACCTATGAGTTTAAAAAAAAAATTATCAAAAAAACAAACTGCTATTAGGTGCTCCTTCCAGTTCGATTTCGTGTACGATATGAATCAGTAGTCCCGGTAATTACATGTAGACTGTATTCCGCGTTGCGACTGCTAAATTTCCGAAAATATAGAATTATTTTCATATTCATATTGGTCCTTTCATTCGGAATTAGGATGAATTGCTGTATATGAATATTTACAAAATAAAACATTTTAGGCATAGTCCACAGCTTTGCAATCAGATTGCTAACTATGTGCTGCTTAAACTTACTACTTTAGTCACAAACATTATTCACTTTGAAAATGCAAAATTACATTTTTGTAGTCTGTCCGCTTATATCAATAATTCTAATCTAATTACGCTAATATATCGGATGTACAAAGACCGACTACATTAAACCCCTAAATCGTTGATGAAAGACAATATCTATATATTTAATCTAAAGTTTTTGAAGTTTCATCATTAATGAACTTTATTTATTACTGACCCTTTCATTATGGAACATAGACATCGATCAAGAGGACATTTAAGAGGTCATTCAACTTCTCAATTTCAAACTAGAAACTCTTTAAGTTTTAGAAATGCAAAGTCGGGACCGATGGAGTCCAGACTTATTGTTAATCGCACTCCACCACAGGAGAATACTAATATGCCTCCTGAACAATCCTTAGAAGAAAGTCGAAGTTTACCGGAACATACAGACGATCTTTTGGGTGCAACTATGCAACCTGATCAAGACAATAACTCAATTGCTAATACTCATAGGCCAGAAAATTTTCAAGTTCAACCCTCTGCTCAAGTAAATAGTGTTGTTGTGGAAGCGATTACTTCTGCTTTCCAAAGAATACTTGAAGCAAATAAAATCAAAGTATTCATTCGTGAAATGAAATCAATTAAAGAAACCTTGGTTGGTAGACTTGACGGTCTTAATTAAAACGTTCCATAATCTATAGTAGATTGTCATAGCGAGTAGACGTGTTTCCAGTGTTTATGCAATTTTTGTTTCTTTTTTTATTATATTTTGTTTATTTATTTATCTATTTAGTTTTGAATTCGGTCAGTGCATTGTGTCGAATTAGTGTTTAACATTATTAATTAAAACATTTTATAGCAGTATTTATTTAACAAAAATTTAATATTTCATGTGAAAAAAAAATTAAATTTGTCATATTCTCGTGGTAAGCGGTATTCTCGTTGTATCATCTCTTATGTTGTGCTCTCTAGTTCCACAGTTATTTGCGTGTTAAATTTTGCTTTAAAATGTTTGACTTCTTCCATAGTCTTCCTGTCACCAATAACAAATAACACAAATTAACAGCAACCGTATTAGCCCAAGTGGTAAGGCGTTCAGCAATATTGGCGAGAACATTCTTGAAAGTCGTAGGTTCAAATCACGGCAAGATCACTTTTTTTTCTGTTCTCAATTTCCTCACGTAAAGCGTTGCCTTTTGACCACAAATATTATTGTATCTTTTTTCAATTGATAAATTCAAATTGAATTTTTGCAATAAAAATGGATTGTGGGGCTCAAAAATGCGTTGAAACAAAAAATTCCAATAACGCTATTTTTGCCTGTTATGGATCATGTGGAAAAATGTTTCATGCGAAATGCGTTGGATCTACTAACGCATTTATTTATGGATAAAATAAAAGCAACTGAAGGCGCTTTCTGGTATTGCACTGCGTGCCGTTAGTTATCCATATCAAGTCTTGCTTTTAAGATGTCGGCTTTGAAAGCTGACATTGTTAAATAGTTTTACCATAATATGGTGTCTTAAAAACGGTTTGAATCTGAACCCTACAAAGTGCCAGCATATGTCATTTTCACGAAAACGCGCTTCATGTAATTTTAAATATACTCTATCCGGGCACACTCTCTGTCGTGTAGACAGTTTTAAAGATCTTGGTGTTTATTTTTATCCCAAAATGGAGTTTAATAAACATATTAACGTTATCGTCAATAAATCCAACTCTATGTTAGGATTTATAAAAAGGTGGTCAAAAGAGTATACTGACCCATATGTCACTCTTTTACACTATAATTGTCTAGTTCGCCCTCACTTGGAGTATGCCTCACAAGTTTGGACACCCTTCTGTGTAGTTCATTCGAATAGAATTGAATCAGTCCAACGTAAATTCATAAGATTTGCTTTGAGAGGACTTCCATGGGATGATCTACACAATTTGCCTCCGTATAGGTGTCGAATTAAACTGCTGCAACTATTGCCTTTGTCTCAACGTAGACTTAACAATGACATGGTTTTCTTTCACCAATTATTATCAGGACAAATTGATGCTCCTGATCTTTTAAGTGTCATTGGTTTTAATTCCCGGGGAGGTTCCTACAACCTGCGTAGATTAAATATATTACATATACCTAATCATAAACAGAACTATGGTATGCATGAGGCCATTAGTCGTATGAGTAGGGTATACAATAAAAATAACGATGTAGTTGAACTACATGTTAGTAAATGTAGTTTAAAAAATACTCTGCGAAATTGTATGCTAGAGTCGTAATAAGTGTATGTAAAATTGTTATATAGCTAAATTGTAATTTCATCGGTTACTGATGTTTTTAGTGTTGTCAAACTTAATAACTTCTATGTTCTGTTATGTCCCACTAACAAATGCACTAAATGATGAGCCTGTGGATGCATATTATATGCTGTGGCAAATCTCTGCTCGTAGATGCTGCTTATAATAAGCTCATTACGACACAGATCTGATAGTGTATATAAAAAAAAATGGTGGTCCCGTTAATTATCCAAATCAGCCTGCCTATTCCAACTTGCATACTGATTTTCAACAGTTTCTCAATAATGCTTCATGTTTCGAGGAGGTACTAGTTTGCACCACCTATTCTTCAAAGACGAAATTAATAAAAACACGTTCGAAAAAATAGCGTTGTTTATTTGTCCGTGATCGCGACAGAAGTGATCTTCGGAAATGTTACAGCTTACATTTCAACTAGGTTGTATAAGTATATACAAAAATATATAAAATGCATGAGAAGTATATTAAGTTAGAGAGTACATAAATATGTGATAGAAAGACTCTCTCGAATATTTTACTATGTATGAAAATCTATGTATTATATTATCAACATAAGGAGAAGCAATTTAGAACATTTAGAATATTGTTTTGAGTGATGAATTCATTGCTGCTGCGAACATTCTCCCCCCGTTGGAAGGTGCTGACTTTCAACTACTTCAGTTTCTACGGGTAGCAGAGCAATTTTTCCCAAACATCTCTTGATTAGTCCATTGGCGGTCCGCACAATTACAACGCGCGGAACACCGTCTTCTCCACATATCGTACTGTCCACTCGGCCAAGTTGCCATTTTAAGGGCGGGAGATTTTCATCTTTTACGATCACTAAAGAGCCAACACGAATGATCGAAACTGATGTACGCCACTTTCCACGCTCCTGTAGTAGAGATAAATACGATGAACTCCATTTCCTCCAAAAAATCTGCTGCATGTAGCAAACGCGCTGCCATCGGTTTAAACGGCTTATGTTGAGATGTGTTACGTCTGGTTCCACAATAGCAGTGAATGGTGCGCCGATTAAAAAGTGCGCTGGCGTTAGTACATCCAGATCAGCAGGATTCTCTGTAATTGGACAAAGTGGTCTTGAATTAATTATTGCAGTGATTTCACATACAAGCGTGCGAAGCTCTTCGAATGTTAAGATAGAAAGACCAACAGTACGAAAGAAATGAAATTTCGCTGACTTTACAGCCGCCTCCCAAAGTCCCCCGAAATGTGGAGAGCGAGGAGGGATAAACTTCCAAGTAATACAATCTGCAAGACACTGTTGCGACACTGCGATATTATGTGCCTCATTCAGAAAAAGTTGTTTTAATTCAGCCAACTCATTCTTAGCACCAACGAAATTAGTGGCATTGTCTGACCAAATAGTCAATGGCTTGCCTCTTGTGCAAATGAATCGCTTTAAAGCAGCTAAAAATGATGGAGTCGATAAATCCTTTACAAGTTCCATATGAGAGGCTTTTGTCGAAAAGCAGACGAAAATGCAAATGTAGCATTTTATCGGCGGCCGATTTCGAATTTCCGATTTATAATAAAATGGTCCACAGAAGTCAATGCCAGTAGTAAGAAAAGTCCTGTTAGCCTGTACTCTGTCCGCTGGCAGGTTGCCCATGATGTGTTCGAAGACGCATTTTGTAATCACACTTGTCACTGTTTTTCGACCACCAATCGGCCAATAATGTTGTCTTATCGATGCAAGCAAGCTTTGGGGTCCAGCGTGCAGATATTTCCGATGAAAGTGGTCGATGATTGCGATTGTAACGGGATGATGTTTTGGCAGTAAAAGGGGGTGCTTAGCATCAAAGTCCAAAAGTGAATTTTGTAGTCGTCCTCCAACACGAAGCAATCCATACGCGTCGATAAACGGGTTAAACGAATGAAGTTTGCTTGACGAAGTAAGATGCTTCTCGCATCTCAATACTTTCAACTCAGTTGCGAAATTTGTTTGTTGGATATTTCGAATAAGCAAGTGAGTTCCCATTTTAATGTTTTGTGGCGTCAAAGGATTATTGTTTTGAGATATGAGTTCTCGTTTGATCATGCGAAAATGATAAACGTAGGCGAAAAGTCTTTGTAGCTTTTCAAAGGAATTGTGAAATTTGCAGTTAAGCGAGATATCTTGCTGCGATGAAACAATAAGTACCTTTCGACGACGCTCTGGTAGATCGGTTAGGAATTCCATGATTTTAGGCCATCTTGAGGAATCTTCTAGCAAAAATGGTGGTCCGTGCTTCCAAAGTTCCGAATGCATCAACCCATTTGGAGAGCATCCTCTTGAAAGAATATCTGCCGGGTTTAATGAACTTGGTACATGATGCCAAGTCATACCACTGGTGAGCGTTTGTATTTGATTCACTCTATTTGAAACGAATACGTTAAAATTTTATGGCTGTTCACGTAGCCATGATAACGTCACCATTGAATCTGACCAGCAGTGAACTTTGCATGTATACTGGCCACTTTGCAAAATTGATGTTAACAATTCTGCAAGAAGCAAAGCAGCGGACAATTCCAATTTAGGAACGGTCAAAGTTTTTAAGGGCGCAACCCTTGACTTTGCGCACAATAATGTTGATGTTATGGTATCTTCAGACTGAGATCTAATATACACGCAAGCTCCAAAGGCAGACAAACTTGCGTCGCAGAATGCGTGAATCTCCCAATTGGATTGAGATGTTGTTACGAAGCGTGGAAATTCAAAACTGCTTACAAGTGCGAACTGTGCGCATATATCAATCCATTGGGTATGCAATGATTGGGGTAAGCTTTCATCCCACTGCAACTTTTCTTTCCAAATCGTTTGGAGGAAAATTTTATTTTTTGTTATTATTGGTGAAATCAAACCAAGGGGATCATAAAATCGAGCAATTGTAGAGAGGACAGAACGCTTCGTTATGCGTTCCTTATTTATGATTGGCGTAAAGGCAAATAAAAGGTTGTCGGTCATTGGATTCCATACGAGACCAAGTGCCTTAGTCACATCGGTGCCATCATGGAATTTGAGAAATTCCTCACGATCTGAATCAGCAACTCCTTCAAGGGCCATTGACTCATTAGAGCACCATTTACGAATTTTAAAGTTCCCACGTTGAAGCAACTTTGAAAAATCGAAAGCGTAGTAGCGTGTTGAAGAGTTTTTGTTGTATGGTTGGCCCTGCCAAAAGTAGATCATTTAATGAATGCCCTGAGGTCGTTTTTGCAGACCCATCAAATACGACGCGTAACTTTGTCGTCGTGCTTTCAAAATTTTGAACGCTATGATGGGGCAAGAAATACGTTGGTATATCTGTATTGGATTCTGCTAATGACATATGGCCAAGCGATTCGTACTCATGTCTGAACGATGTGTATTGAATTTTCAATTCTCGATTGTTTTGCAACTTCCTTTCTAAGCTCTTAAATCTACGAAGAGCACTGGTGAATGAGTCACCTAAAGAACTAAAATTGGCCTTTGTTGGCAATTTAACAGAATAGGTTCCAGAAGCAAGACGAGTAAAGTTTTGTTTGAAGTGTTGCTCACACCAAAGATCATCTTCAGACACAGACGGAGTTGATTGAGAACAATTCTCTACTTCCCAGAACCGCTGTACAAGTTCATTTAATGAGACATCATCAGCTGTGTGAACTAAATCTTTGCTAAAAGCTGCTAAGGTTGATGATCGCTTGTTCGAGTATGACACTCCTCCAGAAATGACCCAACCAAGACGGGTTTTTTGCAACGTTGGTAGGTTGTTTGCGATACGAATTTGACCAACGCACATCAAATCAAAAAATAAGCCGGCACCTATCAATATATCAATTCGTTGGGGTTTGAAGAATTGCGGATCGGCCAATGTAAGGTTTTTTGGTATATTCCAGTCGGAAGCATTCAAGTTAAAATTGGGTTGATAATCTGTTATGTTTGGTGTGACAACAGCTGTGAACGAAGTGGTATAGTCACCATCCTTGGATTGTGCGAAAATGTCTACCGATCTATCAGCTACAAAATTGGAATCCCCAATGCCGGAAATTGAAACTTGGGATTGTTTTGTTTGTAGTTGTAACTGATTGGCTATTCGAGTGGTTACGAAGTTAATTTGAGAAGCTGAATCCAGAATGGCGCGGCAAGGAACGAAAATACCTAAGCGATTTTTGACGAAAAGTATGGCTGTGGCTAGTAACACATGATTGACCGATATTGAGGCTTCAGGTGTAGGGCTAGTTGATGTAGATGATACGAGTGCTGATTGATTATTTGTAGGAGCGTTCGACGATTCATTAAGAGCTTCCGAGACATTCAAGAGGGGCGTAGATGAAACAGCTGGAGAAGTAGGGTTCATATGAAGCAATGAATGGTGTTTGGCAGAACAGTGGCGACAATGACTTGACTTGCACCGCTGTAGGTTGTGACCCTTGCGTAGACAATTCAAACAAAGATGTAGCCTTTTGGCTTCTTTGAAAGGTAAATTGGGAGACAAATTTATGAAAAGTGAACAACTACTAATATAGTGTTCCCTCGAATCGCAAAATACACACAAAATATGTCCACTTGAGGACGCTACCAAAACGTTTCTATTGGTTTTTGTATAATTTGAATGTTTTCCCACCTGGTGGCTAGGTGTTTGTGTTACCATAGCGCTTTCCAAATTCTCCAACGTCCGACATCTTTTTTCTAGAAATGCTGACATGGTAGACCATGTTGGCAGTTTAGTATTAGCTGGCAAATCCTCCTCCTCCCATTTCTCCTGTGTTCTCTGATCAAGTTTGCGAACGATGAGGTATATGAGTAGTCCATCAGAAATTTCTCCGGGTGACGCTAATGTATGTAGAGCACGAATATGCGAGTTGAATTTGTCACTATGTTCACGTAAACTACCTACGGAGCCCTTTTCAACACCTTTCAAACCAAAGATCGCCTTAATGAGAGACTGAAAAATAAGCAATTTATTATCAAAACGATTTTTTAATAAAATTAAAGCTTTGTCATAATTTTGCTCATTTGTTTCAAGTGAGCAAATGGTATCCAGTGCGGCTCAATGTAAATTAGCTCGCAAGTGCTGGAACTTTTCAATCTTACTCAGATCAGCATCACTATCGACCGCACTGTTAAACATAGCTAGGAAATTAGGCCATTCGGTATATCCTCCACAAAATGTTGGTATTTTCAGCTCGGGTAGGCGGGATTTCCTTTGGGATGAAGTAAATGTAGATGGTGTTTCTTCTAGAGTAAAACGACGAGTCGAAGAATGCGGCGATTTTGTCCTCCGTTGCGAATTGAGTTCACGAGATAAATTTGCTTTAACATCGAAATAAATCGAAAGGAAATCAGATCGATCTTTACTATTTAGTTCGCGAGGATCGGCTTCTTCAATAATTGATTGAAATTTATCGAAATCATTATGCACGCGGTCGATAAATTCTATTCGAACGGAAAGTTCAGCTTCATCGAATTCAGTTAACCGCTCAACTGTAAGTGATCGTTTAAGTTCCACTAGTTGCTGTTTTAACGACGCGCTCTTTTGTTTAATAAACGAATTAGGATCGGCACAGTTATCTTTAGCATCATTCGATGCACCGGTAATATTTTCTTGCATTTTATATGCAAACGAATTACGCGATCGATAGATTTTAAGCAAAAGAAATGCGAAATTATTTTATTATCCGAATTGATAATATCAGACTTCCGACCGAATCACGTCGGGGTCACCAATGTTTCGAGGAGGTACTAGTTTGCACCACCTATTCTTCAAAGACGAAATTAATAAAAACACGTTCGAAAAAATAGCGTTGTTTATTTGTCCGTGATCGCGACAGAAGTGATCTTCGGAAATGTTACAGCTTACATTTCAACTAGGTTGTATAAGTATATACAAAAATATATAAAATGCATGAGAAGTAAATTAAGTTAGAGAGTACATAAATATGTGATAGAAAGACTCTCTCGAATATTTTACTATGTATGAAAATCTATGTATTATATTATCAACATAAGGAGAAGCAATTTAGAACATTTAGAATATTGTTTTGAGTGATGAATTCATTGCTGCTGCGAACACTTCATTCTATTCAGTAAACAGACCAGTCCAACAGCCCAGCAAACGTACGCCAAACTCAAATCCATCTTCACAGAATTCCACCTGACAGATATCATTCGACTAGTCTGGAAACGTTCACGACTTTCTATTCAAAGTCGAGACTCTTAAAGAGTGTGCTCAGTGCACCTGGGATCATGTCCTTGCAAACTTTCACGTTCTCCTGAAAGGAAAGGCAGAGTCATGGTTCTGGTTTTTCTTAAGGCAAAATAGATTGGCTTCTTATGAAGAGATAAAAGAGTTTAGCAAACTTGAGAATGATCACGAAAAGATATTGCGAATGCTTTCACGTCGTCAAGGTTTAAAAGAGCCTTTCGATGATTTCTACAGTGATCTTCTGCAAATGAACTCAAGATTGTATCAAGCTTTAAATGAATATAAAATGATAGATTTGATCAAAAAAAATTCGAAAGAAAGTTTAGGACCACTTTTATTTCCTTACCCAGTAAATAGCCTTGAACATCTTAGAGACGTAGCTAGGAAAGCAGAGCAATTCGTTCAGTACCAGAGTTCTCAAAAATATGCCAGTTACCGAAGATTAAGCGAAGTTGCTGAAACAATTCCTGCCGAATATGAAACTATATCTGATAGTTCAGAAGTTGCAGCTTTTAGTTATCGGAGTGATCGGCCCAGATACCCAACTGATTATTCAAAATATAAGTGTTGGAATTGCGATCAGATGGGTCACAGTTTTTATGATTGTCCATTGGAGATACGCAATCTATTTTGTTACCGCTGTGGTGAAAAGAATGTGACGACTTTCAAAGAATGTGACGAGATGGCCGCCGGGGACTCTCGTTCCATGAACAAACCCCCGAGCCAATAAAATGTATAGCAGCATCTGTAGGAAGTCAAAGACGACCTAAAGATACAAAATCAGTCTATAACGAAAATTCGAATTCCACTGCTGATCCTCAGCAGATAAAAATGTTTATTCTGCAACCAACTTCTCGAGATGCGTTTAGTCAGACAGATAAAAACCCAACACTATGAGAGAGTTTTGCGTTATGAAAATACCAGAAGTCGAATAATCAATACACCTTCTAAATTTGAACCATCAAGGCAAATCGGGAAATGCCGAAATCGATACAAGAGAAGAGTTACTCACCGAGTCTTAGAGTCAACAATCATCCAGGACTCTACCGATATGCGACCATTTCTTCATATCCAAATTGGAAATGAACAATTTTACGCTCTGTTGGATTCAGGTGCATCCGTGGGCGTGCTCGGAAAAGATTGCCTAGATTTTTTTAAAAGGAATTCCATCGTGATTAAGCCCCTTAACTCATGTATCAAAACTGCTGATGGTTCTAAGCAACCTATCGCTGGGGTCTGTCAGATTCCAGTTAATTTTAACCATTGTACAAATGTTATCGATTTCTATATAGTACAAAATCTCCAACAAAATGTGTACCTAGGAATCAACTTTTGGAAACAATTTAACATTGTGCCACAGATAGCTCCTGAGATTTTAGCACTTGAAAGCGGTACTACTGACCGTAATTCACACATATTATCCACTATACAAAAATTCGAATTATATAAAACTCTTGAGCTGTTTCCTTCTTTTTCAAAGTTAGGACTGGGAAAAACTGACAATGAAGAGCACCTTATAGATACAGGTGATAACGTTCCTATAAAGTCTAAACATTTCCTTATGTCGCCACCTAGGCAAGCTGAAGCATATGCTGATCTCGGCAGGATGCTATCGCTGGGAGTTATTGTTGAGAGCAATAGCCCCTGGAGTTCGCCAATCGTTCTGGTTCGAAAACCTGGGAAGATTCGTCTATGTATAGACTTTTGCAAAGTAAAAAGCGTCACCAAGAAGGACGCCTATCCTCTACCTTGCTGAGTAGACTAAAAGACACTCACTTCATAAGCGGATTTGACCTTAAGGATGCGTATTGGCAAATTCCGCTAGAAAAAAAGTCGAAAGAAAAAACGGCTTTTGCTGTACCCGGGCGGCCACTGTATGAATTTACAGTCATGCCGTTCGGGTTATGTAATGCCCCACAAAGAATGAGTCGTCTCATGGATCGAGTTATTCCATCTCGATTTCGTGAGAACGCATTCGTCTACTTGGACGACTAGTTAGTATGCACGTCTACTTTCGAGGAACATATTTCACTTCTCAAGGAGATTGCGAACTGTTTTCAAAAGGTGAAGTTGACTATAAACGTTGAGAAGAGTAAATTCTGTCAACGGGAAATAAAATATTTGGGATATATTGTTGGCCAAGGTTGTTTAAAAACCGATCCTGCAAAGCTGGAAGCTATAACGGAGTTTCCACTGCTGAAGAGTCCCCGTCAAATAAGGCGTTTCGTAGGTATGACAGGCTGGTACCGGCAATTTATCCCAAACTTCGCAGATCTCACAGCTCCTCTAACCGATTGCTTAAAAAAATTAAAAACCTTTACGTTGACCATTGCTGCTGTTGATGCATTCAATGAACTAAAGAAGGCGCTTACAACTGCTCCCGTTCTTGCACAGCCGGATTTTTCAAAATCCAAATTTATACCAGGTAGACAAAGTTGATAATGATAGACCTATTTCGTATGTTTCTAAAAAGCTGAACGGTGCGCTGAAACATTATACAGTTTCGGAACAAGAGTGTTCGAAGGCCTACCGTTTAAAATTGTAACTGACCACTCAAGTCTAAAATGGCTAATGTCCCAAAAAGACTTGAGTGGCCGATTAGCTAGGTGGAGTCTAAAGCTACAAGCATACGACTTCACTATGGAACATAGGAAGGGATCTTTGAACGTAGTGCCAGATGCGCTTTCACGAATGGATATGTGTGAACTACTAGCGGTGTCAAAATAAAACGAAATAGATTTGAAATCTGAAGTTTTCAATGCAATGGAATATGATTCTCTAAGAACTACAGTCAGCAACAATCAAAACAGCATGCCAGATACTTGTGTTTCTGAGGGGTTTATATGCCAGAGGGTGAAATTTAGGAAGGGATGTCCAGAGGAAGAAGAATCTCTATGGCGGTTATGGTTACCGAGTATGCTTACCACACAAGTTGTTATAAATGCACATAATTCTGAAGCTGGATGTCATGAGGGTTTCGAAAAAACTTTCTTTCGAGTGCGGCAAAAGTATTTTTGGCCTGGAATGGTCAAGCAGATAAAATCGTTTGTTAATAATTGCGATAGCTGCAAGGGCATTAAACCGGCAAATACCGTTATGAGACCCAAAATGGGAAGGCAAATATTAACGGAGAGACCAATGCAGAGGTTATATATCGACCTATTGGGACCTTACCCGCGCACAAAATCAGGCAATTCTACAATTTTTATCGCCATTGATCACTTTTCAAAATATGTATTTTTGAAGCCCTTAAGGAAAGCATGTGCGAAAGCTATATGCGAATATTTAAAAGAGGAAGTTTTCCATTTATTTGGTACCCCTGACATAGTGACAACGGGAAACAATTTGTAAATTAATGGATTTTTGGATTTAAGTGGCGCTACAGTCCGGAATGAACCTGGGCCTCAACCAACATGCCTCTCCAATTAGCCCGGTCCTTAGCTAACTGCCTCCAGTTGCGCACTCCAAGTTGGTTGAGGTCGGTTTCCACTTGTGCGCGCCACTTAAGGCGAGGTCTTCCTCTACTGCGTCCGACGTCTGGCTGGGAATCGAAGACTCTGCGAGCCGGAGTACTGGTGTCCATTCGTTCTACATGTCCCAGCCATCTTAAACGTCCAATGCGGAGTTTTTTGACCAGGGGCATGTCGCCGTACAGCTCGTATAGTTCTTGGTTGAATCTTCGTCTCCATAGCCCGTCAACGCAAACGGGACCGAAGATTTTTCGAAGAATTTTCCTCTCGAATCTACCAAGGATTTCTTCATCCGCTTTTGATACGGTCCATGCTTCAGCGCCGTAGAGCAGGACTGGGATGATCAGGGTCTTATATAGGGTCTCCTTAGTAGTTCGAGTGAGGGCTTTACTACTAAATTGCCTTCTTAGCCCGAAGAAACAGCGGTTGGCAAGAGTAATTCTTCGTTTAATTTCTGACGAGATGTTGTTGTCAGAGCTAATAGCGGAGCCGAGGTAGACAAAGTCCCGTACTACCTCAAAGTTATATCTGTCAATGGTGACGTTCTGTCCAATTCGTCGATGTTGTGAGTCCTTTCGTGATGACAGCATATACTTAGTCTTACCCTCATTTACTGTTAAACCCATTTTCGCCGCTTCCTTCTCTATACTAGCAAACGTGGCTATGACATCACGTTGAGTCCTACCAATGATGTCAATATCGTCAGCGTATGCTAGTAGTTGCACCGACTTTTGGAAAATTGTGCCTCTGGTGTTGGCTTTGGAGTTTTGCACAATTCTCTCAAGAATCAGATTAAAGAAGTCACATGACAGCGCATCGCCTTGCCTAAATCCTTTTTTGGTATCGAATGTGTCGGTGAGGTCGTTTCCGACCCTGATGGAGCAGCGAGAATTCTCTATCGTCATCCTACACAAACGGACGAGTTTGGGCGGTATACCAAAACTAGACATGGCTCTGTACAGTTCGTCTCTATAAATGCTGTCATATGCGGCTTTGAAATCGATGAATAGGTGGTGGGTATCGATTTGGACTTCTTGAGTTTTTTCCAGGATCTGCCGAAGTGTGAAAATTTGATCGGTTGTGGACTTTCCTGGCCTAAAACCACACTGATAAGGGCCAATCAGGTTGTTGGTAAACGGTTTCAGGCGTTCACATATTACGGCAGATAGGATCTTGTAGGCGATGTTGAGGAGACTTATGCCTCTGTAGTTGGCGCAGTTCAGAGGGTCTCCTTTTTTGTGGATCGGGCAAACGATGCTGAGGTTCCATTCTTCAGGCATATTTTCATCCGACCAGATTTGGCTTATGAGTTGGTGGATGTTACTTACCAAGTCATCTCCGCCGGCCTTATAGAGCTCAGCGGGAAGGCCGTCATTTCCGGCAGCCTTATTAAGCTTGAGTTTAGATATTGCTATCCTCACTTCACTCAGGTCGGGTGGTTGGCAGTTTTCGCTGTCGTTGCCAATATTGAATGGTTCGTTCTGCCCGACAGCGGAATGTTGTTCGTCATCGCCGTTTAACAGTCTGCAGAAGTGGTTCTTCCATATCCTCAGCATCGACTGTGTCTCAACTACAATATTTCCTTGTTCATCTCGACAGGATTCTGTTCGAGCCTTGTATCCTTGGCTTTGACGTTTTACACTTTGGTAAAACTTGCGAACATCGTTCCTGGAGTGGCACCTCTCTATATCCTCGATCGCGCGCTTTTCTTGCTCTTTTTTCTTCTTGCTGAAAAGCCGATGTTCTTCCCTTCTTCTTTGCCTATAGAGCTCAATGGCAGCTCTCGTCTTCACCTGCAGCTTAGCCTTGTAGGCCTCGTTCTTGGCTGCGAGCATCTGTCGGCATTCCTCATCAAACCAGGGGTTTCTTGCTGGTGGGCGTGAGAAACCTAGCACATCAGTTGCGGCTGATCTAATGGCCTGTTGGCATCGTTGCCATTGCTCTTCGACATTCGATGCTGGTGGTATGGTGTTGATCGAGAGGTTAAGGGATACGCGTTGTGCGAAGGTCTTGGCGGTCTCTTGCGATTGCAGTCTTCCGACATTAAATTTTTTCACAGTATTTCTGGATTGTTGTGGCGTGGTGGATACCCGCATTCTTACCTTGGCTGCTACAAGGTAGTGATCCGAGTCGATGTTAGCTCCTCGGAATGTTCGGACATCCAAAATACTGGATGCGTGCCTCTTATCTATCGCAATGTGATCAATTTGGTTGACCGTTCGTTGATCTGGAGACCGCCATGTCCCCTTATGGATATCGAGGTGAGGAAACCGTGTGCTGGCTATAGTGGCATTTCGTTCCGTAGCGAAATCAATTAGCCTAAGTCCGTTACCAGACGTGTTGTCGTGTAGGCTATGTTTTCCGACAATACTTCTAAAGATGTCTTCTCTTCCTACCTTTGCGTTAAAATCTCCCAGCACGATTTTAACATCGTACTTCGGTAGTCGCTCATAGGTTTTGTCGAGGAGCTCGTAGAAGCAATCCTTAGCTATATCATCTTTTTCTTCCGTCGGAGCGTGAGCGCATATAAGGCTTATGTTGGCGAATTTGGCCTTGATGCGGATTGTTACTATGCGTTCGCTAATGTCTTGGAAACATAAGACTTCTTGCCGAAGTCTGGCACTTATAACAAATCCGCATCCGAATAGTCGCTGTTTCTGCTCACTATAACACGGTCCGTAGTATATGTCACAGTTTTTCATCCTCTTTTTGCCCGGCCCATCCCATCGTATTTCCTGGATGGCAGTAATGTCTGCTTTGTAGCAGTTTAGGGCTTCCGCTAGTTGTTCGCCTGCACCTCTCCTGTTTAATGTTCTCACATTCCAGGTGCAGATACGAACGTCGTTGTCCTTTTTTCGTTTAGCAGGGTCGTCAACAATAAAATCAGTCCTTTCCGAGGCTATTGGTTGCTTCGTAACCATGTTTTTTTTCTGTGGGTGGGTAGTTAACCCAAAGCACAACCCCCAACCTGGAGGGCCAGTTCCAATTTATTAGATACCCCTAGGACACGGGGCCATCAGTATCCACTACGGGATTGAGCGCTGCCGTTGGCCTTTCGGTTCATCCGCCACCATCTCTGTTCAAGGGGCCTGACTAACCCTTGAAATTCCTAGACAACCTGTTGTCCGAATATGTCAGAGCAGCTCATCTAGGTTCGCCTGGGACAGCAGGCCGGGTATTCATCCGTGCCATTCTCACCAGGGTGTTTATAGTGTTGCTGTTTTTCGTCGTGTTATCAACACTCGCACTTATCGTTTAGCAAGTCAAATCCGGTTGGATGAGACCAGTATCCGATGGTTACCACTTGGAGGTAAAGATAAGCACATTTGATGTGTAGTCAAAGTTGCAACACTGGGCATTGCCAAGTTAACGCCAATCAGAGTCTACCCTCGTTCTACAACACCCAAATTAATGGACTCATATAAAATCACTCACATTCGCACGGGTCTATATTCACCAGAAGCCAATAGCTCAGAACGTGTGAATCGTGAAATAATTTCCAAACTTCGGCTCTTTGTTAAGGACAATCATGCTGATTGGGACAAGTATGTCTCTAGTAGGAGCATCATTGAGAAGTGATTGTCATTCTTCAATAATGTGTTGTCCATATTTTGCACTGTTTGGACAACAGATGGTTCTCAGTGGCCAAGAATATCCAGTTCTCAAAGGGCTTAATGGGTTGAACGAACCTGAAATTGGGACTCTTCCTACCTCACCTCTGATAGAATGCAAATGATTAGAGATCGTATTAAGGAAAATCTTCACCAGGCACATTTGAAGGCAGAAAAGGTTCACAACTTGCGTGCCAAGAATGTTCAAGAAGAAGAAGAAGAAGGGCAAGAAGTTTTTCGGCGAAACTTTGCGCAAAGTTCTTTTGTGCAGCAAAAGATCTCAAAATGTATGCCAAAATTCTTAAAGTGTCGAGTCCGGAAGAAAATTGGAAACAGTCTGTATGATCTCGAAGACATGCAAGGGAAGCTTGTGGGTCGGTTCCATGCTAAGGATATACGCCAGTAAAACAAGTGTTAAAGCCATTTTGACAAAAAAATGAAAAGGGAAAGAAAGAGAAAGAAAAGAATAAAAGAAATAATATTGTTATAATTATATGGGTATATGTATATGTATGTGTACATGTACGTGTATATGTATAATTATATATAGATATATATTGATATATATATATATATATATATATATATATATATATATATATATATATATATATATATGTGCCCACCTAATGTCAGCATGAGTGTAAGAACATGCGAATGACATATCCAAGAAATTTATCGGAAACTCCTTCTTTTGTAATTTGGTCGTCATCCGAATAGGATCGCTGTTTCTTCATCCAAATAGGAAACTTTGACACAGTCGTGTAATACCAACAGAATTAAACAGGTAGACGAAATCATATACTTTACTTTTAAATCTCACACATCATTCCACAGCTATTCAATAATTTAATTTCATTAAGAAGACACATTTGCTACATTCAAGTACATATGATTAACGCCTTACCCAAATTACATAAAAAGATAAAAACTAAAAGGAATAAAACTTAAAATAACAAATCCAGGTACAATTTAAACTTTTTCTACAATTCATAAAGGGTGATCCATTTCGAGGTTCCCTACTTTTTTAAAGAAAAAAACACAGAAAATTCAAATTTAATGGAGAATGTTTATTATCATTTGAAAGAACATTCTTTGGCATTTATTTTTTGAAGATTATGTCTATCAAATGTTGGCCGTTGCTACGTCGCAGATGGTCCATCCGTTGAGTCCAATTTTCGATCACTCGTTCGAGCATTTCGATTGGTAACTGGCGAATGACACGCGTGATGTTTTCCTCCAAGGCCTGAATCGAAGCGGGTTTGTCGGCATAAGCTTTTGACTTTACATATCCCCACAGGAAAAAGTCTAACGGTGTGATATCACACGATCTTGGTGGCCAATCGACCGGCCCAAAACGTGAAATTATGTGCTCACCGAAATGTTCTCTCAATAAGTCCATTGATTAATGCGATGTGTGGGAAGTGGCGCCGTCTTGCTGAAACCAAATGTCGCCGAGATCACGAGCTTCAATTTCAGGCATCAAATAGTCGGTTATTATGGCACGATAACGGTCGCCATTGACGGTTACGCTCGCACCTGCATAATTTTTAAAGAAATATGGACCGATGGTTCCACCGGCCCACAAACCACGCCAAACCGTTGTTTCTTCTGGATGAAGTGGCAGTTCTTCAATCTCTTCAGGTTGCTCTTCGTCCCAAATGCGGCAATTTTGTTTGTTTACATACCCATTGAGCCAGAAATGGGCCTCATCGCTAAACAAAATTTGCCTCGAAAACGTCGGATCTTCTTGGAACTTTTAAAGAGCCCATATAGCGAAGCGATGTCGCTTGGGAAGGTCGAGTCTATTCATTATGAAATGCCAAACAATACTAAACAAAAATAACATGACAGCATGACAAGACTCACACGTGTTCTGTCAAAAAAGGCTATTGAAAAAAGTATCTCTACTTGGATCACCCGTTATTTAAAAATACTTATACGCATACTATCACTAGATATCATTTGCCATATTTTGCTGCACCCCGTAAGGCCCGTAAGTCGTCACTACGGATTACCCGAATTCACCACACTGCAATTTGCTAAACATCAGTCCAATCGCCCCTCTGCAATTTGGCGATCCAGGTTTCAGTAATCAAAATTACTCCCCGGTCCACTGTATCCCTTATCTCTCCGTATCTTTACGCATCAGAACAAGTGGAGACTTTCTCTTCACCACGGTGCGGTAACATAACATTGCTCGAACATTAAAATCAATCAAGCGCTAGGCATGATCAGTGTGTCGTATACAGTGGTGAACGTTTACAAGGGTTAACCGGGGAGGGCGCTATTGAATGTCAGTTGCTAAGGAGGTTATCTAGACGTGTGTTTGGGCATAACAAGTGGCGAAGCAGGTGTTACCCTGGAAAAGCAGAATAACAAGTGATCAGCGATACTCATCGTCATCATTCATCTTATAAACGAATATATATAAATCAAAAAGTTTAAGCTTAAAGTAGAAAAGAAAAGAAAAAGAAAAAAAAAAACCCAAAACCAACTACGAAAGTGAAAGTGCATGTGACTATATTTTAAAATAGTTAGTTAAGCAATTTTTAATTTATTTTTTTTTGAAGTCAATAATAATATAAGTGATATAGTGGTAGTTTGGTAATATATATTATAATATAAGCGCATACCTATATATACATGGGTACAATAGCAGCAACAACAGGAATTGTGCACAATCCCTGGAGAACGGTGAGTTTTTCTGTTTTTGGAACATATTTACTTTAGCTGCCAATCACTTTTTGCACTTTTTTATACCCTATCCCATAGGGGGGTATATTAGTTTTGATACTTAGTTTGTAACATAGAGAAATAATTTTGCTTCATATACCTCAAAGTATATGGATCGACTCAGAATCGCTAGCTGAGTCGAATTAGCCATGTCTGTCTGTCCGTCCGTCCGTCCGTCTGTCTGTTCGTCAGCGGTTTTTGGGCCTTAAATTTTGAGCTAGGATAATGAAATTTGGTATATAGGATCTTCGTCCGTGCCACCAGAACTAGTGTAAAAATTTTTGAAATCCGCCCACTGCCACGCCCCCTTTTTAAGAAAACTTATTTTTTGGCCAAACCGTAAGAAATTTCAAAAAAGTGTCTGAGTAGCATATTTAGACAATCCTAATATCTATATTTCGTTCATACAAAGTTTTTTGCCACGCCCACTTTTTGGGGGCGTTTTTAGTAAAAAACGCTTTTTGTCCAAATTTTAAAACTTTCGAAAAAAATTTTGATGCAAATACTTCCGAAATGGTAATATAAACATTTTGTGTATAGATCATTTTCACCTACGCCCACATTTTGGGGGCGTTTTTTTACAAAAACCATTTGTATACCCCATCCCAAGGCTTTAGCAATAGAAATACGTTGTTTTTTGTCGAACCACAAAAGATTTTGAGAAACTGTCTGAGCAATATATTGTGACAATATCATTTTCTGTATTTCATCGCCATAAGGCCTATATTTTGAGGATATTAATTTAAAGGATGGGATGGGATAGGGTATTCAACGATCCGCATAGCGGATTGTAGCCTCTCATATGTTTTTTTATTCCACTCATTAAATTAAGCTAAAAATTTAGCAATTTTTTATTTTTGTCGCTCTCAATTATTTAAAAAGTTATTAAACAATAAAAATTCCAAAAATCCCTATGGAAATCAACCATCTTTTGACAGTCCATACAATGTTCAGTGATAAGCAGCATTGCCATATACACTACATATTCCCCAAAATGGTTAAAAATAATAAAAATAAAAATCAAAGAATTTTAAATCTCCACGCTCCACAGTCCACGCTCACGTAACTTCGTTTGTTTGTAAAGTCGTCAGTCAGGCGCCTAAGTCAACAGTTTTTTGTTAAACAGTACCCTGGGTGGCCCGCTTCGCGGGAACAAAGGGTTTCAACTCTCTTTCTGGGGACAGTCCACGCTCACGCAACTTCGTTGCTCCGCTCAGGGTATGTAAAGTCGTCAGGCAGGCGCCTTAGTCAACAGTTTTTTTTGTTAAAATATTTTTATTTGTTATGTTTTTTTCAACATGGCAGTGCTACGTACACCACAGCAGAAATAAAAAAAAAAGTTTCAAACTACATACAATTTGTATGGAATTATAACCCAAAAAGTGCAATTTTGTTTTATGAATAACTTTTAAACTAAATGTGAGCGACAATTTTTAAAAACATATAAATGATCAGTGCGCAGAGACGAATCGATTAGTAAAAAAAAAGTGCAAAAAGTGAAAGGCAGCTAAAGTAAATTTATGCCTTTTATTTTATTTGATTATTACTAGGGTTGCCAAACTTCTACTATTCAT
This sequence comes from Rhingia campestris, assembly GCA_932526625.1. NCBI lineage: Eukaryota > Metazoa > Arthropoda > Insecta > Diptera > Syrphidae > Rhingia > Rhingia campestris. Next base: position 83,309,933 of record OW052184.1, on the reverse strand, counting down.
TTTAATTTTCTTTTCTCTCAATTTTCAACAATTTAATTTCAACATTAAATTAATCTTTGCTAAATTTTTGAGTTTTCCTAAGAATCTATTAAATTAAAACAAATTGAACAAATGGAAAAATTAAACCAACTTACTTAAACTGTATAGTTGAATTAAAACACAATATTTTAAATGTATTTATGTACTTTTAATCTATTGTGGTTAAAGTTTTTTTTCGCATGCAATATATTTCAATAAATTTTGAAATATTCTTATCCTAATACAATGATTAATGATATAACATTAATAAAAGTGAAATGAATTTGTTCAAAACTAAAATGGTCTAAATTTAACTGAATGGGGGTGAGGTGTGGCCGCGTTGGTTGTGTTGATGATGAATTAGCTTAAAAGGTTCCCATAGCCTTACTTAGAGACAGTTTCTTTATAAGACCTGAGTACGGAAGGAAGCTGTCAAGGCGTGCGCAAGTAATGCGTGTAGGGAGGGAAAATAGTACTGCTGGTGTCCAACGCGATATAGTGTTACTAAAAGTGAAGTCCGTCCGATGTCCCTGAATTATGGAAGATTTCCTAGAAATTGATAGTTCTCAAATCTTGGAATGAACAATTTTTTTTCTTTTGTTGCGTCTGGATTACATTGAGACAAAAACCCACGACATTCCGACCTAACCTAGCTGCACCCATGCAAGCATGCCAAGTGCCAGTTTCAAAAGATAATCATTTATACCAGATGTAAGGAAGCCAACAGTATAACCATAGAAATACAAGCCTCACTATATATTTTATCATTGCGGCAATTATAATCATTGTTATCTTTAATACTAATATTAAATTAAAAGAGACAAAATAAAGATTGTAAATAATGTCCACGATTTATTTTTCGATTCGTAGAAGATTCTAAAGGAGGAGGTGTTAGATCAGGCACTAATTGTACGTCCCCACAAGATAAAATCGACATAAGCAGAGCACCCGCGTTTGACTTTAGATTCAACGGAAAGTTGAAGCAATTCAAATTTAATTAAAACACAACAAAAAAGCATTATCGTAAATAAACTCACGCTTATCATTAGCTTCAACTGAATATTAATCGACTGAGTGGATCTGACCTAGATTCAACTTCATGTTGAACCAATTCAAATGTAAGTATTAAACAAACAAATAAAGCATTATATAAAGGGTCCATCTGACTATGGACCACTCAGTTATGTATCACACTCCATTCTTTATACAAGATCTCCACCCATCAGTGGTAAGGGATCAAAAACTCAAATAAAATATATGAGAAGGCTACAATCCGCTGTGCGGATCGTTGAATACCCTATCCCATCCTATCCATAAAACTAGAATCCCCAAAAAAGTGGGCATGGCTAAAAACACGATGTGGATAAAATAAAAAAAATGATATAGTGACAACAAATTCTTCAGGCTGCTTACAAAACACTTTTACGGTTCTACAAAAGACAAGGTTTTCTCCTGTATATGTTATGGGGTAGTGTATAAAAATGGTTTTTATATAAAAACGCCCCAAAAAAGTGGGCGTGGGTTAAAATGATATAAAGACGAAATGTTCATATTAATAATGTTAATGATTCTGCATCAAAAATTTTTTCGAAAAATTTAAAATTTGACCGAAAACAGTTTTTTATTGAAAACGCCCCCAAAAAGTGGGCGTGGCAAAAAACTTTATATGAACGAAATATAGATATTACGATTCTGTAAATATGCTGTTCAGACACTTTTTTAAAATTCTTTACGGTTTTGCCAAAAATTACGTTATTCTAAAAAGGGGGCGTGGCAGTGGGCGGATTTCAAAAATTTTTACACTTGTTCTGGTGACTCGGACAAGGATCCTATATACCAAATTTCATTATCCTAGCTCAAAATTTAAGGCCCAAAAATTGGTGACGAACAGACGGACGGACGGACGGACGGACGGACAGACAGACATGGCTAATTCGACTCAGCTAGCGATTCTGAGTCGATCCATATATTTTGAGGTATATGTAGCAAAATTATTTCTCTATGTTACAAACTATGTATCAAAACCAATATACCCCCCTATGGGATAGGGTATAAAAATATGAGAAGGCTACAATCCGCTGTGCGGATCGTTGAATACCCTATCCCATCCTATCCATAAAACTAAAATCCCCAAAAAAGTGGGCATGGCTAAAAACACGATGTGGATAAAATAGAAAAAATGATATAGTGACAACAAATTCTTCAGACTGCTTACAAAACAGTTTTACGGTTCTACAAAAGACAAGGTTTTCTCCTGCATATGTTATGGGGTTGGGTATAAAAATGGTTTTTATATAAAAACGCCCCCAAAAAGTGGGCGTGGATTAAAATGGTATATAGACGAAATGTTTATATTAATAATGTTAATGATTCTGCACCAAAAATTTTTTCGAAAAATTTAAAATTTGACCGAAAACAGTTTTTTATTGAAAACGCCCCCAAAAAGTGGGCGTGGCAAAAAACTTTATATAGACGAAATATAGATATTAATATTGTCTAAATATGCTGTTCAGAAACTTTTTTAAAATTCCTTACAGTTTGGCCAAAAACTGAGTTTTTCTTAAAAGGGGGCGTGGCAGTGGGCGGATTTCAAAAATTTTTACACTTGTTCTGTAGGCAGAGACGAGGATCCTATATACCAAATTTCATTATCCTAGCTCAAAATTTAAGGCCTAAAAATCGGTGACGTACAGACGGACGGACGGACGGACGGACGGACGGACAGACAGACATGGCTTAATCGACTCAGCTAGCGATTCTGAGTCGATCCATATACTTTGAGGTATATGTAGCAAAATTATTTCTCTATGTTACAAACTAAGTATCAAAACTAATATACCCCCCTATGGGATAGGGTATAAACATATGAGAAGGCTACAATCCACTTTGTGGATCGCTGAATACCCTATCCCATCCTATTCAATCTTTAAAACTAATATCCCCAAAAAGTTGGCGTGGCTAACAACTTTATTGGGATAAAATTAGAAAATGACATTGTGACAACATACTGTTCACACAGGTGATCAAAATCTTTTATGGTTCGACATAAATCGACGTTTTTTTTATTGCATATGCTATGGGGTAGGGCATAAAAATCTTTTTGATAAGAAAACGCCCCAAAAAGTCTAAAATGACAAAAAAGCTAAAATGATCTATTGCATCAAAAGTTTTTGCAAGTTTTTCAAAAGTTTTGATTTTACATCAAACGTTTTTTCAAATATTTTAAAATTTGACTGAAAAGGGTTTTTTTTATACCCTATCCCATAGGGGGGTATATTAGTTTTGATACTTAGTTTGTAACATAGAGAAATAATTTTGCTACATATACCTCAAAGTATATGGATCGACTCAGAATCGCTAGCTGAGTCGAATTAGCCATGTCTGTCTGTCCGTCCGTCCGTCTGTCTGTTCGTCAGCGGTTTTTAGGCCTTAAATTTTGAGCTAGGATAATGAAATTTGGTATATAGGATTCTCGTCCATGCCATCAGAACAAGTGTAAAAATTTTTGAAATCCGCCCACTGCCACGCCCCCTTTTTAGGAAAACTTATTTTTTGGCCAAACCGTAAGGAATTTCAAAAAAGTGTCTGAGTAGCATATTTAGACAATCCTAATATCTATATTTCGTTCATACAAAGTTTTTTGCCACGCCCACTTTTTGGGGGCGTTTTTAATAAAAAACGCTTTTTGTCCAAATTTTAAAACTTTCGAAAAAAATTTTGATGCAAATACTTCCGAAATGGTAATATAAACATTTTTTCCATAGATCATTTTCACCTACGCCCACATTTTCGGGGCGTTTTCTTACAAAAACCATTTGTATACCCCATCCCAAGGCATTAGCAATAGAAATACGTTGTTTTTTGTCGAACCACACAAGATATTGAGAAACTGTCTGAGCAATATATTGTGACAATGTCATTTTCTGTATTTCATCGCCATAAGGCCTATATTTTGAGGATATTAATTTAAAGGATGGGATGGGATAGGGTATTCAACGATCCGCATAGCGGATTGTAGCCTCTCATATGTTTTGAAATGAAAACGACCCTAAAAGTTTTGGTGAAAATAAACGTTTTATAGACGAAATATAGATATTGAGATTCCCTAAACATACTGCTCAGACACTTTTTGAAAATTCCTTACGGTTTGGCAAAAAGGTACGTTTTTCTGAAAAAGGAGCGTGGCAGTGGGCGGATTTCAAAATGTTTTATACTTGTTCTGCTTCGTCGGCCAGAGAGTCTATATACCAAATTTCAACTTTCTTACTCAACATTTAAGGCCCAAAAATCGGTGACACACAGACGGACGGTGGGAGAGACAGACATGGCTAGATCGACTCAGCTAGTGCTTCTGAATTGATCCATATACTTTGGGGTATATCTATCAAAGTTATTTCTCTATGTTACCAACTTAATGTCAAAACTAATATACCCTTATTGGATAGGGTATACAAATTAGTAAAAGAAGAAGTAGGTTGTTTAATTTTTAAAGTTGGTTTCTGTTTGTTAAGAATAGAAACAAAAGTTTCTGTTTGTTAAGAATATAAACAAAAATCAACTTTTTCTTCTTAATACTAAATACAAATAAAAGTTATTTATGGCTCAATTATTACTTACCCTTTGTCAATATTTTGTTATTTCTCTTCCTTCATACTATATAATAACTTGAGAGCACATCCATTACTTGCTATTCTGACAAGACAGAATAATAATTTCATATTTTACTTTTTTTTTGCAATTTTCAATGTTATTCTATTGTTATTGTTCTACAAAAAAATTCTTCTAGTTCAGTTGGTCCTGTATTCGAGGAAGGCGAATGGAGGAGTAGATCTGTACTAAGAAGTGGACTAGTAGAAAAGGAAAAACACGCCGACTACATTGACTCGGTCACAGCGAGGGATTAAACGTTTCTGCTCCAGCCAAGAGATTCTTCGAGTGCGGATCGACTGTTACGAATGATACAACCGGCCACTAGACTTGAGGACAGCCATGTTCTGTAATGTCACTTAAGTAAGCGTAACAATAATTAGATTATATTTGTATTTAAAATCATTTCTTTATTCTCAATAACTTTGGTTGTTAGTCAAATGATAAGACAAAGGTAGATAAAAATGCATTTTAGGAATACTGGACCAACACTACATGCATACAATATAATTAGCACCAATTGTCTACGAAAATAAAAAAACAGCAACATTTATTTATATGTGACTGTCGACTTTCGTTACAGCAGCATGTATGGCTTTCGCAACGTATTCAATGTTCTTGTCATTGAGTCCACACATGTTTATTCTGCCTGATTTTAGTAAATAGATGTGAAAATCGTCCACGAGAGTTTTTACTTGTTTTTCTGAAAAAAATAAAATAATATAAAAAATTTATTATGAATATGAAATATGTTAAACAAAATAAAAAAAAAACTAATAGATATGGATAAAAGCGTATAATGTGTCTCAATCTCAACGTTAAGCTGATCTCAGTTATTGACTGATTGATTTTATGAGGAAAACGAAAATTGGCTGTGCACTCCGGTGATGTTTTTATTGGACCACTTTAATAACCATCGTTCAAGCACCCACTTTTTGCCATTTTAAACAGAATAATAAAGATTTGAACCCAATCTAAACATTGTAATTTTTCTTAATTTCTCTTCAATTTAAAATTTATAAAAAATACCAATACAAATTGTGAAATTGTGAAATTATAAACTTTTTATCAAAGTGTTCCTACAATAAAATCATGGATGGCTGCAAAGCAAGTATCGCAAATTGCCATGGCGTTTTGTTAATTCTGCCGTGATGATCTGACAAATCACCCGAGTGGTATTAACTGTCAAAATCTTATCTCAACTCAGCCGATCGAATCCGGCATAAAACTCAAGGTACCGCCAGGAAGTGCACTAGCACATGAATTATGAGAAAAAGCTAGTCCATGGGTCCTTATTTATTCAACCTCATCAAACCATCATTTTATCGATTCGGAAGGTCATCTTGCTTTAGGGAAGATGGAAGCGTTGAATTTGTATTTTTTTTTAAACCAATTCGCTAACGAGAATACGTTTTCGTAGGACGTTTACAACGCAAGATACAGATTAATAAAGCTATATGTTGTAAAAGTAATGGATACTTTGATACTTCTGTGTACTTACTTAACTAAGAATTTAGCCACTACCATATCAAGCAAAGCATTATTATCGATTTGTTTACAAATATGTTAATGGAACTGATAATCGCGTTTTACTAAGTTGCTTTAAATGTTATTGGAGATTTTTAATGTTTGCGGAGTAACAGTATTTGTGCTTTGAATAATGATACTAATATTAACTACACCACCAAACCTAGGAATCTTATATGAAACAATAAGGTACTCGCATTACAAGTACATTTATATGAGGAAACGCATTTCTTGAAAATAACTTTTTCTTCACTTGAAAAACTTCCCACACTATATACTTTTTTCTTAGAATTATTTAAATAAAAACAACTGAAATGATCACAACAATATACGACCAGTAGTTCAACTCGGTGCGTACACGGAAAGCTATACCAAAACAAATATTTCTTAACCCGAATTGGAATTCAATCAGCCCGAGTTGCAAAATGCAAACCGAATTAGTCAACTCGGTTGATTCTCATTCGTACACAAAACTAACCCGAGGTGTGATGTGTTTAGTTCAGTTGAAAATTGCAAAGCGAATTAGTCAACTAGGGTAAGTGTACACACGAAAGACGAATGTCAAGAGTTGTGCTTCAATCTATAACTATGTTGGGTTCGTTTTTGTTTTCCTGTAGGTAGCAGGTAGCTGAATGACTAGGGCACTTGCTACTGACTACCTGCCACTGTTCATATGTTAGGCGTGTGTTTTACCCAAACCAAAACCAAATCTTGGGGTCAACTCGGGTTAATACGGTTTCGCCAACATGGGTTATAATAAAATCAAACTCGGGTTAATTCGGTTTAAGTGTAACTCGGGTTAACTCCAGTTAACACATTACTATTTAAAAAAGACCATTAATTGCAGAACGATGATTTTTGCAATACATAAGAATCATTGAAGATGTGGTGTCAGGCTAAGGATTTTCATAATGAAATATCAAACAATAATAAACTTACTTACTTACTTAAGTGGCGCTACAGTCCAGAATGAACCTGTGCCTCAACCAACATGCCTCTCCAATTAGCCCGGTCCTTAGCTAACTGCCGTCGTTTCCGACCCTGATGGTGCAGCGAGCATTCTCCGTCGTCATCCTACACAAACGGACGAGTTTGGGCGGTATACCAAAACTAGACATGGCTCTGTATAGTTCGTCTCTATAAATGCTGTCGTATGCGGCTTTGAAATCGATAAATAGGTGGTGGGTATCGATTTGGACTTCTTGGGTTTTTTCCAGGATCTGCCGAAGTGTGAAGATTTGATCGATTGTGGACTTTCCTGCCCTAAAACCACACTGATAAGGGCCGATCAGGTTGTTGGTAAACGGTTTCAGGCGTTCAATACGGCAGATAGGATCTTGTAGGCGATGTTGAGTAGACTTATGCCTCTGTAGTTGGCGCAGTTCAGAGGGTCTCCTTTTTTGTGGATCGTGCAAACGATGCTGAGGTTCCATTCTTCAGGCATGCTTTCAACCGACCAGATGGATGTTGCTTACCAAATCATCTCCGCCAGCTTTATAAAGCTCAGCGGGAAGGCCGTCATTTCCGGCGGCCTTATTAAGCTTGAGTTTAGATATAGCTATCCTCACTTCACTTAGGTCGGGTGGTTGGCAGTTTTCGCTGTCGTTGCCAATATTAAATGGTTCGTTCTGCCTGACAGCGGAATGGTGTTCGTCATCGCCGTTTAACAGTCTGCAGAAGTTGTTCTTCCATATCCTCAGCATCGACTGTGTCTCAACTACGATATTTCGTTGTTCATCCTGACAGGATTCTGTTCGAGCCTTGTATCCTTGGCTTTGACGTTTTACACTTTGGTAAAACTTGCGAACATCGTTCCTGGAGTGGCACCTCTCTATATCCTCGATCGCGCGTTTTTCTTGCTCGTTTTTCTTCTTTCAGAAAAGCCGATGTTCTTCCCTTCATCTTTGCCTATAGATCTCAATGGCAGCTCTCGTCTTCACCTGCAGCTTAGCCTTGTAGGCCTCGTTCTAGGCTGCGAGCATCTGTCGGCATTCCTCATCAAACAAGGGGTTTCTTGCTGGTGGCCGCGAGAAACCTAACACATCAGTTGCGGCTGATCTAATGGCTTGTTGGCATCGTTGCCATTGTTTTTCGACATTAGATGCTGGTGGTGTATTGTGAGTCGAGAGGTTAAGGGATACGCGTTGCGCGAAGGTCTTGGCGGTCTCTGGCGATTGCAGTCTTTCGACATTAAATTTTTTCACAGTCTTTCTGTTTTTTTGTGGCGTGGTGGATATCCGCATCCTTACCCTGGCTACAACAAGGTAGTGGGACGAGTCGATGTTACCCCCTCGGAATGTTCGGACATCCAAAATACTGGATACGTGCCTCTTGTCTATCGCAATGTGATCAATTTGGTTGACTGTTCGTTGATCTGGAGACCGCCATGTCCCCTTATGGATATCGAGGTGAGGAAACCGTGTGCTGGCTATAGTGGCATTTCGTTCGGTATAGAAGTCAATTAGCCTAAGTCCGTTACCAGACGTGTCGTCGTGTAGGCTATATTTTCCGACAATACTGCTAAAGATGTCTACTCTTCCTAGTTATATCATGTTTTTCCTCCTTCGGAGCATGATCGCATATAAGGCTTATGTTGGCGAATTTGGCCTTGATGCGGATTGTTACAATGCGTTCGCTTGTGTCTTGGAAACATAAGACTTCTTGCCTAAATCTGGCACTTAAAACAAATCCGCATCCGAACAGTCGCTGTTTCTGCTCACTATAACAGGATAACCTGTTGTCTGAATAGAAGCAGCTTATCTGGGTTCACCTGGGACGGCAGACCGGGTATTTATTCCGCGCCATTCTGACCAGGGTGATTACAGTGTTGCTGTTTTACGTCTAGTTACACTCACACTTATCGTTTAGCAAGTCAAATTCGGTTGGATGAGACCAGTACCCAATGGTTACCACTTGTAGGTAAAACATATGAGAAGGCTACAATCCGCTGTGCGGATCGTTTAATACCCTATCCCATCCCATTTTTAAATTAATATCCCCAAAATGTGGTCTTTATGGGCATAAAGTATTGTAAATGACGTTGTCACAACATAATGTTCAGAAGGTTTATCAAATTCTTTTATGGTTCGACAACAAACAACGGTTTTCTATTGCATATGCCTTGGGGTAGGGCATACAAATGGTTTTTGTAAGAAAAATGTGGGCTTTATGGCGATAAAATATAGAAAAACACGTTGTCACAATACATTGTTCAGACAGTATATTATAATCTTTAATGGTTCAAAAAAACAACGTTTTTCTATTGTATATGCCTTGGAGTAGGGTATACAAATGGTTTTTGTAGGAAAACGCCCCCAACAAATGGCCGTAGGTAATGTGGTCTAAGGACGAAATGTTCATATTAATTATATTAAAAAAAAGTGCATTAAAAGTTTTTTTTTCGAATATTTGAAAATTTGGCCCCTAAAAAGTTGGCGTGATAAAAAACTTCTTAATGACGAAATAAAGATTTTGAGATTGTCTAAATATGCTGTTCATATTTTTTTTTCAAAATTCTTCTTTTCTTTAAATTTTTTTTAAAAAGGGAGTGGCGGATTTTGAAATGTGTACAAGTGGTCGAACAGCTCGAACGAGGATCACATATACCAAATTTCATTATTCTAAAAACCGGTGACCTACAGACGGACGGACGGACGGATAGACAGACATGGCTTAATCGACTCAGCTAGCGATTCTGAGTCGATCCATATACTTTGAGGTATATCTAGTTAAATTATTTCTCTATGTAACAAAGCTAAAAATTCCGCTAAGGTATATTTGGACCAAAACGTATTATGTGGAATTGTTAAAAAGAGTAGTGGGTCATCAAGATGCACCACTTAACAGTGTTAACAAAATTGATGTTCTTTTTTGTTGGTAAAGCACAGCTACTTTTTTGTACACTCTTTTTATTTTCGTATACACTATCTCTAGCAAAAAAATAATGCGCCGTTCAGATGCCATTTTCTTTTAATTTCGATCATAAATTGTGCTCCATTTTTCATCAGGTTAGCACGCAAATTCATCCTCCTCTCACTAAGGCACTCACTCTCAGGCGGCAGCGGAGGAATTCCCTAGATGGAGTCAACGGTGGCGCCTATAGATCCAGTTAGATCGAACTGGTAGTGTTATCCTTATATGAGCTGCTTCGACATATTTGAACACCATGTCTATAGGGATTTCCAATACTGAGCTGGAAAAGAGTTGGTGGCGGAGGAGCCCTCAATAGGTCAACGGCAGCGCACATATCCCAAGATGGGCTCCTGACATCGGTATCTGCGGCCCGCTGTCCTATGGTCAAAATAAGGGCCTGGACCTCCAGGTTGGGGGTTGTGCCGTCGGGGTACCTTCCCGACCGTGGAAAAAACCATTAGTTATGAGAGAGACACAACCAGCCTCGGATAATGAAACTCCTCATATGGCAACAAGACCCGGAACGTCAATGGACTATGATATAAGAGTATGCACCTGGAATCTACGAACACTCTACACCCCGGGTGATACTCAAAAACTTCAATCTGTCCTCACGCGGTACAAGGCAGATATAACCGCAATCCAGGAGATACGATGATACGATATTACAGCTGCAACAAAAGATTGCATGTTTTAGGATTCGGATTCGTCGTGGGAAATCGGCTTAGGACAAAAGTCATTGACTTCAAGCCGATAAGTGATCGTGTTTCTGTGATCCGCATCAAAGCTACGTTCCAAAACATAAGCCTAATATGTGCACACGCATCTACCGACGAGGCTGAAGATACCATCAAGGAGGAGTTTTATGACCTCCTGGATGGAGCCTACTGAGCCTGACCGGAGTATGATGTAAATGTTGTACTCGGGGATTTCAATGCTAAAGTCGGAAAGGAAAACATCTTTGGCGGTTTAGTTGTAAGCACAGAATCCACGAAACGACAACAGACAACGGCTACAGACTAATCGATTTTGCAGCAGCTCGTAATACGGTGATAAGTAGCACTAGGTTCCCAAGGCTAAGGATCCACACAGCAACCTGGCGCTCTCCAGACGGTACCAGCCACCCCCGAGAAAGAGCCCGTGTTATGATGATGAATGCGTTTACAAGAAAAAGGTGACAGAAGATGCACGCAAGAAAGTGCTGCAGAGCAAAACAAGGGCAGCGAGAGAAGAATATCGAGCCAGGAGAAGGGAGGAAAAGAAGACCCTGCGTAGAATGAAGAGACTACGCAGCCTCCACCCATACTTGGAGCATCATCAACCAAGTATGGGTGGAAGAAAACATGCCCGATGACTGGACTATCAGCTCCATATGCCCCATCTTCAAAAAAGGCGATCCTATGTCTTGCAAGAACTATCGAGGCATATTCCTGCTAAATGTCGCATACAAGATCCTAGCCAACGTACTGTGTGAACGTCTAAAACCGTTCTGCAACACACTAATCTGCACGTACCAGTGTGGCTTCCGGCCCGGCAAATCAACTATAGACCAAATTTTCACGCTGAGGCAAATCCTGGAAAAGACCAACGAATTTCAAGTTGAAACTCACCACCTATTCATCGACTTCAAAGCCGCTTATGATAGCATACATCGTCAGGAGCTCTATATGGCGATGGCCGAATTCGGAATCCCGGCAAAACTGATTCAGTTGTGTCGCGTGACGCTGGAAAACACGTGCTGCAACATGCAGTTTGGAAGTAGCTCCTCCGAACTATTCCAAACGTGCACCGGATTTCGGCAAGGAGACGCGCTATCATGTGACTTCTTCAATCTCGTACTGGAGCAGTTAGTGCGCAGGGCAGGTGTTAAGTCGCAAGGCACTATTTTCAACACGTCCGTCCATCTGCTGTGCTATGCGGACGATATGCCGCGATAAAAGCGTTCACGGAGATTGAAGAACAGGCGAAATCCATTGGCCTTGAAGTAAATGAGGACAAGACTAAGTACGTGCTATCAACAAACAAACAAGCATCTGTCCACCGCCTAGGACAAAACGTCACTATTGATAGCAGCAATTTCGAGGTAGTTAAGGAACTCACCTACTCCACGAATGACACCCTAGTGGAGATCCGTCGAAGAATTAGCCTAGGAAACCGTTGCTACTTCGCATTGGCGAAACAACTGGGTTTAAACGAAATGTGTGCTCTACAAAACCTTTATCCTGCCAGTACTGCTTTATGGTACCAAATGCTGGACGATAAGCATGAAGGGAGAGCTGATACTGGGCTCCTTCGAAAGAAAAATACTTCGGCGGATTTTTGGTCCTGTGCACGAGGAGGGGGAATGGAGGAGAAGATACAACCGCGAACTCTATGAGCTGTACCAAGATGTGGATGCAGTCCAAAAAGCCAAAACACGTTGACTACATTGGCTCGGCCACATCGAGCGAATGGACAATAATGCTCCAGCTAAGAGGATCTTCGAGTACCAGCCCCCAGGTTCGAGAAGGCAAGGAAGACCGAACCTCCATTTCAAAGACCAAGCCATCGCGGATGCCAGACAACTGGAAGCAGCGAGCCCGGGATCGTAGAGGATGGAAGGCTGCTGTTTGTGCTATAGTGTTGCTAAGTCACAAATAGAGCCAACTATTACAAAGAAACCGAATGAAAATATGATTTTATGGCATCATTACTTTGCATGTTTTGATTACATGACATTCCTAAAGAGAGAATTAAAAATGTGTCGATTCGGAGAAACAGTGGGTGCGACATATGTATCAAAGAAAAGCAAAGTCGTTCTCCCTTTATTGATATAGGAAATCGTGCTACGAAATTACTCGAATTAGTACTTAGTGACGTTTGTCAAGCCTCATATGTGGAATCTATGAGTGGTAAATGGTTATCGTCATTTTGATGACTTCATTTATTGACGATTTCTCGAGAAAAGAATTTAATTTATATATGTAATTTAAACAAAAGTGAGGTATTTGAATGCTTTGTTAAATTCATAGCTATTGCTGAAAAGCAAACAGGACACAAAGTTAATTGCTTTAGAAGTGATAATGGCAGCGAATACTGCAAAAAGAAATTCAAAGAGTTTCTTGAAAATAGGTATTTTGCATCAAAAATCAGCTGTTTATAGTCCACAAGAAAATGGATTATCGGAGCGCATGAACGATAATGGACAAAGTTCGCTGTATGTTAATTGATTCTGGACTTCCAAAATCGTTCTGGGCAGAAGCTGCTGGCAGCTTATATCATCAATCGGATCCCATGTAAAGGAACTGGAGAAAAGTCACCGGAAGAAATTTGGTCAAACGAAATACCCAATTTATCAATACTTTAAGTATTTGTGTGTCGAGCTTTTATGCATGTCCCGACTGAGAAGCGGGAGAATTTGGACAGCAAGTCTATAGAGTGCATTTTCAAAGACTATGCTTCAGATGCAAAGACGTACAGGCTCTACAATAAAAAATTAAATTCGGTTAGTGTAAGCAAAGACGTAACATTTCGGGTAGCATAAAACAGGTAATTGATTTTGAACTTGATAACTCTAATCCTTTTTTCATGGATTATTCCAATGATGAAAAAGAACACATTTGTGAATCAAAGGATGATATATCTATTGATGATCTACAATCCATAAGTGATCCACAAATCTCTAGTTCACCTTTAAATCGAAGTGATCCGGAAGCTGATATTTCATCAAATCCTCAACCATTCGACGATACATTTACTTCGCTCACTGATGATAGCAACGTCAGTATGTGGCAACCAAGCTGATACAAGTAAGATGGTCTAAGACATCGAACTTCGACAGAAATCTTGTCGAAATCGAGAAAAGCCAAAGCCAGATTACGTCAATTTTGCTTTTGCTTTATTTCCTTTTAAAAAGGCCATTGAGAGTAATAACGCTGATTCATGAAAGTGTGCGATGAAACAAGAGTTTGACTCGCTTCAACAAAATCAAACTTATAAATTAGTGCAGTTACCCACAGGAAAACTATCAGTCAAATGTAAGTGGGTATATAAGTCAAAGCGGGACAACTTAGGAAAAATTTGTCCGCTACAAAGCAAGATTGGTCGAAAAAGGCTTTACTCAAGTCGAAGGTGTAGACTACCACGAAACGTTCTCACCGGTAGTACGTTATACAACTATTCGTTATTTGATGGTGATTGCAGCTAAATTTAACTTGAACATTCGTCAACAGCGTTTCTTCATGACAAGCTGGAAGAAGTAAACTTTATGTCACAGTCTGAAGATTTTTCTGATTTAACGAACCGTTGTTGTAAACTAATGAAGTCAATTTATGGGCTTAAACAATCGATTCGCATTTGGGACTCTACATTGAATCATGTTCTGTTGGACTTCGGGCTAAGGCGTTCATCGACAGATCAATGCGTGTACTTCTACATTAAAAGTTATCGGTTGCTCATCGTGGCCATTTATGTGGATGACATCCTTATTTTCTAACTGATGTGCTAAAAGCAGTTTAAGACGAAGGACATGGGGAAAATATTATCCGTTTTGGGAGTTCGAGTTACAGGAAACAGTAAAAACAGGTACTATCTCTCTTGATCAAACTCAATACATAAAATATATTTTATCTCGTTTTAATATGAGTGACTGTAATCCAACCTCTGCACCCATGGATGTTAAAAAAATCCGCCAAAATGCGTCCAAGCAAAATAAAAAAAATAACTGGAGGATGTACCGTACCGACACTGGTGTTACGAAATAGAATTTAAACAAAAAAAAAAAAGCAAAACAATACACAGAAAATACGCAAAAACGAACAGGCTGCCGACTGAAATGACATCTGGCAAAATAATAATAATAATATCTTGGGTTAGTACCAATGTTCGAGTATCGTTTACTCTGCACAAAACCCCTAAAAGTGGGCTATATAAAAGGGTCACATTTTGAAGATTGGTAACTAACTGAAATTAGGAAGAGAGTTTCAAAGCCGTCGGTTGTAACTGCGATTCCATAATACATAGTAGGAATGTCCATTGTGCAACCGACAGTGGATAAACTCAGACGCCATTGAGGTCTGAAGGCGATAGTGCTAGACGAAATTAAAATCAGTTTTATACAAAAATAATTACAAGAAGTGAACAAAACTACGAAAAATAATAACGAAACATATTACAATAAAAAGTGGAAGAAAAGCAGAATCGAGCCTATAGCCAGAATTAAGGCAAAGTGAAGAAAACCCCTGAGAAGACAAAAGCGGAACAACTGGAATCGTTGGCCGCTGAAGAATTAAGTGGGAAGTGAAGACCGTGGAGCAGCGCTTGAGAAAGCAAACGACTACATTATATAGCCAAGATAGCCGAATTGGTAGCGGAGCAGCCATTGTACCGCTCGACGGAAGAATACTCCGGTTCAAGTACCACAAAGAGATTGTCCTTGCCTTTTGTTTTAAAAACCCTGATATCAAAATATCATAATTAAATTGTTACTCTTTTGCAATCGGCGAGATAAAAAAAAGTAAATTTCAAAATTAATGTTAATAGTAATTGAAACAAAAAAGTCAATCTTTGAATATACGTCTTACATGTATATAGTGAATACGCTAAGGGAGTAAAACAAAGGATTCGAAGTGATAATAATATAATTGAATTTTAATTTAGTTAAATCACCAACAAAAGCGACCTGGATGCTGTGGCCACTTCATCGCCAGTTGCAGTAACAGAGGGTGAGTCAATTGAACAACTTTTAATTATTTATAAAATTGTATTATATTTCTTTCGAAATCTCGGGGAGGGGGACCACTGTTATATTTAATATCTAAGCAAAAGACGGCTTGCCCATATTCGAAACTGGTATACGCGCTTTTCAATTATTCAATGATACATTTTTAAAGTGAGAATTACCTTTTTGCAAGTAAAGTAAAGAACATAAATAGTCAAACAGAACAAGAGATTACAAACATGAAAAAATGGGTTTTAATTAAAGAAGTTGATTGAGGATGAGGAAAGAGGAAATGAGAAAGATGTGCCGGAACACATAAGGAGGAAAATGCGATGATAAGGGACCATCCAGCGAGATGATGGTCAAGGTAGGGTGGGTAGAGGCACCTTCTCGCAAGCGCATACCAACAACGCGCACTGAAATCTGGCATGAGTTATTTTTTTTTTGTAGGCGTGTTAGGGGGCAAGATCCCGCTCCCTCCGGCGAGCAAAGAAGGCGGGTACCAGCATGTCAGCAATGCGTCCCCTAAGCGATACGTAACACAGGTTGGGGCATTATAATTTTGCGTGCAAGTTTCAAGACCTGGGGCGGTATCGGCTAAGGTGATAGTTGATAGTTGACAATCAAAATCATCGCTTTACCTCCACGTAAGGTGATTATCAAATTGACAATCGCTTTTTTGCTATCAATTTCATGCGACAGCTATTTAGGTGTCGCTTTCATACATTTGTGTCATTTTCATAGGTAGAAGCTGCAGGGAAATCTTCTACACCAAATAAATTAAATAATTTAGTGATAAAAGAAAATATTGAATAAATTAAATTAAAAAACTTTAAGTGAAAGTGAAAATTCGTGAAGTGCAATGTTTACTTTATTGGAACTTTTCTACTCAAACATAGAGGAAAATGAAGAAAATAATTACAAAGATTTCCAACTGATAAGAAGAAACCTGAGGAATAAAGCAAATGTCTTGAAACTTCAACAAGTTAGGGCTGATTGGACTGCACCAATGGGTCAAAGTACGGTGGCTGAAAATACTGCTGCAGTCATTAAAAAAATGCAAATTTATTGTATTTTGTTGACATTTTAGTATGTTGACTTACATTTTTCACAATATAAACACCGAATAAAATTGTACCTATCAGCTGCTCGGAATGACAGCGTCGGCAAGGAAGTGACGTTCCAAATCATTTTTTTGTGATCGCTTTACGCAGAGCAAAGAAGAGTTGATAATCAAAAACGACAATCAACAAAGCGACAATCAACTATCACCGTAGCCGATTCCACCCCTGATATCTGTTTTCCAGTAATGTAAGGTACAATGAAATATTACATACAATAATTCGCAAGCACAAATGCAGGATTGGGCAAGTGATGAGGACGAGCGACGGTCCACAACTGGTTATGTATTCACTATGCAGGGTGGTGCCATTTCGTGGTGCAAAAAACAACAGAAGACAGACCATTGCAATCTCAACAACCGAGGCAGAGTTAATGTCTATGACAGCCGCAATACAAGAATGCATTTTGTTGAAAATGCTTGAAAGAGAACTCATTATAAACTCACCCGCATCAAGAGAAATGCGATAACCTTAGTGCAGTCAAGTTAGCCATCACTCATTTACCGACTAATAAGATGCCAGCTGACATTTTAACACTGGTCGTAAATTGGAGTTTTTTTTTTATTTAAGTAAGTATTTAGATATGGTTTTAAATAAGTTGTAGTTATTTACCTGGCATTCTTCCAATTTACATTTAATTGAATATGATATACCAGGCCTTCTGCCAATTTACTTTACCTAAATGGCAAAAGTCAAATAGTTTTGTTAACTTCCACTAATTTTTGAATATTTAAATTAATTTGAATAGAGAGTATTGAAAAGTTAATTGAACAATTGAACATGCCTTTCAATTTTAATGACACTATAAAAATGACACATACAATAAAATCACTTCCTTCTCTTTCAATTATCAAAATGGATCAGACGTCTTAAATTTATTCTGGTTTAAAAGTAATTTCACTATAAAAGTAATCGACATATTTCTATAAAAATCATCGAGCTTTCATGACTCGGCCACAAAAACAGGCCAAAATTTGGTGTTAACGCGAGCTTATCTATTATTAAAGGAGTGGTAAAAAATGGCGTAACTTGAAGAAAGAACTCCCACTTAAGGTGGCTCCGAAGGACATGCGCTTGAGTTTTGCACGAATACACATTACATGAAATTCTGAGTGGAGCTACATTGTCTTTTTGGATTCATTTGGAGGTCAACACAGATACAATTAATACATCCATGACCTTCAAAAGGATAAGCTCGATTATCAACATTGGAAATTACTCCATTACCCTAATTGTAAAGATCAACTATCACCTAATAATTGATATATCAATCAGTTTTAGAAGTAATTATTGTGGCTGCCAACTGTCATTGATATTTAATACATTGTTAATTCGTATATTCTTCTTTGTTCTTTAAGTAGCGCTACAGTCCGGGATGAACCTGGGCCTCAACCAACATGCCCCTCCAATTAGCCCGTTCCTTAGCTAACTGCCTCCAGTTGCGCACTCCAAGTTGGTTGAGGTGGGTTTCTGCTTGTGCGCGCCACTTAAGGCGAGGTCTTCCTGCGTCCGACGTCTGGCTGGGAATCGAAGACTCTGCGAGCCGGAGTATTGGTGTCCATTCGTTCTACATGTTCTAGCAATCTTAAACGTCCAATGCGACTGTTTTTTGACCAGGGGTATGTCGCTGTACAGCTCGTATATTTCGAATCGACCAAGGATTTCTTCATCTCCTTTTGATACGGTCCATGCTTCAGCTTCGTAGAGCAGGACTGGGATGATCAGGGTGTTATATCGGATCTCCTTAGAAGTTCGAGTGAGGGCTTAACTACTAAATTGCCTTCTTAGCCCAAAGGAACAGCGATTGGGAAGAGTAATTCTTCGTTTGATTTCTGACGAGATGTTGTTGTCAGAGTTAATAGCGGTGCCGAGGTAGACAAAGTCCCGTACTACCTCAAAGTTATATCTGTCAATGGTGACGTTCTGTCCAATTCGTCGATGTTGTGTGTCCCTTCGTGTTGACAGCATATACTTAGTCTTACCTTCATTTACTGCTAAACCCATTTTCGCCGCTTCCTTGTCTATACTAGCAAACGTGGCTATGACATCACCTTGAGTCCTACCAATGATGTCAATATCGTCGGCGTATGCTACTTGTTGCACCGATTTTTGGAAAATTGTGCCTCTGGTGTTGGCTCGGGAGTTTTGCACAATCCTGTCAAGAATCAGATTAAAGAAGTCACATGACAGCGCATCGCCTTGCCTAAATCCTTTTTTAGTATCGAATGTGTCGGTGAGGTCGTTTTCGACCCTGATGGAGCAGCGAGAATTCTCCATCGTCACCCTACACAAAGGGACGAGTTTGCGCGGTAACCAAAACTAGATATGGCCCTGTATAGTTCCTCTCTATAAATGCTGTCGTATGCGGCTTTGAAATCGATAAATAGTGGGTATCGATTTTGACTTCTTGGGTTTTTTCCAGGATCTGCCGAAGTGTGAAAATTTGATCGATTGTGGACTTTCCTGGCCTAAAAGCACACTGATAAGGCCCGATCAGGTTGTTGGTACGGTTTCAGGCGTTCACATATTACGGCAGATAGGATCTTGTAGGCGATGTTGAGCAGACTTATGCCTCTGTAGTTGGCGCAGTTCAGAGGGTCTCCTTTTTTGTGGATCTGGCAAACGATGCTGAGGTTCCATTCTTCGGGCATGCTTTCATCCGACCAGATTTCGCTTATGAGTTGGTGGATGTTCCTTACCAAGTCATCTCCGCCAGCTTTATAAAGCGGTTCTTCCATATCCTCAGCATCGACTGTGTCTCAACTACGATATTTCCTTGTTCATCTCTACAGGATTCTGTTCGAGCCTTGTATCTATGGCTTTGACGTTTTACACTTTGGTAAAACTTGCGAACATCGTTCCTGGAGTGGCACCTCTTTATATCCTCGATCGCGCGCTGTTCTTGTTTTTTTTTTCTTCTTTCTGAAAAGCCGAGGTTCTTTCCTTCTTCTTTGCTTATAGAGCTCAATGGCAGCTCTCGTCTTCACCTGCAGCTTAGCCTTGTAGGCCTCGCTCTTGGCTGCGAGCATCTGTCGGCATTCCTCATCAAACCTGGGGTTTCTTTCTGGTGGCCGCGAGAAACCTAACACATCAGTTGCGGCGGATTTAATGGCTTGTTGGCATCGTTGCCATTGTTCTTCGACATTAGATGCTGGTGGTGTGTTGTGAGTCGAGAGGTTAAGGGATACGCGTTGCGCAAAGGTCTTGGCGGTCTCTGGCGATTGCAGTCTTTCGACAATTTTTCTGCACAGTATTTCTGGTTTTTTGTGGCGTGGTGGATATCCGCATCCTTACCTTGGCTACAACAAGGTAGGGGGATGAGTCGATGTTACCCCCTCGGAATGTTCGGATATCCAAAATACTGGATACGTGACTCTTGTCTATCGCAATGTGATCAATTTGGTTGACTGTTCGTTGATCTGGAGACCGCCATGTCCCCTTATGGATATCGAGGTGAGGAAACCGTGTGCTGGCTATAGTGGCATTTCGTTCCGTAGCGAAGTAAATTAGCCTAAGTCCGTTACCAGACGTGTTGTCGTGTAGGCTGTATTTTGCGACAGTACTGCCAAATATGTCTTCTCTTCCTTCCTTTGCGTTAAAATCTCCCAGCATGATTTTAACATAGTACTTTGGTAGTCGCTCATATGTTTTGTCGAGGAGCTCGTAGAAGCAATAGTAAGTTATATCATCTTTTTCCTCCGTTGGAGCATGAGCGCATATAAGGCTTATGTTGGCGAATTAGGGCTTGATGCGGATTGTTACAATGCGTTCGATAATGTCTTGGGAACATAAGACTTCTTGCCTAAGTCTGGCACTTAACATAACAAATCCGCATCAGAATAGTCACTGTTTCTTCTCACTATAGCACGATCCATAGTAGATGTCACAGTTTTTCATTCTCTTTTTGCCCGGCCCATTCCATCGTATTTCCTGGATGGCAGTAATGTCTGCTTTGTAGCAGTTTAGGGCTTCCGCCATGGCTTCCGTCTGTGGTACCATTAATAAAATGGCTAAGAGCAAACAAAAAATGGCCTAGAATTGTGAACAAAAAAAAAAGAACTTTGTATTAAATATAAAATTATGGACACAGGGACCTACATGACGTAAGAATTACGAAAACCATTTTTGGGTTTGGTAAAGTTAGCATCAAACAAAATATAGGAGTCAACATTTGTTTACGAAAACAATACATTTATTTTTGAAAGAGAAAGTTAAAAAGATTGACACAAATCGCACTTAATATGTGATTACTTCTAACAACAAGATAGTACATCTTAAAAGAAAAGTTAGAACCGTAGAAAACTCATTTCTAACTCATCTAATCTGTTTCTCAAAGTTTGCGTTTTGCATATATGTAGTGGTACGTCTGTGGGTGTTACTGCCTAGTACAATGTGGGATATTCAATAAAATCACGATTTCAAAGGGTTATTCATACCATTTAATCCTGTATATGAAAACATTCCTATTTGCTGAGTAATGTGATTCCAATTTCCAGGCGTCTTCAATTGAACTAGATAATCAAGTAGCTTCTTTCTCATTGTAATGATTCGGTTGGACATAATTTGTATACAATCCATCCTATAATTAGAAATAAATGATGTTAATGATAAATATTGACTGTAAAGAATCTTTAAAATATTATTTAATTATATTAACGACATTTTCATCAATATACAAATAAGACTAACCAATGTTAGACAAGAACAACGTTTTTAATTTCCAATACATATAATTGTTTTTTATACCCTATCCGATAGGGGTCTATTAGTTTTGATACATACTTTATAACACAGAGAAATAATTTAGCTAGATATAACTCAAGGTATATGGATCTACTCAGAATCGCTAGCTGAGTCGATTGAGCCATGTCTGGCTGTCCGTCTGCACGGATTTTCAAAAACCGCGCACTGCAACACTCCTTTTAAGAAAAACTTTATTTTCTGTCAGATTGTAAGAAGTTTTGAAAAATTTTGTGAACAAGATATTTAGACAATCCTAATATGTATCTATATTTCATCAATATAACATTTTTTGCCACATGCGGCCAATGGCAGAGATGCATCTGCTATACAAACTAACGGAATGTACTTTTCTCAATAGCGTTGTTTTTACAATTACTTTTTGTCCACGGCTTGTGCATAGGACGTTTGTGTTCAGTATGCCATACTTACTTACTTACTAAAGAAAACAGTCCTACTTCAAAAAACTACAAAGACTGTCCCTCTACTACCAAAATGTAAGAGGGCTCCGAACAAAAACAAAAACATTTTTTCTAAATTCCCAAGCCTTTTCCCATGACATATTCTCCTTGACTGAAACGTGGCTTAACGCCAGTATACTTGACTCGGAACTCTTTAATCACGAGTTCTCAGTATATAGGAGTGACCGCCATATAAATGACCTAAAAGCGCTTGGTGGAGGTGTTCTTACTGCAGTCCGCAGTCATCTTACCTCTGAGAAAATAGAATTTCCATTCCCTCTTAACATAGAAATAATCTGTGTTAAGATATCTCTTGGAAAAAAATATCTTTATGTTGCAAATGCGTACATTCCCTCATACCGTCTTTGCACTCTGTATTCTGAGCTATCAACGCTTTAGAATATATCTTTGACTTATCTTGTTGTGACAGTACTATCTTGTTACTGGGTGATTTTAACTTGCCACACATAGACTGGGTGCCTTCTGAGAGAGAACCTCACTTTATACCATCTGAAGATTCTGCACAACAAAAGCTACTATTACTTGATAACATTTTATCGTTTGACTTACAGTAAATTAGCTGTATAAAAAATCATAATAATCGAATTCTCGATTTAGTTTTTTCTTCTGACTCTGTTAGTACTGCAGTATTAAAATCTAGTACCAGCATTATTAACATAGACAAAACTCATCCTCCATTGGATATTTTCATTGACATAGGCGGACATCTGTACGAAAACGTTGATTCGTACGATCGTTCGTACTCTTTTGACTTTCGGAAATCAAATTTTCAAATGCTATCCGAAGAAATTATTCTTTCGAATGTAAATATTGAAAGCTTCTCCAATTTAGAAGAAGCTGTAAAAAAATTTAGTTTCTAATAAAAGATTGCATGGATAGAACAATCCCAGTCAAAGATTAAAAAAATGCTCAAACCCAGCATCCTTGGTATCTTAAATCTATTCGAAATAGACGTAACCGGGCCTGGAATAATTTTGTAAAAAGCCAGAATCATCACGACTATGATAAATACCTGAATTATTTTAATGAATTCTCTACGATGTCAAGTAGTTTATATAATGGCTATATAGTCAATATGGAGAACGCTCTTAAAAATGACCCTAAACGCTTTTGGGGCTTTGTCAATTCGAAGAGAAAAACGGATGGATATCCAGCCAATTTCTCTTATAATAATTCAAAAACATCGGACTCTCTAATTTTATCTAACTTATTCGCAGAGAGTTTCAGTAAATCATTTATTGACACCCCTCTTGTCTTAGACGAACATTATTTCAGTTATCTCAATGGCTGTCCTCAAGTAAGTTTCAACAACGTTATATTTGACGATGAGACACTACTTAAATATATCTCTTTATTGAATAATGACTATTCAGCGGGGCCCGATGGAATCCCACCAGTAGTCGTAAAGCAATGCAAAGATGCTCTTTTGCCATACCTTAAGTATATGTTTGAAAGCTCCTTTGCCACTGGAGTATTCCCAACTCAGTGGAAAAATGCATTTATTACACCTGTTTTTAAAAAAGGTGAGCGTGGAGATATTTCTAATTATAGGCCTATCTCAAAACTATCTTGCATTCCCAAGTTATTCGAACATATTATTTGTGATAAATTGGTCTTCCTGTGTCGAAACATCATCTGTGATGAACAACATGGCTTTGTTAAACATCGATCCACTGTAACAAATCTATTAACTTTCATGCATCATTGCTCCAATAGTTTGGAAAATAAAAAAGAAGTCGATTGTATATACACCGACTTCTCCAAAGCCTTTGACCAGTTATCACATAACATCATAATTTTTAAACTTAAGGCGTATGGATTCCCTCCAGGTTTCATAAATTGGGTTAAATCATACCTCTCATTGAGAACATACCAAGTAAAATTTAGAAGTTCCAAGTCAGACCCTTTTGTTGCTCACTCTGGAGTACCTCAAGGAAGTCATTTAGGACCAATATTATTTATACTTGCAATTAACGATGTAAAAGCTTGTATTCGAGATAGCAAAATATTGATATATGCTGATGATATGAAAATTTTCAAATGTGTAGGAGATCTAAAAGATTCGCTTTCACTACAAAGCGATTTAAATAGTTTTACCATATGGTGTCTTCAAAACGGTTTGAATCTGAACCCTACAAAGTGCCAGCATATGTCATTTTAACGAAAACGCGCACCATGTAATTTTAAATATACTCTGTCCGGGCACACTCTCTGTCGTGCAGATAGTTTTAAAGATCTTGGTGTATATTTTGATCCCAAAATGGAGTTTAATAAACACTTTGACGTTATCGTCAATAAATCAAACTCTATGTTAGGATTTATTAAAAGATGGTCAAAAGAGTTTAATGACCCATATGTCACTCTTTCGCTCTATAACTGTCTAGTTCGGCCTCGCTTGGAGTATGCTTCACAAGTTTGGACACCTTTCTATGTAGTTCATTCGAATAGAATTGAATCAGTCCAACGTAAATTCATAAGATTTGCTTTGAGAGGACTTCCATGGGATGATCTGCACAATTTGCCTCCGTATAGGTGCAGAATTAAACTGCTGCAACTATTGCCTTTGTCTCAACGTAGACTTAACAATGACATGGTTTTCTTACACCAATTATTATCAGGACAAATTGATGCTCCTGATCTTTTAAGTGCTATTGGTTTTAATACTCGGGGAGGTTCCTACAACCTGCGTAGATTCAATATATTACATATATCTAGCCATAAACACAACTATGGTATGCATGAGGCTATTAGTCGCATGAGTAGAGTTTACAATAAAAATAACGATGTAGTTTAACTGCATGTTAGTAAAAGTAGTTTGAAAAACACTCTGCGAAATTGTATTCTAGAGCCGTAATAAGTATATTTAAAATTGTCTTTTGTTTAATAAAATATATAGCTTCATTGTAATTTAATCGTTTATTGATTTTGCTAGTGGTTTCAAACTTAGTTTAATCTATGTTCTGTTTTGTCCCACTAACAAATGCACTAAATGATGAGCCTGTGGATGCATATTATATGCTGTGGCAAATCTCAGCTCGTAGATGCTGCTTGTATTAAGCTCGCTACGACACAGATCTGATAGTGTTAAAAAAGAAACTCTCCACCTTAAGGATAAAAATATGACCCTTATGAGTTCATTAAAAATACCTAATGAGCCAAAACCAAGTGAAAACTAGTGCCTATACGCCGATAAAAAAGGAAAGCTGTATCATGTTCTGAACTAAAAAAGCACGATTAAGTTATGAATAATAAAGGGAAACAGCTAAAACAACCAATTAAATGTAATCAGCATTGCCGACTTTAACAAGTTGCATACCGTTATAAAAATATTACTATTTAGGCTACAGTAAATCCGCTTAAAAAAATACATGACCCTGAAAGCTACCGTCTATTAACTCGCAAACCAGATACCGATAAAATAGAATGGTATTCATATTTGAAAATAAATCTGAAAGCCGTTACGCGTTGTAGCTAGGGCATTAAATGCATCGTGCTTAATGGGTGCCATCGTTAACGATCTTAAATCAGACAGTAGAGACAAACAGCAAAAAGATGGTGAGAAAATTTTATAAAACGCAGTCTTGCTCTATTTATACTCACTTTCGATAAAGCAGAAAGGTTGAATAAAATATTTGAATTAAATTATATAAAATAACACCAATTTTTAATATTTTAGTAAAAATGTAACCTATGCGAAAGGATACCAAATTAGTTGCCAAGGATATAATGATGCGCAAAGCTATTGTCAGAATGTATAAAATATGCCGGAAATCATCATACGGTAGATTGTAGCCATTTTTTAACATTTAAGTGGCGCTATAGTCCGGGATGCCTCTCCAATTAGCCCGGTCCTTAGCTAACTGCCTCCAGTTGCGCACTCCAGGATATCCTTAGTAGTTCGAGTGAGGGCTTTACTACAAAATTGCCTTCTTAGAACAAAGAAACAGCGATTGCCAAGAGTAATTCTTCGTTTGATTTCTGACGAGATGAAAAAGTCACATGAGAGCGCATCGCCTTGCCTAAATCCTTTTTTGGTATCGAATGTGTCGGTGAGGTCGTTTTCGACCCTGATGGTGCAGCGAGGATTCTCCATCGTCATCCTACACAAAGGGACGAGTTTGGACGGTATACCAAAACTAGACATGGCTCTGTATAGTTCGTCTCTATAAATGCTGTCGTATGCGGCTTTGAAATCGATAAATAGGTGGTGGGTATCGATTTTGACTTCTTGGGTTTTTTCCAGGATCTGCCGAAGTGTGAAAATTTGATCGATTGTGGACTTTCCTGGCCTAAAAGCACACTGATAAGGGCCGATCAGGTTGTTGGTAAACGGTTTCAGGCGTTCACATATTACGGCAGATAGGATCTTGTAGGCGATGTTGAGCAGACTTATGCCTCTGTAGTTGGCGCAGTTGAGAGGGTCTCCTTTTTTGTGGATCGGGCAAACGATGCTGAGGTTCCATTCTTCAGGCATGCTTTTATCCGAAAAGATTTGGCTTATGATTTGGTGGATGTTACTTACCAAGTCATCTCCGCCAGCTTTATAAAGCTCAGCGGGAAGGCCGTCATTTCCGCCGACCTTATTAAGCTTGAGTTTAGATATTGCTATCCGCACTTCACTCAGGTGGGTGGTTGGCAGTTTTCGCTGTCGTTGCCAGTATTAAATGGTTCGTTCTACCTGACAGCGGAACGTTGTTCGATGACTATGTAGAATACTCGCTGCACCACCAGGGTCGGAAACGACCTCACCGACACATTCGATACCAAAAAAGGATTTAGGCAAGGCGATGCGCTGTCATGTGACTTTTTTAATTTGATTCTTGAGAGGATTGTGCAAAACTCCCGAGCCAACACCAGAGGCACAATTCTCCAAAAATCGGTGCAACTACTAGCATACGCCGACGATATTTACATCATTGGTAGGACTCAACGTGATGTCATAGCCACGTTTGCTAGTATAGAGAAGGAAGCGGCATAAATGGGTTTAGCAGTAAATGAGGGTAAGACTAAGTATATGCTGTCAACACGAAAGGACACACAACATCGACGAATTGGACAGAACGTCACCATTGACAGATATAACTTTGAGGTAGTACGGGACTTCGTCTACCTCGGCTCCGCTATTAACTCTGACAGCAACATCTCGTCAGAAATCAAACGAAGAATTACTCTTGCCAATCGCTGTTTCTTCGGGCTAAGAAGGCAATTTAGTAGTAAAGCCCTCACTCGAACTACTAAGGAGATCCGATATAACAGCCTGATCATTCCAATCCTGCTCTACGGCGCTGAAGCATTGACCGTAGCAAAAGCGGATGAAGAAATCCTTGGTCGATTCGAGAGAAAAATTCTTCGGAAAATCTTTGGTCCCGTTTGCGTTGACGGGCTATGGAGACGAAGATTCAACCACGAACTATACGAACTGTACAGCGACATACCCCTAGTCAAAAAAACTCTGCATTGGACGTTTTAGATGGCTAGGACATGTAGAAAGAATGGACACCAATACTCCGGCTCGCAGAGTCTTCGATTCCCAGCCAGACGTCGGACGCAGTAGAGGAAGACCTCGCCTTAAGTGGCGCGAACAAGTAGAAACCGACCTCAACCAACTTGAAGTGCGCAACTGGAGGCAGTTAGCTAAGGACCGGGCTAATTTGAGAGACATGTTGGTTGAGGCCCAGGTTCATCCCGGACTGTAGCGCCACTTAAGTAACTAAGTAAGTAAGTAAATTGTGGGCTTTATGGAGATGAAATATAGAAAATGATATACTCACAAGATATTGTTCAGACAGTTAATAAAAATCTGTTATGGTTCTGCATATACTATGGAGTAGGGTTAGCAAATGGTTTTTGTAGGAAAACGCCCAAAAATTGGGCGTGGGTTAAAATGATATAGGGACGAATTGTTTATATTATCATAGTTAATGATTTTGAATCCAAAATGTTTTCATCATCAAAAATGTTACAAATTTTACCGAAAAACGTTTTTTTACTGAAATTAATATCCCCAAATTGTGGGCTTTATGGAGATGAAATATAGAAAATGATATACTCACAAGATATTGTTCAGACAGTTAATAAAAATCTTTTATGGTTCTGCATATACTATGGAGTAGGGTTAACAAATGGTTTTTGTAGGAAAACGCCCCAAAAATTGGGCGTGGGTTAAAATGATATATGGACAAATTGTTTATATTATCATAGTTAATGTTCTTGAATCAAAAATGTTTTCATCATTAAAAATGTTACAAATTTTAGCGAAAAATGTTTTTTTTACTGCCAATGATGCAGTAAAGTCGATCCATATTATTTCTCTATGTTACAAACTATGTATTAAAACTAATATACCCCTATGGGATAGGGTATAAAAAAAACATTTTGGTCGTCATAGTCATCCAACCGATCCCACTATTTTTGAAACCATCACCAAAATCCGAACCAAATTTACACTATTCAACCATATAACAACCAGAGTGCAAGTAGAGTCCGTTCTCAAAGTTTGAGCATATCTTACGGAACGTTAAAACAAGATCTTGGCTTAAAAGCGTATAAAATACAGCTCGTTCAAGAATTGAAGCCGACTAACATTGGTTTACGATTTAATTTCGGTTTTGGGCCTTGGAACAGCTTCAAATTAGTCCATTTTTTTATCGAAAAATTGTTTTTAAGTACGAAGCTTATTTTGGGTAAAACGGCTACGTTTTTACGAAAAATTGTCGTTTTTGTGCATATGAACAGCCAGAGGCAATTCACCAGCTACCAATGCACTGATTAGTGCGGTTTATGGGGAGACGGCATCATCGGAACGTATTTCTTCAAAAATGCGGAGGGCGCGCATGTTACTGTCAATAGCTGACCTGGTTTGAACTGGATGACGTTACATGCCATATAGCTTACGAATCAATCGCTTTATTGAGGGTAACGTTCGATGCAAACATCATCTCAAGATGACAATTTTTCACCAAGATCTTGTGATCTGACACTATTGGATTACTTTAGATCGACATTTATCTGATGTCTTTTTAATTAATTTAAACGACACAAACACATAATTAACGAGTTACAACTTTACATCAGGTGCACAAAACGTTCGATAAAATTGTTTGAAGTTTCAAACAATTCTCATACGCGATTTTTTATATTTACCATTCCTGTCGCAATGTAGGATTATTCAATATAGTTGAGACAATTCTGCTCCCAAAAGCCGGGGGATTGGAATATGTCATTCTTACAATTAATGTAAATTGTGAATGAATAGCTTCAGTTGTCGATTTGTCTTTCTGAACCACTGTCAAATTACCAACACGTTCACCTAAAACAATAAAAAAAAATATGTATACTTATTTAAAATAATCTAGAGCGGATCCTCAATATCAATATCATGCAACATTGTTAAACTATGTGATGTTAACAGATTAAATGCGACTATTTTTTTAATGGGATACCATGGACTGATAACAATAATAATGAATGAAGGAAAGTTTTCATCATTTACAGCAACAAGGAAATGTGTTCCGTACTGTTTGGTGAAGTAAATCAAGAAAAGTCATTTGGATTACTGAAGGAAGTAATACTTAGTATAGTTAATACACAACATTACACGTTTATTACATACTTCATGCACTTCCTCTTCAGCCGGCACACTTTTGCCTGTTACTTCGCTTAAACTGTGCTATTGCATGTGATACTTTTTCATCAAAATCTTTTTTTAAGCTCTTAACTTCACAGAGTTTTACAGAAAATATTGCTCATAAAAAGTTTCAATAATCATATAATAAAAGAAAATCTGAAAGGGCACGGTTTTTTGCTAGCAAAATGCTAGTTAATATCCAGACCCTAGTTTTTTCTCACAACCATTCAAGTGTGCATTTGTTCTTCCTGTACAATGGCGGGACCTCCTGTTTTATGCCGAATTCGAACGGCTGTGAGATAAGCTTTTCTTGACAACTGATACCGCTTGAATGGAACATCATCGCGAGACGATTTATGTGTTCCTTCCTAAATTCTACTAACGTTTGCAAAAAATTGAGTATTTTATATTGTATAATAGACCTAGAGCCCACAAATGTATTAGGATTTGGTATTAAAACATATGAGAAGCGGATCGTTGAATACCATATCTTATCCTATCTGTAAAACTAAAATCCCAAAAAAGTGGAAATAGCTTAAAACACGATGTGTATTAAATATAGAAAATGACGTTATGACAAAAATTGATCAGAGTGTTAATAAAACACTTTGCCGGTTCTACAAAAGACAAGATTTTTTTCCTGCATATGTTATGGGGTAGTGTATAAAAATGTTTTATATATATATATATATATGGGTGCTGTAGAACGAGGGTAGACTCTGATTGGCGTTAACTTGGCAATGTCCAGTGTTGCAACTCTGACTACACATCAAATGTGCTTATCTTTACCTCCAAGTGGTAACCATCGGGTACTGGTCTCATCCAACCGGATTTGACTTGCTAAACGATAAGTGCGAGTGTTGATAACACGACGAAAAACAGCAACACTATAAACACCCTGGTGAGAATGGCACGGATGAATACCCGGCCTGCTGTCCCAGGCGAACCTAGATGAGCTGCTCTGACATATTCGGACAACAGGTTGTCTAGGAATTTCAAGGGTTAGTCAGGCCCCTTGAACAGAGATGGTGGCGGATGAACCGAAAGGCCAACGGCAGCGCTCAATCCCGTAGTGGATACTGATGGCCCCGTGTCCTAGGGGTATCTAATAAATTGGAACTGGCCCTCCAGGTTGGGGGTTGTGCTTTGGGCTAACTACCCACCCACAGAAAAAAAACATGGTTACGAAGCAACCAATAGCCTCGGAAAGGACGGATTGTATTGTTGACGACCCTGCTAAACGAAAAAAGGACAACGACGTTCGTATCTGCACCTGGAATGTGAGAACATTAAACAGGAGAGGTGCAGGCGAACAACTAGCGGAAGCCCTAAACTGCTACAAAGCAGACATTACTGCCATCCAGGAAATACGATGGGATGGGCCGGGCAAAAAGAGGATGAAAAACTGTGACATATACTACGGACCGTGTTATAGTGAGCAGAAACAGCGACTATTCGGATGCGGATTTGTTATAAGTGCCAGACTTAGGCAAGAAGTCTTATGTTTCCAAGACATTAGCGAACGCATAGTAACAATCCGCATCAAGGCCAAATTCGCCAACATAAGCCTTATATGCGCTCACGCTCCGACGGAAGAAAAAGATGATATAGCTAAGGATTGCTTCTACGAGCTCCTCGACAAAACCTATGAGCGACTACCGAAGTACGATGTTAAAATCGTGCTGGGAGATTTTAACGCAAAGGTAGGAAGAGAAGACATCTTTAGAAGTATTGTCGGAAAACATAGCCTACACGACAACACGTCTGGTAACG
This sequence comes from Rhingia campestris, assembly GCA_932526625.1. Taxonomy (NCBI): domain Eukaryota; kingdom Metazoa; phylum Arthropoda; class Insecta; order Diptera; family Syrphidae; genus Rhingia; species Rhingia campestris. Next base: position 83,278,388 of record OW052184.1, on the reverse strand, counting down.
GACTTAGGCTAATTGATTTCGCTACGGAACGCCAGCACACGGTTTCCTCACCTCGATATCCATAAGGGGACATGGCGGTCTCCAGATCAACGAACGGTCAACCAAATTGATCACATTGCGATAGATAAGAGGCACGCATCCAGTATTTTGGATGTCCGAACATTCCGAGGAGCTAACATCGACTCGGATCACTACCTTGTAGCAGCCAAGGTAAGAATGCGGATATCCACCACGCCACAACAATCCAGAAATACTGTGAAAAAATTTAATGTCGGAAGACTGCAATCGCAAGAGACCGCCAAGACCTTCGCACAACGCGTATCCCTTAACCTCTCGATTAACACCATACCACCAGCATCGAATGTCGAAGAGCAATGGCAACGATGCCAACAGGCCATTAGATCAGCCGCAACTGATGTGCTAGGTTTCTCGCGCCCACCAGCAAGAAACCCCTGGTTTGATGAGGAATGCCGACAGATGCTCGCAGCCAAGAACGAGGCCTACAAGGCTAAGCTGCAGGTGAAGACGAAAGCTGCCATTGAGCTCTATAGGCAAAGAAGAAGGGAAGAACATCGGCTTTTCAGCAAGAAGAAAAAAGAGCAAGAAAAGCGCGCGATCGAGGATTTAGAGAGGTGCCACTCCAGGAACGATGTTCGCAAGTTTTACCAAAGTGTAAAACGTCAAAGCCAAGGATACAAGGCTCGAACAGAATCCTGTCGAGATGAACAAGGAAATATTGTAGTTGAGACACAGTCGATGCTGAGGATATGGAAGAACCACTTCTGCAGACTGTTAAACGGCGATGACGAACAACATTCCGCTGTCAGGCAGAACGAACCATTCAATATTGGCAACGACAGCGAAAACTGCCAACCACCCGACCTGAGTGAAGTGAGGATAGCAATATCTAAACTCAAGCTTAATAAGGCTTCCGGAAATGACGGCCTTCCCGCTGAGCTTTATAAGGCCGGCGGAGATGACTTGGTAAGTAACATCCACCAACTCATAAGCCAAATCTGGTCGGATGAAAATATGCCTGAAGAATGGAACCTCAGCATCGTTTGCCCGATCCACAAAAAAGGAGACCCTCTGAACTGCGCCAACTACAGAGGCATAAGTCTCCTCAACATCGCCTACAAGATCCTATCTGCCGTAATATGTGAACGCCTGAAACCGTTTACCAACAACCTGATTGGCCCTTATCAGTGTGGTTTCAGGCCAGGAAAGTCCACAACCGATCAAATTTTCACACTTCGGCAGATCCTGGAAAAAACTCAAGAAGTCCAAATTGATACCCACCACCTATTCATCGATTTCAAAGCCGCATATGACAGCATTTATAGAGACGAACTATACAGAGCCATGTCTAGTTTTGGTATACCGCCCAAACTCGTCCGTTTGTGTAGGATGACGATGGAGAATTCTCGCTGCTCCATCAGGGTCGGAAACGACCTCACCGACACATTCGATACCAAAAAAGGATTTAGGCAAGGCGATGCGCTGTCATGTGACTTCTTTAATCTGATTCTTGAGAGAATTGTGCAAAACTCCAAAGCCAACACCAGAGGCACAATTTTCCAAAAGTCGGTGCAACTACTAGCATACGCTGACGATATTGACATCATTGGTAGGACTCAACGTGATGTCATAGCTACGTTTGCTAGTATAGAGAAGGAAGCGGCGAAAATGGGTTTAGCAGTAAATGAGGGTAAGACTAAGTATATGCTGTCAACACGAAAGGACACACAACATCGACGAATTGGACAGAACGTCACCATTGACAGATATAACTTTGAGGTAGTACGGGACTTTGTCTACCTCGGCTCCGCTATTAACTCTGACAACAACATCTCGTCAGAAATTAAACGAAGAATTACTCTTGCCAACCGCTGTTTCTTCGGGCTAAGAAGGCAATTTAGTAGTAAAGCCCTCACTCGAACTACTAAGGAGATCCTATATAAGACCCTGATCATCCCAGTCCTGCTCTACGGCGCTGAAGCATGGACCGTATCAAAAGCGGATGAAGAAATCCTTGGTAGATTCGAGAGGAAAATTCTTCGAAAAATCTTCGGTCCCGTTTGCGTTGACGGGCTATGGAGACGAAGATTCAACCAAGAACTATACGAGCTGTACAGCGACATGCCCCTGGTCAAAAAACTCCGCATTGGACGTTTAAGATGGCTAGGACATGTAGAACGAATGGACACCAATACTCCGGCTCGCAGAGTCTTCGATTCCCAGCCAGACGTCGGACGCAGTAGAGGAAGACCTCGCCTTAAGTGGCGCGCACAAGTGGAAACCGACCTCAACCAACTTGGAGTGCGCAACTGGAGGCAGTTAGCTAAGGACCGGGCTAATTGGAGAGGCATGTTGGTTGAGGCCCAGGTTCATTCCGGACTGTAGCGCCACTTAAGTAAGTAAGTAAGTATATATATTTAACACTATCAGATCTGTGTCGTAGCGAGCTTAATACAAGCAAAATATACATCCACGGGTTCATCATTTAGTGCATTTGTTAGTGGGACATAACAGAACATAGAAGTTATTAAGTTTAACATCACTAACAAAATCAGTAAACGAAGAAATTAAATTTAAGCTATACATATTGATACTATAAAAAAAAAAAAATTTTTATATACACTTATACCGACTCTAGCATGCAATTGCGCAGGGCATTTTTTTAACTACTTTTACTATTGTAAAATGTATTTTTATTGTAAACTTTACTCATGCGACTAATAACCTCATCATACCATAGTTGTGTATATTTAATATTGAATTCTAGACCTGTACGGAGAAAAATCGTAAAGCTCATTCCATGGAAGTCCTCTCAAAGCAAATCTTATGAATTAACGTTGGACTAATTCAATTCTATTTGAATGAACTACGTAGAAGTGTGTCCAAACTTGTGAGGCATACTCCAAGTGAGGGTGAAATAGACAGTTATAGAGCGAGAGAGTGACATAAGGGTCATTAAACTATTTTGACCACCTTTTTATAGATCCCAACATAGAGTTGGATTTATTGACGATAACGTTAATGTATTTATTAAAATCCATTTTATGATCAAAGCAAACACCTTAATCTTTAAAACTGTCTACACGACAAAGAGTGTGTCTAGACAGAGTATAATTAAAATCAGAGGGAGCACGTTTTCGTTAAAATGACATATGCTGGCACTTTGTAGGATTCAGATTCAAACCGTTTTTAAGGCACCATATGTTAAAACTGTTTAAATCGGTTTGTAATGAAAGCGATTCGTTTAGATCTCCTACACTTTTAAAAATTTTCATCTCAACAGCATACATCAACATTTTGCTATTTCGAATACAAACTCTTACATCGTTATTTGCTAGTATATACAAAATTGGTCCTAAATGACTTCTTTGAGGTACCAGATTGAGCAACAAAAGGGTTGGACTCGGAACCTCTAAATTTTACTTGGTAAGTTTTCAATGACAGATATGCTTTATCCCAATTTATTAATCCCGGAGGGAATCCATACACCATTATGATGTTATGTGATAAATGGTCAAAAGCTTTGGAGAAGTCAGGGTAGATACAATCGACTTATTTTTTATTTACCAAATTATTGGAACAATGATGCATAAAAGTTAAGAGATTTGTGACAGTAGAACGATGTTTAACAAAGCCATGTTGTTCATCACAGATGATGTTTCGACACAGGAAGACCAATTTATCACAAATAATATGTTCGAATAACTTGGGAATGCAAGATAGTTTTGAGATAGGCCTAAATAAGAAATATCTCCACGCTCACCTTTTTTTAAAAACAGGTGCAACAAATCGTTTTTCAATGAGTTGGGAACACTCCTGTGACAAGGGAGCTTTCAAACATGTACTAAAGGTATGGCAAACGAGCATCTTTGCATTGCTTTATGACTACTGGTGGGAAAGCATCGGGCCCCGCAGAATAGTCATTATTTAATAAAGAGATATATATAAGTAGTGTCTCATCATCAAATATAACATTGCTGCAACTAACTTGAGGACAGTCATTGAGATAACTGCAATAATGTTCGGCTATGACAAGAGGGCTATCAATAAATGATTTACTGAAATTCTCTGCGAATAAGTTTGATACAATAAGAGAGCTCGATATTTTTGAATTATTATAAGAGAATTGGCTGGATATTTATCTGTTTTTCTCTTTGAATTGACAAATCCCCAAAATCGTTTGGGGTCACTTTTAACAGCGTTCTCCATTTTGATTATATAGCCATTATATAAACTACTTGACATCGCAGAGAATTCATTAAAATAATTCAGGTACTTATCGAAGTCGTAATGATTCTGGCTTTTTACAAAATTTGTCCAGGTCCGGTTACGTATATTCCGAAGAGATTTAAGCTCATTCGTGTACCAAGGATGCTGGATTTGAGCATTTTTAGAATGCTTGGCAGGAATTGTTCTTTACCAACAGAGTCAGAAGAAAAAAAACTAAATCGAGAATTCGATTATTATGATTTTTATACAGCTTGTTTGCTGTAAGTCAAATGATAAAATTTTGTCAAGTAATAATAGCTCTTGTTGTGCAGAGCCTTCAGGTGGTATAAAATGAGGTTCTCCCTCAGAAGGCACCCAGTCTATGTGCGACAAATTAAAATCACCCAGCATCAAATTGTAGTAGGAATATACGCATTTGCAACATAAAGATATTTTTTTTCAAGAGTTATCTTAACACAGATAATTTCGATGTTAAGAGGGAATGGAAATTCTATTTTTCAGAGGTGAGATGACTGCGGACTACAGTAAGAACACCTCCACCAAGCGCTTTTAGGTCATTTCTAAATACTTAGAACTCATGATTAAAGAGTTCCGAGTCAAGTATACTGGCGTTAAGCCACCTTTCTGTTTAGGAGAATATGTCATTAGAAAAGGCTTGGGAGTTTTTGAAAAAAGAAAAAATGTTTTTGTTTTTGTACGGAGCCCTCTTACATTTTGGTAGTAGGTACTGTTTTCTTTGCGGCTTACTTTAGCGTCATAAACTCATTAACAATTGTATTTAAAGGCCATGAGTTACTGTTGCAAACCGTTTCAAAGAGACTCGCAGGAATATATATATATACATATATATATATATATCCTGAAAGTTGTAAGCAAATGCAATTTTTTTTTTTAAATAAAAAATGTCATTCGACTTCTCAGTATTACTTGTTTTTATACCCTATCCCATAGGGGTATATTAGTTTTGATACTTAGTTTGTAACATAGAGAAATGATTTAGCTACATATACCTCAAAGTATATGGATCGACTCAGAATCGCTAGCACGCCCACTTTTTGGGGGCGTTTTTTATAAAAAACATTTTCTGGTCAAATTTTAAAATTTTCAAAAACAAATTTGATGCACAATCATTGGTAGTATTAATATGAACATTTCGTCTATAGACCATTTTAACCCACGCCCACTTTTTGGGGGCGTTTTCTTACAAAAACCGTTTGTATACCCTACCCCATAGCATATGAAGGAGAAAAACGATGTTTTTTGTCAAACAACAAAAGATTCTGATAAACTGTTTGAACAATATGTTATTTTCTATATTATACCAAAAAATAACAAAATTTATCACTTAATAACAAAATAGTGGTACCAGGTCACGTTTTTGGGATCAAAGGCTGTTGTAACTCTAACGGCTCATCTCAATATCTGGAAAGGGGAACCGTTTTGTAGGGTCCAGATAAACAAGATTCCGACATTGTTGTCCCCCACTGAGATCCGGTCACCCTAATGCATGTTTATAAATTATTTATGTATAAACCAGCTACACCAATATCTTGAATTTCCGACAGCAAAACGCATTGGCCATTGCTTGCATAGCAGCGATATCCATTGACAGTAACACTCGCGCCCTCCGGGTTTTTTGAAGAAATACGGTCCGATGGCGTAATCTCCCCATAAACCGCATTAATCAGTGCGTTGTATTGGTAGCAGGTGAATTGCATCTGGCTGTTCATCAGCACAAACACGGCAATTTTGCGTACAAACGTAGCTGTTTTACCAAAAATAAGCTTCGTAGCTTACAACCATTTTTCGATAAATTCAAAATTCAAACGTAAACCAAAGTCAGTCGGCTTCAATTCTTTAACGAGCGCTTTTAAACCAAGATCACGTTTTAACGTTCCATAAGATATGCTCAAACCTTGAGAACGGACTCTACTTGCACTCTGGTTGTTAGATGGTTCAATAGTGTAAAATTGGTTCGGATTTTGGTGATGGTTTTAAAAATAGTGGATTCGTTTGGATGACTATGACGACCAAAATGTTTTTTAATACCCTATTAGATTTGAAATATAGTTTGTAATAATTTAGCTAGATATACCTTAAAGTATATGATCGACTTATAATCGCTAGCGGAGTCGATTTAGCCATGTCTGTCCGTCCGTCCATCCGTACGTCACCAGTTTTTGGGCCTTAAATTTTGAGCTAGAATGATGAATTTTGGTACACGAGCTCTTTGCTGCTCCCAGCAGAACAACTGTAAACATTTTTGAAATCCGCCCACTGCCACGCACCCTTTTAGTAAGACAGTTTCTTTTGGGGGAAGCGAAGGAACGGTAGACATTAACCTTGGGAAACTATTTCTTGAGAACGATGACAACCAGTCCGTCGCCAGCTCATCCAAATTATCCATATCGTCGACGACGTCAATCAGGAAAAAAGTCCTGAATTGTAAAATGACGATAAAGAAGTTGAGGAAAAAACCCTTACTAGAGGACAGTGACAAACAGAGGCTTCAGAACTCCCTCAACTTTCTGGAGAGTCGAGCTTTGAATCGCGTGCCTTGTGCTAACGCCACAACAAAGACTGCTCCCCCCGAAGTTGATAGCGAGGAAGATCTCATGCGACCACCAGTACCTCTTGTATGTCAAATCAACCGAGGCAGATTGGCGCAGCAGCCTTAAAGACAGGAAGCAGAACCAAACTGGTGATGGGAGCTTGACCGGACCAAGAAAGTAATGTATATCGCAGTCCGCCTTAAGTAGGTCAAACCCCAAGAAAGCGAGTGTCATCCCAGCGAAGGACAAGTCCAAAGCTGAGTCGACACCCTGCTGCTCCAAAACAGTTCTGCGAGGCAGAGTAGGGACTAGCTGAGTCGACACCCTGCTGCTCCAAAACAGTTCTGCGAGGCAGAGTAGGGACTAGCTCAAATAGAGGATAGCATCTGGAAGAGACGGCGCAGGATTGACCGCATCGAGGAAGAAAGGTGTAATGCTGTTCACCTCGAATGCGGCCACTCTAAAGCGATCTGCAGCTGTCACACATAAGGATTCTTCTACATTTGTGAGGGCTCCTGAAGTCTCCAAAAGAGGTCGGCATGACGACACTGTCTCCGAAACCGAAAAACCCTAATCATACCAGTCCTCATACGACAGTTTAAAAGCAGTATAATGTGTGGATACATTCCAAGGGCTTGGCGAAAAGTAAAGGTCGTCTTCATTCACAAAGCAGGTAAATCTAGCCATGCAACTGCAAAAGATTTAAGGCCTATAAGTCTCACGTCCTTCATTCTGAAAACGTTTGAAAAACTAATGAATATATACGTTCGTGAAAAACTTAACTACAATGATATCTCCCCAGCCCAACATGCTTATACAAAGGGCAAAGGGGTCATTGCATGACGTTGTGAGTGCTATATAAAAGTCTCTAAAAGTCAGAGAATACACACTCGCAGCTTTTCTATATATTTAAGGAGCTTTCAACAATGTCAAAACATTCGCAGTGAAAAGGGCATTGCAGAATTCCAACGTTGACCAGGCACTCACTAACGTGATTGTAAATCTTATCAAAGAAAGGAATATCAAGGCCAAACTGGGCGACACTGAGTTAAAAGTAAATGCGTCAAGGGGCACACCACAAGGAGGAGTCATCTCTCCTCTACTATGGGTTCTTGTCGTTAATGAAATACTAATGAAATTCAAAAACAGGGGGGTTAAAGTAATTGCGTACGCAGATGATGTAGTATTGCTTGCGACAGGCAAATTATTACCAACCATAAGCGAGCTGTTAGAAAACTCGCTCCGGACACTTAACACGTGGACAAAGCAATGCGGCCTTGGGGTCAACCCCAAAAAAACCGAGCTTGTGTTGTTCACAAATAAGAGAACAATTCCACACTTCGAACCACCAGCTATAGAGGGAATACCCCTTAAAATAGCTGAAAGTGCGAAATATTTGGGAATAATTCTAGACAGAAAGCTCAATTGAAAACTAAATGTCAATGAAAGAGTTAAGAAAGCAGCAAATGCTTTCTACGCATGCAACCGAATATTCGGCAGAAAGTAGGGACCTAACCCCAAAATAAACCTGTGGATGTATACGGCTATCGTGCGACCAATACTCACATATGGCAGTATAGTCTGGTGGCAACCACAGACAGAGCAACCAACTTGAAGCAAATGACAAAAATACAAAGACTAGCATGTATAGGGACAACCAGTGCGATGAGAACGACTCCAACAAATCAATCATGCTTCCTGATCATAGTAGTGTGTTCCAGGCTGAGGTGCTAGCAATCGCTGAAGCGGCTCATTTGGTGTCAATAATGGAAATACCACACAGTGATATCACCATTTCATATTCATTGACAGCCAAGCGGCTATAAAAGCAGTATCTGCTATCGAAATTAAATCAAAGCTAGTTCGCCGCTGTCGCGAAGAGCTCAAGGTTCTCTGCTCACAGAATAATGCTGGTCTCTGCTGGGTTCCTGGTCACAGGGACATAGACGCGACGAGATGGCCGACGAACTGGCAAGAAATGGATCTGCTACAGATCATGACCAGGCACTACAAACGGTCGAACCACCGCTCTGTAACCTCAGAGAACGAGTGGAATACAGGACCAGAATGAAAGCCAATACCAGGTGTAAGTCATTGACCACCTGCGAAATATCTCGGAAGCTCTGGCCAGAATACAACGGGAACCGAACCAAGAAACTTTTGCGGTACGACAGAATCTCCTTGTCTAAACTGGTAGGAGCTCTCACTGGTCACAACTTTTAGAGAACCCACACAATAAAACTAAATCTCAAGGATGATGACGTCTGTAGAGGCTGTGGCTATGAAGAAACACACGAGGCCAAGCCAACATATTTACATTATCATGTTGAAAAGTCCACTGTATTGGTCCAAACAGGTCAACAATATGAGGAGAGGACTTTTCCTACACACCCCTATAAGCACATGTATTCATTCTTAATGTAAAAAAATGGAGTTCGCAGGGCCCGTAGAAGGAAATATGACGACCAAAATGTTTTTTAATACCCTATCCCATAGGGGTATATTCGATTTGAAACATAGTTTGTAACATAGAGAAATAATTTAGCTAGATATACCTTAAAGTATATGATCGACTTACAATCGCTAGCGGAGTCGATTTAGCCATGTCTGTCCGTCCGTCCATCCGTACGTCACCAGTTTTTGGGCCTTAAATTTTGAGCTAGAATGATGAATTTTAATACACGAGCTCTTTGGTGCTCCCAGCAGAACAACTGTAAACATTTTTGAAATCCGCTCATCCAAATTATCCATATCGGTACGACAGAATCTCCTTGTCTAAACTGGTAGGAGCTCTCACTGGTCACAACTTTCAGAGACCCACACAATGAAACTAAATCTCAAGGATGACGACGTCTGTAGAGGCTGTGGCTATGAAGAAACACACGAGGCCAAGTCAACATTTTTACATTATCATGTTGAAAAGTCCACGGTATTGGTCCAAACAGGTCAACAATATGAGGAGAGGACTTTTCATACACACCCTTATAAGCACACTTGTATTCATTCTTAAAGTAAAAAAATGGAGTTCGCAGGGCCCATAGAAGGAAATAGTTCACCACACCATGACACTGCCTTCACAGATATGAAGACGGCTTAAATAATTCTATTCTTTTCGAAGGTCATGAAAATAATAATTATAGCCATCGGGGCCCCTTAAATTTATTTTTTTTCCCCCAACTAAGCGTATGTTGATGGTCTTTCAATATATATTACAAAGATGTATCACTGCAATATCAATAAGAAGATGTTTAAGAAGATGATGATGTTAAGAAGAAGCTCGGTCCGCACCGTCCGTACAATCTGTCGCGTCCCATGCAGCCAGTGATAAAGTTGTCACCATTAAAGGAAAGCGTAAGCGTGACACCAACTCATCAACGGCTCATCCGACAGCTAAACGCTCTAATCTTAGAAGTCAGGGTCAAATCAAAAATAATTTGGTTCCAAATCTGTCAGTTGGGTCGCCTCCAACCAATACTTCTCCTACTGCCCCATCATCTAGTGTAGTTCCAACAGTGACTGCATCTGCTTCATCAATTGAATCGATACCAAAACCTAAAACGATCTTTTTATCACGCCTGAAACAAAGCACTTCCTCCGAAGACGTGATTAGTCACTTATTTTCAAAAAATCTAGTCCCTACAGGTACTTCTATTAAATGTACAAAAATTAGTAAACAGGATAGTTTCGTTTCATCGTTTAAAATAGTAGTACCTCCAAATGTATTTGATAAAGTATACGACACTGACTCATGACCTTTAAACACTATTGTCAATGAGTTTAGGCCACGTAGAGCTAAACGCGGAGTTAACTCAGCATCAAAAAACTCTACCGACTGTCCCTCTACTACCAAAATGTAAGAGGGCTCCGAACAAACACTAAAACATTTTTTCTTAATTCCCAAGCCTTTTCTCATGATATATTCTCCTTGACAGAAACGTGGCTTAACGCCAGTATACTTGACTCGGAACTCTTTAATCATGAGTTCTCAGTATATAGGAGTGACCGCCATATAAATGACCTAAAAGCGCTTGGTGGAGGTGTTCTTACTGCAGTTCGCAGTCATCTTATCTCTGAGAAAATAGAATTTCCATTCCCTCTTAACATTGAAATAATCTGTGTTAAGATAACAATTGGAAATAAATATCTTTATGTTGTCATACCGTCTTTGCACTCTGTATTCTGAGCTATCAAAGGCTTTAGAATATATCTTTGACTTATCTTGTTGTGACAGTACTATCTTGTTGCTGGGCGATTTCAACTTACCACACATTGAATGGGTGCCATCAGAGGGAGAACCTCATTTTATACCATCAGAAGTTTCTGCACAGCAAGAGCTATTATTACTTGATAACATATTATCATTTGACTTATAGCAAATTAGCTGTATAAAAATTCATAATAATCGAATTCTCGATTTAGTTTTTTCTTTTGACTCTGTTAGTACTGCAGTATTAGAATCTGGTACCAGCATTACTAACATCGATAAAAATCATCCTCCACTAGATATCTTCATTGACATAGGCGGACATCTGTACGAATACGCTGACTCGTACGATCGTTCGTACTCTTTTGACTTTCGGAAAGCAAACTTTCAAAGGCTATCCGAAGAAATTAATATTTCTAATATGAAGATTGACGGCTTCTCCAATTTAGAAGAAGCTGTTAAAAATTTCTATTTTATAATAAAAGATTGCATGGATAAGACTATCCCAGTCAGGCATTCTAAAAATGCCCAAGTCCAGCACCCGTGGTACACGAAAGAGCTTAAATCTCTTCGAAACAGACGAAACCGGGCCTGGAATAATTTTGTTAAAAGCCAGAATCATTACGACTATGATAAGTACCTGAATTATTTAAATGAATTCTCTGCTAGTCTAGTAGTTTATATAATGGCTATATAGTGAATATGGAGAACGCTATTAAAAGTGACCCAAAACGCTTTTGGGGATTTGTCAATTCGAAGAGAAAAATGGATGGATACCCAGCCAACTTCTTTTCCAATAATTCTAAAACATCGAGCTCTCTAATTGTGTCAAACTTATTCGCAGAGAGCTTCAGTAAATCATTTATTGATACCAATCCAGTCTTAGACGAGGATTATTTCAGTTATCTCAATGACTGTCCTCAAGTTAGTTTCAGCAATGTTACATTTGACGATGAGACACTACTTAAATATATATCTTCTTTAAACAATGATTATTCTGCAGGGCCCGATGGAATCCCGCCAATAGTCGTAAAGCAATGCAAAGATGCTCTTTTGCCATACCTTAAGTATATGTTTGAAAGCTCCCTTGCCACAGGAGTATTCCCAACCCAATGGAAAAGTGCATTTATAACACCTGTTTTTAAAAAAGGCGAGCGAGGAGATATCTCTAATAATAGACCTATCTCTAAACTATCTTGCATTCCTAAGTTATTTGAACATATTATTTGTTTTAAATTGGTATTCCTGTGTCGCAACATTATCTGTGAAGAACTGCATGGCTTTGTTAAACATCGATCCACTGTAACAAATCTATTAACTTTTATGCATCATTGTTCCAATAGTTTGGAAAATAAAAAAGAAGTCGATTGTATATACACTGACTTCTCCAAAGCATTTGACCAGTTATCACATCACACCATAATTTTTAAACTTAAGGCGTATGGATTCCCTCCAGGTTTCATAAATTGGGTTAAATCATATCTCTCATTGAGAACATACCAAGTAAAATTTAGAGGTTCCAAGTCCAACCCATTTGTTTCTCAATCTGGAGTACCTCAAGGAAGTCATTTGGGACCAATTTTATTTATACTTGCAATTAACGATGGCAAACCTGTATTCGAGATAGCAAAATATTGATATATGCTGATGATATGAAAATTTTCAAATGTGTAGGAGATTTAAACGATTCGCTTTCACTACAAACCGATTTAAATAGTTTTACCATATGGTGTCTTAAAAACGGTTTGAATCTGAACCCTACAAAGTGCCAGCATATGTCATTTTCACGAAAACGCGCTCCATGTAATTTTATATATACTCTATCCGGGCACACTCTCTGTCGTGTAGACAGTTTTAAAGATCTTGGTGTTTATTTTGATCCCAAAATGGAGTTTAATAAACACATTAACGTTATCGTCAATAAATCCAACTCTATGTTAGGATTTATAAAAAGGTGGTCAAAAGGGTTTTACTGACCCATATGTCACTCTTTCACTCTATAATTGTCTAGTTCGCCCTCACTTGGAGTATGCCTCACAAGTTTGGACACCCTTCTATGTAGTTCATTCGAATAGAATTGAATCAGTCCAACGTAAATTCATAAGATTTGCTTTGAGAGGACTTCCATGGGATGATCTACACAATTTGCCTCCGTATAGGTGTCGAATTAAACTGCTGCAACTTTTGCCTTTGTCTCAACGTAGACTTAACAATGACATGGTTTTCTTACACCAATTATTATCAGCACAAATTGATGCTCCTGATCTTTTAAGTAGGAACCCGGGGAGGTTCCTACAACCTGCGTAGATTAAATATATTACATATACCTAATCATAAACAGAACTATGGTATGCATGAGGCCATTAGTCGTATGAGTAGGGTATACAATAAAAATAACGATGTAGTTGAACTACATGTTAGTAAATGTAGTTTAAAAAATACTTATATAGCTAAATTGTAATTTCATCGTTTACTGATTTTGTTAGTGTTGTCAAACTTAATAACTTCTATGTTCTGTTATGTCCCATTAACAAATGCACTAAATGATGAGCCTGTGGATGCATATTATATACTGTGGCAAATCTCTGCTCGTAGATGCTGCTTTTAATAAGCTCGCTACGACACAGATCTGATAGAGTATTTAAAAGTAAGGTGAACAAAAAGTTGAATCTATTCAGATGAGCGGCAGTGTATATATGTATATAACGGGTGGTTAAATTTTAAGAGCCGATTTTGATTGTGAATCACACCTAAACGGGTCTGTAGGAGATGCTCGTACAGCTCGTACTGCAGAAAAATTGCTGCTTTTCGCGATGGTGTGGCTGAAGAGCCTTCCACCTCAACTCGTTGTCGTGCCCAACCATTGCACCTCTCACGCTCTTCGGTGATGAACATTATATATAAAGACTTGCATATACACGCTTGCACCTCATATTGACTCAAGAAATAAAGCCTCTTGACCATTTCAAGCGTTGTCAATGGTCAGAATGGTATCAAGAAATGGCAACAGTGGATGAAGATTTCGAAGAAAATCATCTTCAGTGATAATGCACATTTACACCTCAGTGGATTCGGCAATAAGTCGAGAAACCAATGTCGGACTATTTGGTCCGGTTTATGGGCTGGCGGTATTATCGGGCCGTATTTTTGTCAAAAATGAGGCAGGTCAAGCAGTATCGTGAGATGATAACGAACTTTTTATGGCCCGAATTGGAAGATATGGATGTGGAAGAGATGTGGTTTTAACAGGACGGTGCCACTTGCCACACAGCTAATGAAACAATGGCTCTTTTGTGCGAAAAATTCAATGACCATGTTATCTCATGTGGTGGCGATGTCAATTGGCCGCCAAGATCATGTGATTTGACACCGTTGGACTTCTTTCTTTGGGGTTATTTGAAAGAAAAAGTGTACGTCAATAAGCCAGCAATAAATATTCAAGAGCTGAAGAATAAGATAATTCGGTACATTAAAGGCATAGAACCTCAATTATGCCTCAGCGTCATCGAAAATTTGGACCATCGGATGGAGGTGTGCCGCCGAGGCCACAGCAGCCATTTGGTCGACATTTTGTTCTTTACCAATATTATCAAAAAAAAAAAAAGAAATGACAATAATTTCCTAAAAAATTGTGTTTCATTCAAAATCAACATCGGCCCATAAAATTAACCACCCTTTTTATAGATGTGTTAAAATATATGGATTTACATGTATATTTGAGCACTAGCCCGGCTTCGCTCATGTGCTTTTACAGTTTATGTACAAAATTAAGAAAATAAAATTCGGTATCAAAGAAATTCGTAAATATTCTCACTAATAAAATTTTTTTACTCAACATATCAAGTGGGCAACATTGAATAGATATCTTAAAAAAAGAGGCTCAGGCTACATTGCAAACGGAACTACACTATCTCTCTGGCGGAGATGACTTGGAAAGCAACATCCTCCAACTCATAAGCCAAATTGTTGCGACGATTTATTTTGCCGTTGGGTCGGTGCATGCATGGCATGCAAGTTCCCTCTATAGCTCGTCGGTGGGTGTGGGACTTGACCCTTTTTAAATCACAACAAAAAAATTTTCCATGCCAGTCTTTTGCGTCTGGGTGTGATAACGCTTGCGAGATATTTTCCTACCCTCCCTACCATGGTTATTTTACTCGCCTCAATAACCTCGTATGTTGCCTCCCTTCACTTCCTAATATTTTGCCGCCATTATCGCCCTTCCCTATCCTACAATCCTCACCCTTTACTGCTCCCGCTTAGTTCAAACACATCTTTTGGGTTTATTTTCTAATTAACATTTTTATTTTTCTGTCTCGTATGATATTCATGATCTTATAAGGAAATTATTATGTGGCTTGATCTATGTTATTTTACGATTAAACAATTAAACAAATAAACTGACAAAAAAAATATGTACGTAAATTGGTACTTAATTACTTTAACTTTCAAAAAAAAATTATTTTAGTTCGAGGAACTCGAATTAATACGTCTTCAGTTAACACTTCTGGGCAATTTTATTTCCACTATGTTTATGGGTTTTAATCCTCAGGATTGTTTTAACGCAATATGGCGGACTGTGTAAAAAAAAATGACTTTTTAAATTTAACGTACTGTCACTATAAAAATGTATGTACCTGAACTAATCAGTTTCTTAATTTCGATATTTGTGTATGTATTTGTGTTTTTTTTAATTGAAATGTAAAATTATGTGTATTTTGTATGTTTGAATTTCGCTTTGCGAATTTGCACCACTTTAGATTTTTATCACTTTTTATGTGTTCTTTGTGTGTCTTCACTTGTACGTCCACTGTGGCTGTGCACTGGTTCAACGTATAGAACTTTTTGGCCGTTAATCTTTCGGCAATTTCATTCCGTTTTTTGGTAATGGAAAGCTTGGCTTTCTGGAATATGAATTTAAAACAACAAATGACAAGTACAAATTCGAAACTGATAGAGTCTCGAATATTTGTGACACGACAGATCACAATAGATACTTTTAGTTCTGTAACATAGGGCTTTGCGTTTTGTTTACACTTTTCATCTGTCAAACAAAATTGCAAATTGAAAATAAATATACTATTGTTTTAAAATCGCCTTAAAACGTGGGTGCCGAACCTACTTCACAGCCGGGCAACATTTTCAGATAAGTAACTAGTCAATTATTTGGTTTTGCGTGATACTTTGTGGTTTGTTTACATTTTTGTTGCAGATTATTGACGGATGTCTTTTGCATGGAAAATTCCGATTATCTTTCCGGATAAATTCTCCAATTCATACATACAATTACCAATAATGCGACGTACACGGGACTTTAAAAATTTCGGGAACAGCTTGGCGTTTTGACCTCGGACGAAGTTACTTTGAGCAAAGTTTCTATGAAAAACTTCCTGTCCCAACTTGAATGACGTTGGACTCGACCGAGTATTGTAAGTACGCATCGATCTTGTGTGTGCTTTTAGCAGATTTTCGGATAACTGATGTCGTGCAAGTGCTACATTGGCTTCGCGAGATGTTACTATCATTTCGGGATCCTGCAGTGCTCTTAAACTGCGAAGTATTTTATACGAAGAACCATGTGTAATCATATTTTGCCCAAATAGAGCATAGTATGGTTGGCACCTAAGCGAATCGTGTGTATCTGCACGTAAAGCGCACGCTATGCTTGATAGGTGCAAATCCCATTGCTCTTGTTCATTCGATACAAATACTCGCAATTTGTTAAGAATACTGCGATTGACTCTCTCCGAAATGTTAGCCTGTGGTGAGTACAATGCTGTACGAATGTGTTGCACGCCATAGTTTTTCAAAAATCTGCTAAATTCACTTGAAATAAATTGTTTTCCATTATCAGAGTGTTGGAATTCGGGTGTACCGAATCCATGAAACACATCTGATTCTAGAAATTTAACTATATTAGTTGATGTCGCCTTTGGTAATGCTTTGAGGAACGTGTATTTGGAGAAGTGATCAACAGCTATGAAGATGTAAACATTACCCTTCTTTGTTCGCGGGTAAGGCCGAAGTAAATCAACGTAAACTCGTTGCATGGGTCGCACTGAGACAATCTGCTTCGTAATTGGAGGACGAAGAATCTTGTTTGGCGCTTTTATGGTTTTACACACCTCACACTTGCTCACAAAAACTCTTATTTCATTGGCCATTTTCGGCCAATAGTATTTCTCACGAACTCGTTCATAAGTTTTTGAGATGCCACTGTGACAAGAAAGTTTCGTGTTGTGTGCCATTTCGATGGCGGTATGAGTCAAAGTGCTTGGTAACCACAATCGCCAAAGATTATCTTCGTTACTAGGTACATCACTTCTGAATCTAACTCTTTTGTATATGAATTTGTCGGATACAACTAGATCCGGAAGCGACGATTGGTTTTTGACGATTTCCTCTCTAAGTGTTTTGTACTCGGCAGAATCGAACTCAGGCGATGTAATGTCTACATCTTTTCCTATATCCGTAATGGAGATCTCTTCCATATCACCTCCTGATAATGCATCTGGCACTACATTAAGGGTACCCTTACGATGTTCAATGGTGAAGTCGAAACATTGCAGTTCCAGACTCCACCTTGCAAGTCTACCACTCAAATCCTTTAACGACATAAGCCATTTAAGACTTGAGTGGTCGGTGATGAGTGAAATGCTGAACCCTCAATGTAGGCACGGAATTTTCGGATGCTCAACACGGCAGAAAGACATTCGAGCTCTGTCACCGTGTAATTTTTCTGCGCCTTGTTTAACTTCTTTGACATAAATGCTATGGGTTTTTCATTGCCATCCGTATCGAGTTGGAAAAGCACTCCACACACCCCTTCAGAAGAAGCGTCACACTGTATCGTGAAACTTTTCTTAAAGTCCGTCTGCGACAGAACTGGAGCCGAGGTAAGTGCTTGCTTTAACTTCTCGAATGCTTGTCGAGCTTCAGATGACAATTCAAAACCCTTTCGCTTTTTCAGACAATCAGTAAAAGGCGCTGCCAGATCCGAATAATTTTGTATAAAACGTCTATACCAACCGGTCAGACCCATAAATCTTCGCACTTGTCTCGGTGTTTTCGGAATTGGGAAGTTCAACATTGCTTCAATCTTCTCAGGATTTGTCTTCAACGTACCCTGACCGACAATGTAGCCAAGATACTTGATCTCACGCATGCAGAACTTACTTTTACTGAGGTTGATGGTTAAATTCGCTCTACGTAGACAGGAAGCCACTTCCGCCAATACTTGGATATGAGTGTCTAAATCCGCCGAATATATTAACAGATCATCTAAGTACAGGGTGGCGCACGAGTCGTGCTACAAAAATAAAACGTAATAACTTTTTTTCTGTGTGAGTAATCGGCTTATTTTTTTTTATTTTGTAGGTTACTATTTAGATTTATAAAAATGGATGCTTGGGATACGGAGAAAAGAATTTGGATAGTGCAACGGTACCATGCTTTGCAGTCCGTCATTTCCGTCCAAAGGGAATTTAGGCGGGAGTTTGGCGGTAATCCCCCGAGTAGATGGACCATTATGAGGTTTGTAAACATGTTTGCCGAATCTGGAAGCATCGCACGAAGGCCGTACCATCGAGATGCCAATGTTCGGGTTCAGGATACAATCGCAGCAGTAGCATCTGCAATACAGGCCAATCCGAGCGTTTCGACCTGAAACTTATCGGGGCAAATTGGAGTTAGTAGACGGTCATTACAACGGATACTTCATGACGATTTAAACTTGTTTCCGTACAAAGTCCAAATTACTAGCAAGTTAAACCCTCAGGATTTGCCTGTTCGCCTGGAATTTTGCCAAAAAATGATATCAATGGCCGAAGAAGACAACACATTGATCAATTGTTTGTTCATGTCTGATGAGGCCCATTTTGATCTTAACGGCAATGTAAACAATCAAAATTGCCATATATGGAAAGAGTCTAATCCAGAAATGCTCCATGAGACGGAACTGCACCCAGAACGAGCTGTGTGGTGCGCAGTTTCATCAAGGTGTATTGTCGGGCCGTACTTCTTTGAAGAAAACGGTGTAACCGTTACTGTCAATGGGGACCGTTATTGAAAGATGTTGAAGGAGTTTTTTTTACCCAGAACTGCGCCGAAGACGTATACCATTCAACAGCGTTTGGTTTCAGCAAGATGGAGCAACTGCACATATAGCCAGACCAGTTATGGCGGAGCTAAACAAAAAATTCGCAAACAAATTAATTTCTAGGAACTCCACTCTTCGCTGGCCCCCAAGGTCACCTGACCTGACTGCACCAGACTTCTTTTTATGGGGTTATGTCAAGCAAGAGGTGTATAAAACGAAGCCCAGGAATTTAACTGAATTAAAGCAGTTCATAACGACAATAATTGAGGCGATCCCAGCTTCAACTCTTCAGGCCGCAATGAATAATTTTTTGATCAGGTGCCGCATATGCGTGGAGGTCATTTGCGATCTATAATCTTTAGAAACAACTAACTATTTAAAATAAAATTTAATTTTCTAACCAATAAAAAAAAAATGATATACATCGATTAAAAAAAAAGTTATTTGAATTTCTTACTGTAGCAGAATTGGTGCGCCACCCTGTATATAAAAACATGCTCCCTGAGCCGTGCTGGAATGACGCGGTCCATAAGACGACACATCCTTTGTGCGGCGTTACATAACCCGAACGGCATAACTGCAAATTGATACAATGGCCGTCCCGTTACTGCAAATGCCGTTTTCTGTTTAGACTCTTCATCAAGCGGGATTTTCCAAAATGCATCTTTAAGATCAAGCCCCGTGATAAAGTATGTGTCTTGTAGGCGGCTTAGAAGACCGTCAATGGCAGCGGATATGCGTCTTTTTTCGTCACGCTGTTCAACTTTCTGCTATCCAAGCAAAGGCGTACCTTACCGGGCTTTCTGACTAGCACTATAGGTGAACACCAAGGTGAGTTGCTTTCCTCAATAACTCTCAGCTCTAACATTCGATCAAGTTCTTTGTAGACCTCTTCCTGCCGTACCGGGGACAAGGGATAATGCCTGGATTTTATAGGCACCGAATCACCAACATCAATGCTGTGAGTCTCAAGATGTGTGTGACCCAAACCAAGATCGCCAAAATTTAGGAAAAGCTTTTTAACGGTTTCTAACCTAAATTGCTGTTCTGGGGTAAGTAGCATAAAACATGGTTCATCTGTAGTATCTTTGTTAACTACACTTGGTAGTGAACTCATGTTGATTTGGCTTATTTGCGGAATCAAACAGAACTCGTTCCAGAAGTTCATACCGAGATATATTTTCTGTGCTAGGTTAGGAATTACAGGTTGTTGGGATTTCGCAATAGCCTACGATATCGTGAGAAGCCCCGTCGGCAGTCTTCACGAAATTTGCATACGGTGTCATTACTATACCATTCCTTTCTATGAACTCAAAACACGAATCCCCCAGCTCAGAAATGGATGCTCCACTGTCTAAAAGGCCAAGAATTTGCTCGTCTTTTAAAAGCAAACTGGCATACATCCTACCATCAGTTTTTGCCGATATGATATTCTGGAAGTGTTTCCGCTTTCTAAACCTTTCTCGACATTTTTGGATATGCCTACTCACACTGCTATTTCCCATTATTTGAGCACATACTTTATAGTACTCTTGTTTTCTCTGATGAAGAGATTTTAGATTTTTTTTTCCTGTCGTTCCCCGAACGGTTTCCCTGGTGTTTTGTGCACTCAGGTGTGTTAACACCTTTCTCTCCACACAAATAGCAAAACAGTCGGCGTTCTCTTGAGGTGCACTGATAGAAAGTGTGGCCTTGCTTATCGCAGTTCCAGCATACCAGATCGGTAGCTCCAACCCGATTAAAGGATCGGCTAAATGCTGCCACCTCCTCAACAGGATCTTTTTCTTCTTCTAAATGGATCTCTTGAACTCTTTGGGAATTTGCTCGCCTCATTAAGAAGCGTTCAGCTTCACGACCTTTATTTCTGAGCAGATTAAGGGTCTTAATCTCAGCAGCCACCAAAACCTCTCCTACTTTGTCCTTAGCGTTGTTGCGGACGACTTCTATGAGCTTTCTGTGGTCAAAAGGCTCGTTAAGCCGATCGTTCAAACCGATTACAGCATCATAAAAGTCGTCAAAGGATTCCTTAAATCCCTGTTTACGAGTGAGTAGACGCATGTATACTTCGACATCGTTTTCTTTTCGCCCGAATTCCTTCTTTATAGCGATGTCTCCAAGCTTCGCTGTTGGGTTCTTTCGTAGAAAACCCCAAAACCATATATTTGCCTTACCGGCCAGCAATATATGAAAGTTTGCTGTGATTTGTTCATCGCTGTACGATGACGAAGCTTGGAGTCGGTCAACTTTAAAGAGGAAATCGGCGATGCCTTCCGAACAATCGAATTTTGTATTTCATCTGTCCAATCGGCATTTTTCAGATATGCTGTCACTAGAGCCAGTTGCGGTTAAAGATGGATAATGTCGAACCGAGTTGGAATTGGAGGTACGAGGAAAAACATTCGATTGCTCAGGAACCTCAACCCCACTCGCAAACGGTGAATGTCCGGATCCATTAGCGCTAAGATGTTGTTGCTGGTTACTATTAAGCGTTTCCATTTTATTTATGACATGGTTCATAAATATTTCCATTTGGGAGAAGAATTGGATTTGGTTGGCAGTCAGTGAACGCTCAATTCTATCAGCCAACTCATTAACATTTGTGTTGCTAACACCAGGTCCACCCACATTTTCATCGCCACCTATAACAACAGGTTGCTCTTCTTCAGCCATGGTAAGTGAGTTCACTGTTGTGTTTGATGAACCGTCAAGGCTTAGTCGGTTCAAAGACTTATGAAAATTTTCGAAGTCAGACTCTAAAATTAGGTTGGTTTTTGCAGACGATCGTGTAATGCGTCGACTTGGGGTATTGTTCATAATCAAGACAGAACACACAAAAAAAAAAAGAACTGACTTAAGGGTTGCAGAGAAACAAGTACCGACGTCGAAAGGTAAAACAAACGTAGAAAATGGTGGTATAACAGGTAATTAAAATGATCGGTAACAATCGACAGACATTCAATATTAAAAAAAATAAATAATAAAAACATTTGCTATATAAAATAAGATTACTAAAATATTTAAAATTATTAAAAATATCAAAATAAATGATTAACTAATAAAAAAACTATTCTTTCATAAACTGAGCAAAGGATGCGAACTTTTTTAACTTTCTCTTACAAAGAGAAAGATATTGTTTTCGTGAAAATTTTCGACCTCGAGATTTTGATTGATTCTAACATTACGATGATAGCGGAGCCTAAAAAAGTGGTTTTTGGAATTCCGTCCGTCGGTCCGTCTGTCCGTGACGGTCTCCCCAGCCTAAACGGCTTGACCGATTTTCTTCAAACTTCGTATCCAAGGTTGTTTTGGTCATAATTCTAGGCCATTTTTTTTGTTTGCTTTTAGCCATGTTAAAACTGGTACCTGCCATATAAAAATTACACATAACCTCAATTTTCTCGAAAACGGCTCTAACGATTTTGATTAAACTTTATATTTACTATAACAATATTAGTTCCAACAAAACTGCATACCCAGTTTTTTCGAGAAAATCCATATAACGGATTTTGTCATTTAGGCCATATAAAGAAAATTGTTAATATCTCGCAAACTATTGTGTCAAATTGAATGAAATTTAATACATATACTACTATTACAGCTTGAAGCAATTCCACATAATTAGTTTTAGCCCAACTATTACTAAACGGAATTTTCAGTTTTGGCCAAAAACGGAAAATCATTATTTTTCACATTGACAACGATTCCTTCAAATTTTGGAGTAAAAATTCGTATAAATACATTTCGACATTATTTATATCATTTTAGCATCAATAATCAAAATGCTTATGATTAGATCTAACGCCCAACTTGCTGTGAAAGAGAAAGTTGCGTACGACCCAGTCGTGCACCCACCACTCGTTTTTTTTGGTGGAGGAAGGACGACAATTTTGGAAGCGAAAGAAGGCGTAGTTCTATGAGCCGAAAAAAAACGAATAACAAATATAAAACATGCTAAACAACGAAAAAAAAAACAAGTAAAATGAATCTAACAAAATTTGAGATTATTAAATAAACTGCTTTTGCTATTTCAGGACAGCAACAAGCAAACGAGTCGTTTGCACCGAACTCCAAAATAAAATCTTCTATTGATGGAAGGATCAGCATGAAGACTTGTTTAGCAAATCTCCAGTGTCTCTTCTCATCACTTATTAAAATAATCGAAAAATATAACACTCCTAGTTTGGACAACGATGCCGTAATGTGATACCCTAGCACCATGACTCAGACTTCGTGTTATCCTTTTCTTTTGTGTTGTTCGGCTTCCAATAACGCAACGCGATCCCAGGGTTATACCCCAGTCATCGGGACTTTTATTGGATACCTAAAACAAGTTTCATAAGAAAAATTTTAAAAAAATATGTAAAACACCTAACAAAAAAAAACAACGTTGATGTGGCTCTATTAAGATCGAAGTGTAATAATTTCTATTACAAAGAATCCTTCCATTTTGGCAGGACTAACACGTTGTGGGCTCCATTTTGTTGCGACGATTTATTTTGCCGTTGGGTCGGTGCATGCATGGCATGCAAGTTCCCTCTATAGCTCGTCGGTGGGTGTGGGACTTGACCCTTTTTAAATCACAACAAAAAAATTTTCCATGCCAGTCTTTTGCGTCTGGGTGTGATAACGCTTGCGAGATATTTTCCTACCCTCCCTACCATGGTTATTTTACTCGCCTCAATAACCCCGTATGTTGCCTCCCTTCACTTCCTAATATTTTGCCGCCATTATCGCCCTTCCCTATCCTACCATCCTCACCCTTTACTGCTCCCGCTTAGTTCAAACACATCTTTTGGGTTTATTTTCTAATTAACATTTTTATTTTTCTGTCTCGTATGATATTCATGATCTTATAAGGAAATTATTATGTGGCTTGATCTATGTTATTTTACGATTAAACAATTAAACAAATAAACTGACAAAAAAAATATGTACGTAAATTGGTACTTAATTACTTTAACTTTCAAAAAAAATTTATTTTAGTTCGAGGAACTCGAATTAATACGTCTTCAGTTAACACTTCTGGGCAATTTTATTTCCACTATGTTTGTGGGTTTTAATCCTCAGGATTGTTTTAACGCAATATGGCGGACTGTGTAACAAAATGAATTTTTAAATTTAACGTACTGTCACTATAAAAATGTATGTACCTGAACTAATCAGTTTCTTAATTTCGATATTTGTGTATGTATTTGTGTTTTTTTTAATTGAAATGTAAAATAATGTGTATTTTGTATGTTTGAATTTCGCTTTGCGAATTTGCAACACTTTAGATTTTTATCACTTTTATGTGTTCTTTGTGTGTCTTCACTTGTACGTCCACTGTGGCTGTGCACTGGTTCAATGTATAGAACTTTTTGGCCGTTAATCTTTCGGCAATTTCATACCGTTTTTTGGTAATGGAAAGCTTGGCTTTCTGGAACATGAATTTAAAACCACAAATGACAAGTACAAATTCGAAACTGATAGAGTCTCGAACATTTGTGACACGACAGATCACAATAGATACTTTTAGTTCCGTAACAAAATCTGGTCGGTTGAAAGCATGCCTGAAGAATGGAACCTCAGCATCGTTTGCCCGATCCACAAAAAAAGGAGACCCTCTGAACTGCGCCAACTACAGAGGCATAAGTCTACTCAACATCGCTTACAAGATCCTATCTGCCGTAATATGTGAACGCTTGAAACCATTTACCAACAACCTGATCGGCCCTTATCAGTGTGGTTTTAGGCCAGGAAAGTCCACAATCGATCGAATTTTCATACTTCGGCAGATCCTGGAAAAATGAGGCAAGGCGATGCACTGTCATGTGACTTTTTCAATTTGATTCCTGAGAGGATTGTGCAAAACTTCCGAGCCAAGACCAGAGGCAGCATACGCTGACGATATTGACATCATTGGTAGGACTCAACGTGATGTCATAGCCACGTTTGCTAGTATAGAGAAGGAAGCGACAAAAATTGGTTTAGCAGTAAATGAGGGTAAGACTAAGTATATGCTGTCAACACGAAAGGACACACAACATCGACGAATTGGACAGAACGTCACCATTGACAGGTATAACTTTGAGGTAGTACGGGACTTTGTCTACCTCGGCTCCGCTATTAACTCTGACAACAACATCTCGTCAGAAATCAAACGAAGAATTACTCTTGCCAATCGCTGTTTCTTCGTGCTAAGAAGGCAATTTAGTAGTAAAGCCCTCACTCGAACTACTAAGGAGATCCGATATAACACCCTGATCATTCCAGTCCTGCTCTACGGCGCTGAAGCATGGACCGTATCAAAAGCGGATGAAGAAATCCTTGGTCGATTCGAGAAAAAAATTCTTCGGAAAATCTTCGGTCCCGTTTGCGTTGACGGGCTATGGAGACGAAGATTCAACCACGAACTATACGAGCTGTACAGCTACATACCCCTAGTCAAAAAACTCCGCATTGGACGTTTAAGATGGCTAGGACATGTAGAAAGAATGGACACCAATACTCCGGCTCGCAGAGTCTTCGATTCTCAGCCAGACGTCGGATGCAGTAGAGGAAGACCTCGCCTTAAGTGGCGCGCAGAAGTAGAAACCGACCTCAACCAACTTGAAGTGCGCAACTGGATGCAGTTAGCTAAGGACCGGGCTAATTCGAGAGGCATGTTGGTTGAGGCCCAGGTTCATCCCGGACTGTAGCGCCGCTTAAAGAAAAATAAAATAAAATTATATACAATGTTTGATGTGCTTCCAACGGGCTGTAGAATGCACAGATCGCGTGGTGAGCTAACTCTGGAACATGTCACATATAGTTAGCCATGAGAGAAACAATCAGCCCGTAAACCAAAAAACTACGATAATGTGAGTAATGTATATGTATGTGTAAAGTCAATGAAATCGAGAAAAATATTTTTGAATTAAAAAGCGAAACGTCATCTCACAAATATTAAAAGTTATCCGCTCCTTATACACGAAATTCGATGAGTTAAGTTATCCGTTATACAAATGTTTTTTTGTAATAAGAATTACAAGTTAACCGATGTGTTAGTGCTAACACACCGTTGTTCGTTGTTTATTAATAGGGGGGCATATGTCCAAACCGGTTTTAGAACTTGCTTGTATAATAGCAGCTTGTTATTAAGGTTAAGCTTCGAATATTTTCCGAGCAACCAGTACAGTTCTCTGTATTTATTCTTAAGTTCTTCGCATTTCTTTTTTAAATGCGACTTCCATTTTAATTTTGCATCGAGTGTCATAACGAGATATTTCGCTTCATTTGCAAACGGGACTCGAACCGTATTTAGAAATACAGGCAAATTGTTTGTCCGTTTATACGAAAAATCTACATGGATCGATTTGCTCTCATTAAGTGCAATCCGCCAGGATTTAGTCCATTCATTAACCTCGTTAAGAGCGTTTTGTAATTTGATATTTGTTTCCTCTATTGTTGTGCCAACTGCTAGTATAGCAGTATCGTCAGCAAACGTTGCAACTATTGTATCGTTTGTTTGTTTGATATCGTTTGATATCACGAGTGAATAGGAGGTACAGGATTGGTCAAAGGGGACGCTTCCTTGCGGTACACCTGCCATTATTTCTTTGAACTCGGAATATTCGCTTCCAAGTTCCACACGGAAGAGTCTATGCTCAAGATACGACACGAGGATTTTATATAATTGTTCTGGCAGAACTTGACTTAGTTTATACGTAAGGCCTTTGTGCCACACCTTGTCAAAAGGTTGCGACATGTCAAGCTTTGAAAGTTGTTGCATATTATAGTTAAAGAACTAAAGTTCCACAGCTATGAACTTGAGAAATTTGCGGTTTGCAAAGCTTTGAAACATTTTAGACATTATCTCTTCGGAAAGCATTTTAAAGTCGTTACTGATTGTAATGCCCTCAAAGCATCTCGCCACAAAAAAGAGCTCCTTCCTCATGTTCATAAATTTTGGGGTTTCATGCAATCTTTCGGTTTTGAGATTGGATATCGAAAAGGTGAGCGTAATCCTTCTGACAGTAGTTACAAAGAAGTGAACGTGGTGCGTATTAGTGATGATTGTTTGCAGAACAAAGATTGGACCCTGATATAAACAGAACAATAGAATCATTTGAGAATGACACCTTAGATTCTAATTTGAGCTCTTCATACTCAATAAAAAATAACTTATTGTATAAGAACTTCCAGGTAAATACGAAAACGTACAGCCGCGTAATAGTACCTAAAAATTTCCGATGGCAAATAATTCAGCGTTTTCATAACGAATTAAAACATCTTGGTTGGGATAAAATACTTACCAAAATTAGGGAACATTTTTTGTTACCTAAAATGACCTCTTGTGTCAGAGCCTATGTTAATCGATGTTTACCGTGTAAAGTCAATTAAAATCCATCTGGCAAAAAACAATCAGTTTTACATCCAATAGAAAAAGTGATGCAACCATATCATACTGTCCATATAGACACGAGTGGTAAATTAACTGGATGTAGATCTAAAAATTGTCGATTCATTTACAAAATTCTGTCAATGATTTAACTTCGAAGTCGGCAATTTTTGCACTTGACAATTTAGTACGCCAGTTCGGTACACGTATCATTTCTGATCAAGGAACAGCATTCATGGGAAAAGAATTTCAAGAAGTCTGCAATGAATGGGGGATATCATGGGATTGCTAATGGTATGAGCCGTGCAAATGGTCAGGTGGAGCGGTTTATGTCGGTTCTAACTAATTGTCTTTCTATCGTTAAGAACCATGAACAAAAGTCTTGGATATCAGTAATTGGTGAAGTTCAACTTGCCTTAAACTGCACTGTTTCAAAAAGCACTGGAAACAGCCCTCTGCAATTACTGTTAGGCTGTAACAAATGCCCACCTGAATACCCTTATACAAGAGTGCATAAGGGTATTCAGACGAGGGATGCTAAAACTAGGATGGACAAACAAGATGTTATAGATAAAAAACGGTTTGATGCCAGTAAAGCTAAGATACGTCCATTTTTATTTGGTGATCTCGTCGGAAAAAATCCACGAGTTAATAAAAAACTTGTCGAAAAATACTCAGGTCCTTTCAAAGTAGTGGAAGTGTGCCCAAACGAGAGATATGGGGTGGAGTCATTGTCAGGAGAACGCCAGCAATACGTATGTCATGAGAGACTTCGAGATTATCCATCTAGCTTGTCAAATCTGTCTGACTGTTTAGATACGTCTTTAGTTGAGCTTGAGAGTAATAATGAGGTTGATGGTGGTACATTCACTGTATGATTTCTTCTCAATGTTGGAATTATGATTGAATTATAACTGAATTTAACTTGTTAATTTTGTTTACCAAACCTATGTTTGTATATCTACTCTAAAAAAAATGTATTATCATAATAATAATAATAAACACATACTGGTAGAAAACGTATATTTTGTTAAATGATTAATGATAACAGCCCTATAACGCTTTAAATTTGGAAATTATTTATAATATTGAAAGTCTTTACTTTATATCAATGAGATGTTGATTGTAGAAAGCCCTATAGCATTTTGCATTTTAAATTTTTTTTGATGTTGATTGTAGAAAGCCCTATAGCATTTTGCATTTTAAATTTTTTTTTGAACCGTTAAAGCAACTGAAAATATTTATTTTGTTTTGAATTTTTACAGTACAGTTCTGTAGAGTCAACTTGAGAGCACGTTGCTTGTCAGAATGGCCGTGTGAGAGAAAATCATGAACAGTATAAACTGAATAATATAGAACAATAATAAATACCTTATCGTCGAAGGTGAACTTGGACATACGTCTATCGTTGGCGCGTGTAGGGATTGAACTGAACAATTCCTTTCACACACTCATATGCCCGAGCTACCATACTATATAAAATTATAGTAGTTAATACTTTTTGTTTTCGTATCATGTGTTCACATTCGGCCATCCGACATTACACTGTCCTCAGTGTAGCCTCGTAACATCTTTTCAATGTATGCATTTTATCTTCTATCGAAGATAACCGTTTCATCTTCTTTCGAAGGTAACCGTTTCATCTTCTTTCGAAGGTAACCGTTTCATCTTCTTACGAAGGTAACCGTTTCATCTTCTTTCGAATGTATCCTTTTCATCTTCTTACGAAGGTAACCGTTTCATCTTCTGTCGAAGGTATCTTTTTCATCTTCTTTCGAAGGTAATCGTTTCATCCTTAGCATCATCTGACTCATCATTTCATTTTTTTTTTTTTTTTTTTTTTTAAATCCCTATTTTCACACAGTCTGCTTCCCCTACATAGAAGCAATAATAACGTCAAATTCAACCCAATGACATCGGCCACTGCGACAGTAATCAACAAAACACCGGCGATCCCCTTCAGAAATTCATTAAAGCACCACGTCTGATGTGCTTCATGTTAACGAATCAACCCTGTCAAAAGCGGTCTAGAAAAGTGGAGCTCTGTCTTTCAAACCAGAGCGCCGACATAGACTAAATCAGAAATAAAAACAACACTGTCCAAGACTTCCAGTAAATTCCACCATCACTTATGAGGAACAAGCGATAATCAAAAGTTTCGTCACACGAATCCTCAGAGTGTAAGCAATTCTCAAACAGCTCAGTATATCTCCAGGAAAACCTTTAATGCGCCGTTCAAAGCACATCAAAACGCGAAAACTCGTGAATCAAAATACCCCTCATTTATAAAACCACCTTACATAAAACACCTACAACAGTTATTGTTGAATATTCCATCCTTATTATGACATCATCTACTTAATACCCTCAACAGAATTACGCGTACACTGTACAGTCCATTCACTCAAAACAGTGTGTTTTACAACCACTTAATTTTCGACTAATTACTCAATTTGTTGGGTTATACATACCTCGGGTAACTTATAGTTGAAAACAAAACAAGTCCTCACCCGTCAATATCTACATATATCGTATAGAAGCCGTCAGTCATTACGGCTACTATCGACCTGAAAACGATTCAAATAATTTATTGCGAATTCTTCCTTTTTATTAATTCAACTTTATTAACAAAATAACCAAAGAATAACAAACAAACAACAATAGAATTCAAATTCATGTAAGTAGGCTATGGAAAATAATTCATTTATAAATCAAAAATAATTCCAATTGATTTTATTTTCGTATTTCATTTTCAATTGTCATCGTCAAGCCGTCAAGAGAAGAAGACTCCGAAAAGTATTGTTGAAATTATTATTATATTTTTATTAATTGTCTTCCTGTCATTTCTAGATTTTAATGTTATTCATCGTTTGTTTGTGGATCGTCGGGAATCTCTTCGTGTTCGTACAGACTGAAGTCTTGAAGTCTTCCCCAAGGCTTCATGTGATTTGCAGAATGGATGGATTCATATCGTCTTGAAGAAACGCTGGTTGTTGCTGTATCACTTATGACGTATCGGTCGTTTGGAAGGATCTTTTTAATCTCGTATGGCCCTTTGAATCTGGGAAGTAATTTTCGTGAATGTCCCGTAGCAGGATGTTCTGCTTGTATGAGAACTAAATCTCCAAGCTCATAATTTTGAGGACTCTGATGAGCATTATTAAATTTGTTGGCTTGCGTCGTTTGCAACTGTTCCATCCGCTGCAATGCTTTTTCACGGATCTCGGAAAGAGGAATATTTTCATCGCAATCTCCATTGGAGTCATCTTCTTGTAATGCTATATTAAGATGGTTTGCCAAACCATTTCTGGGTTTGAAATCAAACATCAATTCCTGTGGAGTACGATTTGTTACTCGATGTTTTAATGAGTTTAGTCCCCATTGGACAGCTGACAGATGGTCTTGCCAGTCTTTGCCATCATTTCGTTTAGTCATTGCTGAGATTGATGAGCTTATAGTTCTAAAATATCTTTCAATCTGTCCATTCGCTCTTGGAGTTCGTACAGCATTTAAAATATGACGAATGTTGTTTTGGGCACAATAACTTTCGAACATTTTAGATGTAAAGGCGGTGCCTCTATCGCTGATGATTTGCACGGGACTTCCGAAAAATTGTGATAGTTCTTCCAGTGTTCGCACAACAGCGTTAGACGACGTATTTTTTACAGCTCGTAATATTAAGAATTTAGTGAAGGCGTCAATAATTCCCAATATGTAAAAATTACCTTTATTGCTTTTGGGTAGTGGTCCTAAGTGGTCTATATGGATAGTGTGAAATGGAGTGGGATGCTTTTTAATAGGGTGAATATGATAACGAGTTTCGTCCTTTGATCTTTTATTGTATAAACAAGGAACGCAACTGTTTAAGTATTTCAATACGGTATGTCGCATTCTGGGAAACCAATACATTTTTCTTATTTCTTCTATCGATCTATCTAGACCACAATGACCAATGTCGTCGTGAGCAGACTTGATGATGCGCCAACGTACCCCTTGTGGTACCGCGAAGCGGGGACCATCTGCAGTTTTTTTGAAGACACGTCCGGATTTTAGTACATAGTTACTTTCAATATCTTTCCTTTTAGGACATTTGTCAACATCATTATTAAGAACTTGAAATATTTCTTTTAATTGGTTATCTTGCCGCTGCATGGCTGAAATCCAATCATCTTCCTGCATGCCAATTATGTTCATGTCCAAACCCACTTCTTCTACGTCAACGGGTTTTTCAGCAGGATTACGACTCAGTGCGTCAGCGTGCAACATTTGAGATGCTGGCCTATACTCGAGATCGAAATCAAAATCTTGTATTTTTAGCCACCATCTAGCTATTCTTGGTATTAAATCTCTTTTGTTTTGCGTCAGTTTAAGTGAGTTACAATCGGTGTATATAGTGAACTTCTTACCTAACAAGTAGTATCGAAATCTTTGGAGGCTCTCAACGACTGCAAGGGCTTCCAGCTCGTAACTGTGGTACTTCTTTTCCAATTCGGTTGTTGCTCTACTGAAGAAAGATACTGCTTTTTTTGTATTACCATCCTCAAGTTGTATCAGTACTCCAGCAAGACCCGAAGAACAAGCATCTGTGTGAAGCTGATGATTTTTTGAAGGATTATATATTGTAAGAATTGGAGAAGTGGATAGTTTTTCTTTTAAATTTTCGAAAGAAGCCTGCTCAACTGGTGTCCATATAAAAGTGGCATCCTTCTTCAAAAGCGCATTTAGAGGTGCAGCTATTGTGGCGAAATTGGGAACAAAACGTCGAAAGTATCCGGATAAACCGAGAAATTGTTTGATATGCTTAGGTTCACAGGGAACTGGAAATGCTTTAATGGCTTCCGCTTTACAATTTCCTGGTTTTATCCCATCGGCACTAATTTCGTGGCCCAGATATGTTATTGTTTCTGAAAAGAAGTTGCACTTCTTTAGATTAAGAGTTAGTTTTGTTTCTCTTAGTACTTCCAAAAGGTTTTTGAATGTTTGTAAAATTGTGTTGGTGTTTTCTCCAAATATAACGATGTCGTCCATGTATATACATATGTTGCCATGTGGTAATTTTCGTGTGAGTGAATTCATTAGTCGAAGGAAAATTGATGGGGCATTGGTTAAACCAAATGGGACTCTTTTATATTGATACTGACCTTGAGGAGTTACGAATGCTGTTAAGTGTCTGGAACTTACATCCACTGGAATTTGATGATAACCGCTCATTAGGTCTAATATTATGAACACGCGAGCATTTACCATTGAATTAATTAGTTCCTCGATGTTGGGTGTCGGAAAGTTTTCTCGTATTGTTATCGAGTTAAGTTGTCTATAGTCGATGACCATTCTGTAAGTTCCATTTTTCTTTTTTACTAGCAAAGCTGGACTAGCATATTCTGAATTGGACTCTTCAATAATATCATTTTTTAATAGTTCATCGACTATAGTATTTAGGTGCGCAACTTCATTGTATGCTACTCGATAAGGCTTGTAGCGAATAATTTTGTTTTCCTTAAGTTTGATTGTCATTGCTACGAGACTTGTTTTACCGAGCTCTTTAAGGTTGATTGCTATGCAATCTCGATATTGATTAAGTAGAACAATTAATTTGTTCTTGTCAGATTCGCAGTATTGGAAGTTGCCGATGTTGATATCGTTTTGGTTTATTTGAGAATAACAGGCATTGATGTTTGTATCCGAGGGTTTGGGACAATTTTTCAGTCAAGAATTCTGAGTAACGACGTCATCATTTGCATTTTTTATTAGTAGACTACCGTATTTTTTTTATTAAGCATACGTTAGGAGAGTCGAGAAAATTTCGCCCAAGAATCATAGATACGTCTTGTGCGGAATCATCGACGACAAGTATTTCTGTTGCCATTGAAACTTCGCCTGCACATATGTTTTTAATAATTTTACCTATGGCTTTAGCAGAACCCTTTCCTAACCCGTTGAGTCTAATTTGGCATGGCTTCATTTCCCAGTCATTTTTGACAACTTCAGCCATTGTCAGCGTTGTACAATCACTTCCGAGGTCAACAAAGGCTTTAACAGGCTGGTTGTCTACAGTTACCGTTTTAAGAAGTCCACTATCGTCGCCAGATTCGAGTAAGCGACGCATTTTTCGAGCAGGTTCATATGGTTGTTGACGACGTCTTTCAGCAGTGCAGTTATATGATATGTGCCCATATTTGTTGCAGTTATAGCATTTTGTGTTGGAAAGGTCATTGTTTTGGAGACGATAGTTGGTTGATCTTATCAAACTTGAAGGAGTAGAACGTCTTCGGTCAGGACTAGATTGTCGTATATTAGATCGATGTGGAGCGTTATGTCTCTGCTCGAATTTACTTCGAACTTCATGCTGTATTTCAACTATGTTGTATGTTTTGATTTTCGAAAGAAGGTCTGTAATATTTGTACAATTACTAGCGGTCAAGTAAGTGCGTAGGTCACGGTTCATTAACCCTGAGATAATATATTTTATTACTGTGTCATTGCCGAAGTGTGCTCTTTTCGCTGTCTCTTCAATGTCGTATGCGTAATTTTCATAGCTTTCGTTTGGTTCCTTACGACGAACCATTAATTTTGATATAATTTCGGACTCATCAACTAAGCTTGGAAAGTCTTCCATTATTTTGGTCTTGAATTCACCCCACCCAGTAAGATTATGCTGTTTGTTAGAAAACCACTTACGTGCTCCTTCCTCAAGCCGCAAGGATGCATATATGCATGTTGAACGATCATCCCAGTTGTAAAGATGGCTGATATTGTCAATGGTTTCTACCCACTGAGAAGCACTCAAACCAGAGCTGCATGCTGGGTTAAAAGGAGGGATTACATTTTTTACTTCCTCTGGTCCTAACCTGATAGCTTGCTGTGGTAGGCCCGTTGATATTGCTGAGCACTCAGTTGAGTTACTATTAGAACGGTTGTTGACTGCAATTTCTCTTCCCAGCTCTACATTTTGAGCTTTAAGTGTATTTATTTCCTGTCTTAGCTCTTCAATAAGTTCGTTGCTGCTTTTAATTGTCACTCGTTTTTTTCCATCTCTCCTTTCCATTTTGTCGAGTAAGTGGTGAGCAATTTGGTGAAAAATTAAGAATTATACTGTACCGCGTGCTACCGATGGAAATGTTCAACTGTTGAAAATTTTTAAAGTTTCCATATACAGAGAGAGAGAGGGAGAGAGAGAGAGACAAATCTCTGTCTGTACATGATTATGTATCCAGAACTGTATGCTAAGAATAAATCACGTTGAGTTGAAAGAGACAAACCAATGTTTTTATAAGGTTAGGTATTCATTTCACATTCACAATATAGATAGGAAAACCACGCGGATTGTGAGAGCGAAAAAACTATACAGTGTATTGCACGATAGGTGTGGGTAATTCGAATTGCGTTGCGATAAATATATGCATGTACTTTTAATAAGGTAGATAGTATAAAGGTACTTTATGCGATAATAATAAATAAGAAAACTAGCATTGTGCGGCCAGGATTATCCCACTTCTGAGTTATAAACTGAATAATATAGAACAATAATAAATACCTTATCGTCGAAGGTGAACTTGGACATACGTCTATCGTTGGCGCGTGTAGGGATTGAACTGAACAATTCCTTTCACACACTCATATGCCCGAGCTACCATACTATATAAAATTATAGTAGTTAATACTTTTTGTTTTCGTATCATGTGTTCACAACAGGTACGTATGACAATCGCCTTAGAGTTATTTATGGCAATTGAGCTCGAGTTAAGTAGTTAAGTATCCATAGCAAGACATATTGAGAAAAAAGATAACATTATTTGTATTCAATGATATCTTTAGTCTCTAGTACAGTCTTGCACACAACGCTACAATGATAACATATGTAAAAGAGATATTATCGTTTGTATACAATGTTGGAATATTATCTCTTCTTCATTATCAAGCAAGACGATTGTACGCTTGGGTCTCCTTGTAGATAGATAAGAAAAGTATATAAATACGACTGTATGATGAATTTATCAATAGTCTTATTGTAACTACATAGTAGCCTTAAGCTCCTTTTAGAATTAGTAAAAAGTATTTCAATAATAAAGGACATAGTTCCAAATAAATATTGTTTAATTTTAAAAGTAAGAAACAAGTGTTTTAATTGGCGATCCTGCCAGGAGGTTAAATATACTTTTTAACTTCAATCGAGCGGACCTCGGGAACAAGTAGTGAAATCTAGTATAAACAGAACACTCGCGTTACCGGTTACAAGAATTACCTAGCATAGCAGGTACAAATATAGCTTCTTCGTACGAAGCAGCAAAGCAATTCAGTGAAAGTGTATATGTGGAGGAAAAAAAACACACAAATTCGACGACAACAGACACGAGTTCAAAATGGAACAACTCGCAGTATTAATGGCAAGATTAGAAGCTTTAGAAACCAGGAGCAACACAGTAACACAAACCCTAGAGCACACACGCACAGAGAATGCAAGGTTAGCAGCAATAATA
The DNA here is from genome assembly GCA_932526625.1 of Rhingia campestris. NCBI lineage: Eukaryota > Metazoa > Arthropoda > Insecta > Diptera > Syrphidae > Rhingia > Rhingia campestris. Next base: position 83,242,450 of record OW052184.1, on the reverse strand, counting down.
ACTAACCAAAATCAAATAAACACTAATTTAGAAACAAAACTAAATGAAGTAAAATCTGGATTAGGCATAGTACCAAACATACCTGTGCTAGAGGAAATAAGAACCACATATACAGATGGTAGTGAAATACAGTTAGACGCATTTAAAAGCCTACCTATTTTCAACGGCGATCAATCAAATTATCGGTCGTGGCGCGAAGAAGCATCCAGATTAATGGACAGCATTAAAAACTTCAAAACACACAGTAAGTACGCAGCAGCATTGACTATAGTGAAAAGTAAAATACAGGGTGCAGCCGCGAATGTGTTAACTAATTATAACACAATTTTTAATTTTGAGGCGATACGTAACAGATTAGATTATACGTACTCTAATCAAGAACCTCTATACGTGCTACAAGACATGATGAAAGCCATCACGCAAAAAAGAAGCACACTGTCTGAATACCACGACGAGATAAATAAAAATCTCAATTTAATAATATCAAAAATCACTATGTCAGGTGATCCGCCGAATATAATCGACAGACTAATTAAAAATGCTAACGACGACGCAGTTCGTATATTCATTGATGGTATGAGTGACAACTTTACAAGAGGATCATTATATTCAGCTACAATAAATGATCTAGAACACGCATTCGCAATTGCTCGCAGAATAGAACATGATAATGTGCACAGGCATTTACATCTCACTCAAGATAAGCACCACAAAAATATGCCACATGAACGCAGAAACGAAAGAAGACCAAATTATTCGAGCCAAACAACGAATTATCAACCCCAGAAGCAATACGATAATATGCAGCAACACAATCAAGGACCACAGCCGATGGAGATAAACTCGAGACAAATTGTACATGCACAGCGACAAAATTGGAATCAATACAAACCCGATGTATATAATCCACCAGCGAAACGTGAACACAGCGGGAGTTTCAACACACACAACAGACCGCAACGATCTTATCAGCAGAACTTCAAGCAGCAGAGAGTAAATAACTCCCGACAACAACGCAGAGACGATGTCAGCAGTACATATGCAGAAGCAGATGAAACGGAATGTATGGTAAATAATAACATAAGAATAGATCATTTAAACTAGTAGACGGGTTGCCCTGCTTAAATTTAACTAGTACTATTTCTAAGGAAATTTATAAAATTCTTATTGATACTGGTGCAACCCATAATTACATTAATAGAAAATGCGATTCTAGCGAAAAAATTAAAATTAAACCTATAAAAATAAAAACAATGCATGGTTATTCTATGGTAGATACAAAGAAAGTAGTTAGGATATTAAAGAAAAATATAACATTTTTTGAATTAGAGGATATTCAGTCTTTTGATATGATATTAGGATATGAAGGACTTAAAGTTCTAAACGCGGAAATAAATTTCAGTAATATGACTCTAACTACCATAAGCAGTGTCGAATCTATTCAGAAAATTAATTACATAATTGGGGAAAATAATATTTATAAAGCAGACATAGATAGACTGATGAAGATTAATAACAGCATAGGACCGTTACCCTTTACAGATACTATAGAAGCAAGCATTAGGACGACCAATGATAATCCGGTTTATGTTAAACAATATCCATATCCCATAGCAGATAACGAATTCGTAAACAAAGAAATACAGAAACTCTTACATGACGATATAATAGAAAAAAGCCATAGTCCTTATAACAGTCCCATATGGACAGTACCTAAAAAAGGTTTGGACGAAAAAGGAAAACCAAAACGGCGCATGGTTGTTGATTTCAAAAAACTTAACGTTCACACTGTAACAGACAGATACCCCATTCCGGATGTCAACATGACAATTCAAAATTTAGGTAAAGCCAAGTACTTTACAACATTAGATTTGGAGTCAGGTTTCCACCAAATTAAAATCAAAACAGATGATAAAGAAAAAACAGCTTTTGCTATAAATGGCGCAAAATATCATTTTAAACGAATGCCTTTCGGGCTCAAAAATGCACCAAGCATATTTCAGAGATGCGTGGACGACATTTTGAGAGACTTTGTAGGTAAATTCGTACACGTTTACATTGATGACGTATTGATATATTCCTCATCTGAGGAAGAACATATACAGCACATAAGTCAAGTATTCGACGTACTCAATAAAGCCACATTAAAAATATCTGATGAGAAAAGTAAGTTTTTTCAAGAAGAAGTAGAATACTTAGGTCACATAATCAGACATGGTAGAATCACTACGAACCCTGAGAAAATAGCAGCTATAGAAAATTTTCCAGTCCCACAAACGGTAAAGGATTTGAGAGGATTTTTAGGTCTTACAGGTTACTATCGTAAGTTTATAAAAGGATACGCAAGCATAGCCAAGCCCCTGACATTATATTTACGAGGAGATAACGGTAAAGTAAACAAAAAACAAAGTAAAAATATTAAGTTAAATCTGAATGATTCAGCATTAGAAGCGATTAGAATTTTAAAAAATTATTTGAAAGAACAAGTCGAACTTTTTCAACCGGATTATAGTAAACCATTCGAGCTTACTACTGATGCATCCAACATAGCTATTGGAGCCGTACTAAGTCAGAATAAGCAACCTATACACTTCTTGTCAAGAACACTGAGTAAGACAGAAGAGAACTATAGCACAAACGAGAAAGAGCTATTAGCGATCATATGGTCCTTACAAAAACTCAGAAACTACATATATGGTATAGCAGACTTAACCATATATACCGATCACCAGAGCCTTATATATTCTGTATCAGAAAAAAATCCCAACACAAAGCTGAAACGTTGGAAGGGAATCATTGAAGACTTTGGAGCAAAATTAGTTTATAAACCAGGAAACCTAAATCTTGTAGCTGACGCATTATCACGTCAACGCATAAATACTTCTACCATAGAAACAGCACATTCAGCTGAAAGTTCTTCTAATGATATAATAAAAACCGTGAATCAGCCTTTTAATGCATACACTGCACAGTTCGAACTTATTGAAGATATAACAAATAATATCGAAACACAAATCTATTTTAGTAACAAAATAAGACTCATAATAAAGTTTAAGGACAAAGACTCTTTACTAAGGCAGATGAAAGAAGTTATACAACCCCAAAAGATTGTAGCTTTGCATACGAAATTTGAAAACATATACAAATATGGTGAAAACATAAAAAAAGAATTCCCACTAGTAAGATTTATATTCACACCAAGAAAACTTCAAGACGTGACAAATTTGGAGGAACAACTAAAACTTGTAAGGGTAACTCACGAAAGAGCACACCGAGGGTTACGTAACAATATACAAGAAATCTCAGAGAAATATTACTGGCCCGATCTAAATAAACAAGCAAAGAGTTTCAACAGAAAATGCATAGCATGTCTATTTGGAAAATATGAAAGAAAACCTATCAGAGAACCTCTGAATAATTCAGAAATACCAACACATGTGGGAACACACATTCATATGGACATATACTTCAACGACAAGTATACTTTCCTTGTAACAGTAGATAAGTATTCTAAATATACAATCCTTCGGGAAATCGAAACTCGAAACAGACTGTACGACGTTATGGAAGAGGTCTTATCTAATTATTTCCCAAAATGTGAACGACTCATGACAGATAACGAGAAGGGATTCAAAACAGAAATGGTGAACCAAATGTGTTTGAAATACAACATAACTAAAGTAGAAACTCCAGTATACAGATCGACAGCGAACGGTCAGGTAGAACGTGTAAACGGTACAATAACTGAACTGTCTAGAATATTCACAATTCAGAATAAAACAAGACTTATCGAAGAAATATTTAGAACAGTGCGTGAATTAAATAATTCTATACACTCAGTTACCGGTTTGAAACCTAGAGACATTTTCTTTAATCAAAATAAATATAGCAATAGTGAAATTATAATAAATAAACTAAACTCAGCATCCAAAAAAGTGATCGAACGTCTAAATAAAGGAACTCGACACAGAGAGTATAAAAAAGGAGATAAGATAATGGTAAGAATCACAGGTCTTAGAAAGAAATCTAACGCCAGATACATAACAAGAATAGTAGAAGAAGATAAAGGAGACACTGTAATCTCTAAAGAAGGAATAAAAATTCACAAGGATAACATAAAGAATTATCATTTTTCAGATGACGAAAATATTAATATTCCTAACATTACTAGGAATTGTACAGAGTCAAGAAGGGCAAGGAAACGTTCAAATAACTGAGTTACTAAACAAGAAGTTTATACTTACGCAAACAGATGACGTGTATTTATTCAAAGAACAAACTTATTTGTTACATGCCACCAACCTGACTTCGATATTTCAACCTTACGTAAATATCGTAACTAGTAAATATCAACCTACACAAGAAGAAAAAATTTGGTTAAGTAAAATTAAGAATTTAGCAGACCAATTACAAGAACATACTAGGCATACTAGATCAATTAACTTTTTAGGAACAGCTTTCAAATATGTGTTTGGTAATCCTGACCATTATGACTTAGTTAACATAGAAACGAGTATAAATAATCTCATAGAAAACAATAATAAACAAAAAACTATAAATTCTAGATTTGAACAAATTTTGCAACAATTCGAAGGTCAGAGCCTTAAAGAACATTTAGTAATAGAACAAGTGTACGAACAATTATTATTATTGACCAGAACAATTAATGCAGCAAAAAATAATGAATATTTATCAGAAAGCCTAGACTTAGATGACATTAAAAATATTATTCAACATGAAATAATTCAAGTACCCATAATAAATATACTTGAGTACTCTAAAATATTATTAGCTAGAACTGATGAATTCTTCATCACAATATATAAATATCCAGTTCTAATTAAATCATGTAAATTGTATAAAGTAACACCTTTAAATTCAAAACATGGAAAAATCATTACAGATAAAACAATTGCCTTATGTAACCAAACTTATTTAAGAACAAGAAATTGTCAAAATCATCTAAGTAAAAACATTTGTGAAATTAACTTTGAAGAAGAAAATTGTCTTATTCCACTTTTAAAGAATATAACTTCAAAATGCAACATTAAACAAGAATACGATTACGACTTGGAAATTGAATCCGGTGTTATGTTATTAAGCGGTAAGCATAAGTTAAATAATCAAACAATTAATGGTATAAACTTAGTTACTTATGAAAATACTATAAATCTAGACGATAAAATATACAAAAACATGCATAAGCAAATTAAAGAAGTTATATTAAGAAATCATAATTCAGAATCTTACATCGACCAAATAATTAAAGAAGATACAATGTACAAATTCGATAACATAGATACTTTAAAAAAACTAATTATTCCTTTTGAAGAAAAACCGATATTATCAACTATATACACAATTGTAACACTGATTGTTATTCTAGCATTTACGTACGTAATGATAAAAACTATACAATGTATAACAGATCGTCAAAAACAAAAAAAGATTGACGCATATAACAAAACTTATGAAAGAAAAATGTTAAAAATAGCGTCGAAAAATCGGGACGATTTCGTTTAACAAGGGGGGGAGTTAAGTAGTTAAGTATCCATAGCAAGACATATTGAGAAAAAAGATAACATTATTTGTATTCAATGATATCTTTAGTCTCTAGTACAGTCTTGCACACAACGCTACAATGATAACATATGTAAAAGAGATATTATCGTTTGTATACAATGTTGGAATATTATCTCTTCTTCATTATCAAGCAAGACGATTGTACGCTTGGGTCTCCTTGTAGATAGATAAGAAAAGTATATAAATACGACTGTATGATGAATTTATCAATAGTCTTATTGTAACTACATAGTAGCCTTAAGCTCCTTTTAGAATTAGTAAAAAGTATTTCAATAATAAAGGACATAGTTCCAAATAAATATTGTTTAATTTTAAAAGTAAGAAACAAGTGTTTTAATTCTCGCTAGTATTCTTAAGTAATATCGAAGGACTACTCACTTCATGTTGTATGATTTGAAATCATACACAATAAAGCAAAATGGCAGCAGCACAAACTACTCTCGAAAATTCTTAATGATATAAATATATATATATATATATATTTGAACATATAGATGTACAGACATGCGCACAGAATTAAGGTAACCACTAGTTTCATATGTTATCTGTGTATTCTGTTATCATTGCAATGATTAATTATAATCAAACACTTTAGGCAATAGTTTCAAATTATAAATATACTTACAATACAATCCAAAATTTTTAGCAAATGATTGCGCTGCCAATAGTTCAAAGTCGTTTTCAGCGAAATAACGTACCGCCCAAGCATCTTCATCAGGATTGCCACTAGCAAATCCTTGATATGCTGAATCAAAAAATGGGAAAAGCTTTTTAGCAGCCACAACTTCTGCAATTTGTTTCCATTGTTCTTTTGATGGATCACAGCCAGTCGGGTTGTGAGCACACGTATGCAATATTATTACGGCCCCTTCGGGGGCAGCTTTTAAGTCACAAATAAATCCATCAAAATCAATTCCTCGGTTTTGTTGACTCCAATACCTGTATGTCATTGCAGTTTGAAATCCAGCTGCCAAAAAGACACTCCTATGATTTTCTGAAATAATTAATATTACTTAGTCTGTTTTATAAAACAAAATCAGTTTTTACCCCATGTAGGATCTGAATAATAAAAAACGGTTTTACCCATTTTTTTGACCAAAAAATCTGCTCCAAGACGTAATGCCCCTGTTCCGGACAGCGTTTGAATTCCAAATGCCTTACGAATTAACATCAGTTTTAACAATTATAATGTAAGTATATAAAATCTATATATATAAAAATGGATCTTGGTTTGTTCGGATGCTTAAAACTAGAAAAAGACTGGACCAAATTGGATACTTCCTTCTGCGGATTTGTTCGTAATTGCTCCGCGAAGGTTTAGGAGAAAAGAAAAATTGAAAAATTCTCAACAGGTGGCGCTGTAGGCGGTCATTCCATTTGATAGCACAGTAATAATAAATAAATAAATAATTTATATGGCAAAACAACGTTTGACGGGCCAGCTTGTAATCTATATTTATAGGATACAAGAGTACAAATAAAAGTTCCAGAGCTAAATTTATGAATTCGTTCTGCCCCAATTATTTTCCAATAATATTTATTTGTTAATTCCTCCGTATGTAAATTCCATCAACTTATGATTTTATTACTGCTGTCATTATTCAATGAATTCTTAACACTTGTAAGTACAAGTGTTAACCGGACATTATACTTTTCTTTCATTTTTCCACTACAACTTGTCTCAATAATGTTTTCTTCTACTTAACAAAGAAACTTATACCTAATACGTTTGGTATGAATATTGTTATTTGGTAATATATTTTTCCTGCCGGGACAAGTCTTGCTACATTGATTTCTTAGAGCAACGGATCAATACGTATAGAGTTGATTGCGAATGTTTTGTGTGCAAATATCAATTGAATATCAATTTTCAAAGATATTATAAATAAGGGAAAAATAAAACACATATGAATGGCCGAAATCACAAATACGCACATCGTTTAAAATCCTATTTCATTCAAACCTTAAATAATCATCCCATGCGTCTTGGCATTCAATTTGTATTTTTTTTAAATTTTTATAAAACTTTTACCAAAAATATTTTTTTTCGTAAGTGCTAAGTTCGCCGAGTTTTTAATTCGGCGTGTAAACCGCTGATTGCTTTCCTAACGGAAGAGCTTTCTTTATTGGGGCACTCTGGTTTTAACTAAATTCTTTATAAAAAAAAAACGCCGAGCTGCGAGTTTTTCCGGGCTTTTCGACCGATTTAATATTAATAAGTACAATAACAAAACCACAAAAGCCATAATATGATTCCATATACATATATAGAAAAACAATCAAATAAATACCTTCGGCTATACATATGAAGAGCTCATATACCGAATTTTATCAAAGTTCGAACGGATTCCAACGTTATTGCCAAGAAACGTTGAATGCAACGACTGATCACATGATGATCATCAGGTTAGCACATCCACAATAAGCTTAACAAAATTGATCTTGTTGTTTCTGTTGATGAAAAGCAGCTCCCGTGATATGGATTCTGCCATTTTCATCTTCGCATACTCTTTCACTGGCAAAAAAAAATCGTGTGCCGGGCACATCTCGTTATATGGATTCTGCCATTTTGTATGTTCCATTTTTGCGTCATCAGGGTAACACAGGTAAGGCAAGCCTGTCGTAGAAGATGACTTAAGGTCAATCCCCGTTTACCGAGTGTAAATAGTGTACAAAAAAAAACAAAAATGCAATAAATAAACGAAAAGATTTAATATCCCAGGTGAGATATTACTGGAAAATCCTCCCTCTTCTTATTCTAACGAGAGCCAATTATAGTAATTGTGTAACCCTTTGGTGAAAAATTAAGGGGTAACGAGGTCACCTACATCACGACCTAAAAGTTACCGTCTATTATCTCGCTAAAGGATGATATAGTTAAAGAACTGAAAAGCAGACAATATAAAGTTAAAGATGCGGTTAACATTGTCAAGCGAGACAAACAGGAAAAATATGGTGCCTTTATTTATATTAACTTTCGATAAAGTAAAAATTTTGAACAAATTGTATGAAAAAACATATGAGAAGGCTACAATCCGCAGTGCGGATCGTTGAATACCCTATCCCATCCTACCCATAAGACTAAAATCCCCAAAAAAAGTGAGCATGGCTAAAAATACGATGTGGATAAAATAGAAAAAATGATACAGTGACAACAAATTCTTCAGACTGCTTAAAAAACATTTTTACGGTTCTATAAAAGACAAGGTTTTCTTCTGCATATGTTATGGGGTAGTGTATAAAAATGTTTTTTTATATAAAAACGCCCCCAAAAATTGGGCGTGGGTTAAAATGGTATATATCTACACGAAATGTTCATATTAATAATGTTAGTGATTCTGCATCAAAAAATTTTTTCGAAAAATTTAAAATTTGACCGAAAACAGTTTTTTATTGAAAACGCCCCAAAAAGTGGGCGTGGCAAAAAACTTTATATAGACGAAATATATATATATATATATTAAGATTGTCTAAATATGTTTTTCAGAAACTTTTTTAAAATTCCTAACGGTTTGGCCAAAAACTGGGTTTTTCTTAAAAGGGGGCGTGGCAGTGGGTGGATTTCAAAAAACTTTCACTTGTTCTGTAGGCACGGACGATGATCCTGTATACCAAATTTCATTATCCTAGCTCAAAATTTAAGGCCAAAAATCAGTGACGTACAGACGGACGGCCGGACAGACAGACATGACTTAATCGACTCAGCTAGCGATTCTGAGTCGATCAATATACTTTGAGGTATATGTAGCTAAATTATTTCTCTATGTTACAAACTAAGTATCAAAACTAATATACCCCTATGCGATAGGGTATAAAAAATGTTGTAGAAATTGAAATTGAAGAATTCCAAATTAGTTCCTCAGTGCAACCGCTGACAATGATATAATCATACGCAAACCTATTGTCAAAAAGAACCGCGGGGTGTCAAATGTGCCGGAAATCATCTGACGGTAGTTTGTAGGTCAGAAAAGAAAACTTTTGCTATCTACTTTAACTGTAAAGGCGATCATCCGGCAAATTATCGCGACTGCGAAGAAATTACAGTTAAACAAATAAAAGCCTAAAATTTTGATTAAAAATATGTCCAACCCAAAGCAGTCTTCAATTGAAAATCCTAAATTTTCACAAACTACGTGGCCAAGCTACAAGCTACAGTATCCAATAACAAAATAAGAAAAACATCTAACATAACCCAGTTTCAAACGTATTCTCGATTATTTTTTCAAAACTTGAGGAACGAAGCAGAACGAAATTTTTTTTTTGACAGGCTCGTTAAGAAGTACCCCACCTTTAACATGAATAGATTGCTTAAAATTCTTACGTGGAATGCCAATGGCCTTTGGCAAAAACTTGGAGAACTTGAATTATTTATGCAGGGAAAAGATATAGAAATCTGTTTAATATCCGAAACTCACGCAAAGAGTAATTCGAACTTAAAGATTGAAGGTTACCTCGACTATCATGCTCTACATCCATTAAATAAGGCTAGAAGTGGAGCCTCACTTTATATAAAGGAGTGTATCGAACATTCGATCTTAAATTAGAAACGGAAGCAATGCAAGTAAGCTCTATACAAGTCAAAAGCAGACAATCCTTTCTGGAGATATCGTCTATTTACTGTCCACTACGATGCAATGTTGAGAAAATTGACTTTGAAAACTTGCTTAATTCCCTTGGACAACGTTTTGTCATCGGAGGGGACTTTAATGCAAAACATACATTCTGGGGATCTAGATGCATTACATAAAGGTAGGATGCTTTACGATGTAGGTAGAAAGTACAGTACCGAATTTTATTCAACGGATAAACTAACTTACTGTCCAACTGATGTTAGAAAAATACCTGATTTGATCCATTTTTTAATCGTAAAATCGAATCAAAGTTGAAGAATGCCTTAATCTTATCTCCGATCATTCTTTGGTCATTTTAACAACGAGCGAGTCACTCATTAAATAAAAGACTAGCAAACGGGAAAACCAACTGGGACGGTTTCAAAAACGATATTGAAAATATGAGACAAACCATTGGTACTCGAAGTCGCGTTTGACTCCTTTATCGATGCCGTTCAAAATGCAGCATGGAATAATACTCCTCAACAAAGCAAAATATTGAGCACAAGTAAAATTAAGACCCCCGTGAAATAAAATATTTGGTAGGACAAAAAAGAAAAGCTCTTAATCGGTTGAGTAACTTGCTATCAAATTCGAATAGAAATTTTAAAAATCATGCAGTAGAAACTTATCTGCAAAGCCTAACCGCTGGAAAGGAATCGAATTATTCGCTCTGGAAAGCATTTACAGTTATAAAACAGCCAAATAACGTTGTGCCACCAATTAGGGCAACTCCAGATTCCTGGGCAAACAGCCCTTTGATGGTCCAGCCCAAAATCAAAACATTAATGTATTCGGCGCTATAACCGAAAATAATGTAGTAAGATATGCAAGGTCAGAAAAGAAAACTTTTGCTATCTACTTTAACTGTAAAGGCGATCATCCGGCAAATTATCGCGACTGCGAAGTAAAGAGTTGCAAAAAGACGGACGTAATTTAAGAGTATTAATACACAGAAATTACAGTTAAACAAATAAAAGCCTAAAATTTTGATTAAAAATATGTCCAACCCAAAGCAGTCTTCAATTGAAAATCCTAAATTTTCACAAACTACGTGGCCAAGCTACAAGCTACAGTATCCAATAACAAAATAAGAAAAACATCTAACATAACCCAGTTTCAAACGTATTCTCGATTATTTTTTCAAAACTTGAGGAACGAAGCAGAACGAAAATTTTTTTTTTGACAGGCTCGTTAAGAAGTACCCCACCTTTAACATGAATAGATTGCTTAAAATTCTTACGTGGAATGCCAATGGCCTTTGGCAAAAACTTGGAGAACTTGAATTATTTATGCAGGGAAAAGATATAGAAATCTGTTTAATATCCGAAACTCACGCAAAGAGTAATTCGAACTTAAAGATTGAAGGTTACCTCGACTATCATGCTCTACATCCATTAAATAAGGCTAGAAGTGGAGCCTCACTTTATATAAAGGAGTGTATCGAACATTCGATCTTAAATTAGAAACGGAAGCAATGCAAGTAAGCTCTATACAAGTCAAAAGCAGACAATCCTTTCTGGAGATATCGTCTATTTACTGTCCACTACGATGCAATGTTGAGAAAATTGACTTTGAAAACTTGCTTAATTCCCTTGGACAACGTTTTGTCATCGGAGGGGACTTTAATGCAAAACATACATTCTGGGGATCTAGATGCATTACATAAAGGTAGGATGCTTTACGATGTAGGTAGAAAGTACAGTACCGAATTTTATTCAACGGATAAACTAACTTACTGTCCAACTGATGTTAGAAAAATACCTGATTTGATCCATTTTTTAATCGTAAAATCGAATCAAAGTTGAAGAATGCCTTAATCTTATCTCCGATCATTCTTTGGTCATTTTAACAACGAGCGAGTCACTCATTAAATAAAAGACTAGCAAACGGGAAAACCAACTGGGACGGTTTCAAAAACGATATTGAAAATATGAGACAAACCATTGGTACTCGAAGTCGCGTTTGACTCCTTTATCGATGCCGTTCAAAAAGCAGCATGGAATAATACTCCTCAACAAAGCAAAATATTGAGCACAAGTAAAATTAAGACCCCCGTGAAATAAAATATTTGGTAGGACAAAAAAGAAAAGCTCTTAATCGGTTGAGTAACTTGCTATCAAATTCGAATAGAAATTTTAAAAATCATGCAGTAGAAACTTATCTGCAAAGCCTAACCGCTGGAAAGGAATCGAATTATTCGCTCTGGAAAGCATTTACAGTTATAAAACAGCCAAATAACGTTGTGCCACCAATTAGGGCAACTCCAGATTCCTGGGCAAACAGCCCTTTGATGGTCCAGCCCAAAATCAAAACATTAATGTATTCGGCGCTATAACCGAAAATAATGTAGTAAGATATGCAAGGTCAGAAAAGAAAACTTTTGCTATCTACTTTAACTGTAAAGGCGATCATCCGGCAAATTATCGCGACTGCGAAGTAAAGAGTTGCAAAAAGACGGACGTAATTTAAGAGTATTAATACACAGAAATTACAGTTAAACAAATAAAAGCCTAAAATTTTGATTAAAAATATGTCCAACCCAAAGCAGTCTTCAATTGAAAATCCTAAATTTTCACAAACTACGTGGCCAAGCTACAAGCTACAGTATCCAATAACAAAATAAGAAAAACATCTAACATAACCCAGTTTCAAACGTATTCTCGATTATTTTTTCAAAACTTGAGGAACGAAGCAGAACGAAAATTTTTTTTTGACAGGCTCGTTAAGAAGTACCCCACCTTTAACATGAATAGATTGCTTAAAATTCTTACGTGGAATGCCAATGGCCTTTGGCAAAAACTTGGAGAACTTGAATTATTTATGCAGGGAAAAGATATAGAAATCTGTTTAATATCCGAAACTCACGCAAAGAGTAATTCGAACTTAAAGATTGAAGGTTACCTCGACTATCATGCTCTACATCCATTAAATAAGGCTAGAAGTGGAGCCTCACTTTATATAAAGGAGTGTATCGAACATTCGATCTTAAATTAGAAACGGAAGCAATGCAAGTAAGCTCTATACAAGTCAAAAGCAGACAATCCTTTCTGGAGATATCGTCTATTTACTGTCCACTACGATGCAATGTTGAGAAAATTGACTTTGAAAACTTGCTTAATTCCCTTGGACAACGTTTTGTCATCGGAGGGGACTTTAATGCAAAACATACATTCTGGGGATCTAGATGCATTACATAAAGGTAGGATGCTTTACGATGTAGGTAGAAAGTACAGTACCGAATTTTATTCAACGGATAAACTAACTTACTGTCCAACTGATGTTAGAAAAATACCTGATTTGATCCATTTTTTAATCGTAAAATCGAATCAAAGTTGAAGAATGCCTTAATCTTATCTCCGATCATTCTTTGGTCATTTTAACAACGAGCGAGTCACTCATTAAATAAAAGACTAGCAAACGGGAAAACCAACTGGGACGGTTTCAAAAACGATATTGAAAATATGAGACAAACCATTGGTACTCGAAGTCGCGTTTGACTCCTTTATCGATGCCGTTCAAAAAGCAGCATGGAATAATACTCCTCAACAAAGCAAAATATTGAGCACAAGTAAAATTAAGACCCCCGTGAAATAAAATATTTGGTAGGACAAAAAAGAAAAGCTCTTAATCGGTTGAGTAACTTGCTATCAAATTCGAATAGAAATTTTAAAAATCATGCAGTAGAAACTTATCTGCAAAGCCTAACCGCTGGAAAGGAATCGAATTATTCGCTCTGGAAAGCATTTACAGTTATAAAACAGCCAAATAACGTTGTGCCACCAATTAGGGCAACTCCAGATTCCTGGGCAAACAGCCCTTTGATGGTCCAGCCCAAAATCAAAACATTAATGTATTCGGCGCTATAACCGAAAATAATGTAGTAAGATATGCAAGTTTTGCCTAGCTTAAACGGGAAATACATTCCAGGTTATGACCTGCGGGGGAACTTCTTAAAATGTTAAAAGTCGCAGAAGTGATTAAGGTTCTAAAACCAGGAAAATCACCAAATGAAATAAAATCTTACAGACCTATTTCACTCTTCCAATAATTTCAAAAGTTTTTGAAAGGTTATTACTCAGTCGCTTACACCCCATTATTGATCAGAAACCCAATTTACCTGACCATAACTTTGGGTTTAGCAGTAAACATACATAACATTTGCTCAGCCGTATTTGCCTTGTCGCAAGCTTTTGACAAGGTTCAGTTCTCTCTGGATTGTCGTGGGGTGCGCATCTAATTGAAACTTCAAACTCAATTTAAAACAAAATGAATTGTTCCGTGTGTTTGCAAAAACTTGAGCGCAATTGCTCAAACAAAATAAATTGTAGTGATTGTAAGAACTTTTTTCACTATTCATGTGTAATCCGTTTCGATGTAATAAATGTGTTATTCTACGACGTCGTTCGTTGCATTTGCCCGCTTTGTCAGTACCGAAGCAAAACAACAACAATGCCCTGTCCTGTACCAATGGCAACAAAAACCAAGCGGGAAGAAGCTGTGCACAATCATCGGCATTGCTAACCAAGCTGTCCAAAAACAATTCACAGGCTTCGCACACTAACACGAATCAAGTGGGAAGAGAGTGCGCCAATTCAACGGCATCTGAGTACTCGACGCAAAGCGTCGTCAACGAAAGTGAATGTACTCTTCAAATGATTTATTCTAAGCTTTCGAATTTGGAGGATCAAAATCATCGTTTTCTACAACAACTGAACGAGTTACACAGTGAAAATGTGGAGCTGAAGTTGAAACTAAACAATTTGGAGAGCAAGCTTAATTGGCAGCAACAGCAGCATCTTAGCAATTTTGTCGAAATTGTTGGTGTGCCTAATGTTAACAACGAAAACGCTTTGAGCAAGGCCAAGCTTATTTTCGAAAAAGCTTTATCCATTGATTTAACTGATGGCGAAATCGAGAAATGTTACGTCAAGAATATTCAATCTAAAACTTCAAGAGCAAAACAGATTATTTGCGTAAAATTCTGCAACTTAAATACAAAGCAGCGAATAATGAACGCTAAGCGAATCAACAAAAGAAATCTCAACACACAAGTGACTGATAAAAATGGTAGCGGTAGTAGCAACAAAAACAACAGCAGCAGCAGCATCTATAACAACAGCAGCAGCAGTCACCGGCAGTGGGATTTTCATAAATGATTCCCTTACGAAATACACTCAGGCTCTACTAATGAAGGCGAAAGAGGCAATAAAGCAGAAATGCGCAAAATATGTATGGTACAAAGATAACCAAATTCTTGTTAGAAAGGTTGAAGGTGGAAAAGTCATTTCAATTAAATCTTTTAACGATCTCG
This sequence comes from Rhingia campestris, assembly GCA_932526625.1. Taxonomy (NCBI): domain Eukaryota; kingdom Metazoa; phylum Arthropoda; class Insecta; order Diptera; family Syrphidae; genus Rhingia; species Rhingia campestris. The sequence goes on along the minus strand of OW052184.1, from coordinate 83,226,943 downwards.
CACTTATTTAGTGCATCTGCATTTACTTAGTTTAATGAATAATTACAATGATTTAATCGATGACTTTTCCATCCCCTTTCTTAGTACTAGTTTCAACTGTAATAATGTGTTTACAAATAGTTCCTATTGTGATAATAAATTTTTTATTATTCACCAGAATATCAGAAGTTTGAGGGAAAATTTTAAAGCTCTTGTCACACACATTGATTCGTTGGAGTGCATTCCAGATATCGTATTTGTCTCTGAAATTTGGATCTATAACTTTGAAAAAAATGATTACGTTATTCCCGGGTTTAATTTTTTTGCGAAAACAAATGATAATTACGCGGCAGGTGGTGTTGGATTCTTTGTAAAAGAAAAATATAAAATTCTTAATGTTTTGTATCTCGATTTCTTAAGTGCTGATGTTATTGAAGTTTCCATTGAAATTAACCGTGAAGTGTTTGTTTTTATGTGTGTCTATAGACTTCATATGTTTAATGTTTTAATGTTCATGCAAGAATTCTCGTGTCTCTTAGATAAGGAAAAATCTAAAAATCTTATTATTTTAGGGGATTTTAATCTTAACATTATAGAAATCAGTGAAACTGTCTCAAGCTATTTGGCATTATTAGCATCACATGGTTTAGCGTGTTTTATAAATGAACCTACGAGGGTTGTTTCGGGCAGTTGTTTAGATCACATATATGGTCGTTTTAGTAATGTTTCTTTAAGTAATTGTGAAAAATGTGTTTTTGATCTAATGTTAACTGATCATTCAATGACAGGTCTCTTATTTAATGTTTCGCTTAGTGCTTGTAAAAACAAATCATCATCAATCAAGTCAAGGAAAATTAACTTCCAACAGCTCAATCACAATCTGTTTTTCGAGTTTTGGGAAAATGTTTATTCATGCAGAGATGCTTCCAATTCGTTTACAGTATTTGTTGATACTCTTAAGTATCATATTCAGAGTTGCACTTCTTTTTTAACATCGAAACAAGCTGTTAAAAGACTTAAGCCATGGATATCTAGCTACTTATTGAACAAAGTAAAAGGTAAAAATAAACTCAGAATCAAATGTCATAAGTATCCTAGAAACATGAGTTTAAAAAGAAAATATAAGATATTGTGTTGTGAACTTAAGAAGGAGATTCCGATCTGCCGCGATTCCTATTACCGTTCTCAATTTAATTTGGCTACTGGAAATTTAAAAAATGAATGGCGTATAGTAAATAGCATTTTAAATAAATCTTCATTACCTAAAAAACCTACTGTAATACACATCGATGACTGCGAAACGTCTGATAAACTTGTCATAGCAAATGAATTTAACAGTTATTTTTTGAATGTAGCTTGCAGTCTTCAACCAAATAGAGTTCAAACGTTCTGTTCTCTGTGTTCTTCTTCTCCTAGTAGTACTGAACAGCTCCAAATAAACAGTTTCGTTTACAACCATATAACTCCCCTTGAGGTTTTAAAAGTTATTGGTACATTAAAAAAATCAAATTCGTGTGGTGTTGATGGCATATCAAATTGTATTGTTAAAAGTATTGCGTGTTTCATAGTGGACGTGTTGGCAGATATTTTCAATCGTTGCATTTGCGAGGGTGTCTTTCCGGATGCACTTAAATGTGCAGATGTTATACCCCTCTTGAAAAAAGGTTCTCCTGTAGATATCGGTAACTATAGGCCCATTTCACTTCTTCCTGTCTTTAGTAAAATCTTTGAAAAACTTATAAAAAATAGGATTGTAAGTTTCTTAACTGGTACCAAGTTTTTTAATGTGTTTCAATATGGATTTCAGAAAGGTAAATCGACTGAAGATGCATTACTTCATTTTTGTTCTCAAATAATGTCAAATCTCGATAGGAAAAAATGTACGGCTGGTTTATTTATTGATATCACCAAAGCATTCGATATGGTTAACCATAATCTTTTGGTAATAAAACTGGAAAGGGCTGGTTTTCGTGGATTTATGTTGAATTGGTTCAGGTCGTATCTAGGAAATAGATCTCAAAGAGTCATGATAGACAACGTTAGGAGTGAAGTGAAGTATTTTAATTTGGGAGTACCCCAAGGCTCAGTTTTGGGACCCATTTTGTTCCTTATATACATAAATTCACTTCTTTCACTTAATTTTAAAGGCTCACCTACTGCTTTTGCTGATGATGTTGGGTTCTCGTATGGTTGTAACAGTCCCTTAGATCTGTCTTCCGATATAAACTTTAATCTACATTAACTGAGAAAATGGTTCGATGAACATAATTTGTTGATAAGCTCAAAAACCAAAATAATGTTTTTCAGTTTGTCAACGTTAAATAACTTGACAATAAATGTTAATTTGCATGCACCTGATTGTCAAAGATTTAAATTGTTTACTTGTAACTGCATGTCTGGTTGTTCTTCTCCCTCTTTCTGTAGAAGTCATATCTGTAGTAATAAGTGTTTTCTAATAGATAAAGTTGATGAATTCAAATATCTGGGTCTCATAATTGACTCCAAAATGAGCTTTTTGAACCATACTGAGACCCTGAGGAATTATTTTCGTAGCACTCTCAGACACTTTTATTATTTGCGTAATATCTGCTCCAAAATACTCCTTAAAACGATCTACTATGGAATTTTCCATTCCAAATTACAATACGGAATTGCTTGTTGGGGAGGTGTCTATTTTAATAAATTGTATCCCTTGTTTACCCTGCAAAAACATGTCTTAAGAAAAATATGCCAAAAGTCCAGAAGATATCATAGTTTTCCCTTGTTCTGTGACATGAAAATCCTTCCAGTCCGCCATTTGTATTGTTTTAAGGTTTTGAAGACTTTCTTTATTAAGTCTGGTAATCGTAATTTCCGACTGATTTCAACTCATAATTTACGTGGAAATTTTTCTAATATGTTATCTGTGCCCACTTTTCGTACCACTGCCTATCGTAATTTTAATTCCATTTCAGCATATCACTTTTTTAACAAACTTCCTCAGCAAATCAGAGCTATTTCAATATCTGGTATGTTTATTAAACAAGTAAAAATGTGGCTGTTTACTTTTAACAGTTCTTGTCTTGAATCATTTATTACTGATCATCTTGTTTAGTCTCACTACTTATGTTCTGGTTTAACTTAATTTGACTTACTTATTTATTTATTTACCTAATTTAATTTATTTATTATTGTCAATTTAATTTATTTGTTTATATATTTTTACATTTTATAGCGCTTAACTAAAATTGTCTTCTTAAAATATTGTTATGATTTCACTTCATGTTTAAATTGTGTAATTTTTCTCATAGGGTCACCCCACCCAACTAAATTCAATTTTATAACGTAAAAGTCCCATGAGGGGCATTCTATACTATTTTTTCATTATTATATGATAAAATACAGAATGTCGTCACTTTTTTCTTATATGTATATATGTATTTATATTTAAGCTCAATTTTGTATTTTATAAATTATATATCTTTAAGAAAAATAAATGTTATATATCTATCTATCTATCTATAGAGGTATTCAATACAAATGAAGACAAGTTCTGCCTGAACAATTATATAAAATCCTCGTGTCGTATCTTCAGCATAGACTCTTCCGTGTGAAACTTAGAAACGAATATTCAGAGTTCAAAAATAGAATGGCAGGAGTACTCAAAGGAAGCGTTCTCGGGCTACTCTTGTACGTTTACACGTGATATCCCAAAAACGAACGATGCAATAGTTGCAAAGTTTGCTGAAGATACTACTATACCAACAGATAAAACAACAAAGAGAAAACAAACATGAAATTACAAAACGCTTATGTTTCGTATAAACGGATTAACAATTTGCTTGTATCGAGTCCCGTTTGCAAATGAAGCGATATATATCAGAATGACACTCGACGAAAAATCAAAAAGAAAGTGCTAAAACCAGTTAAATATTGTACAAACTTTTGCAAACAAAATGTTAAGATCATTCGTCAATGCGCCGTGGTACATAAGGAACGAAAATCTACCAAGATATCTAAGTATTCCCAATGTTAAAGATAATTAAAGAAACATTTATATATACCTACTCGTGGAAAAAAAATTAATTGATGAGTCACATAATTAGTTGCAATACAAAACGAGTGGGGGGTGCACGACTGGGTCGTACGCAACTTCTCTTTCACAGCGAGTTTGGCGTTAGATCAAATCATAAGCATTTTGTTTGATTATTGATGCTAAAAATGATGTTAATAATGTCATAATGGGATTATACGAAAGTTTACTCCGAAATTTGAAGGAATCGGTGTCTATGAGAATGATAACGATTTTCCGTTATTGGCCAAAACTGAAAATTCCATTGAGTGATAGTTGGGCTAAAACTAATTATATGGAATTGTTTCAAACTGTAATAGCAGTATATTTATTAAATTTCTTTCCATTTGACATAATAGTTTGTGTTGCATTGCAACAAAGATACGAATGCATCATCCATCATGTTACCGTCGGCATTTCGGCATCAGACGGCAAAACTCATTGCACGCGAAGAGCAAGGGAACAACCAAGCGGTGAACTTCGCTTCGATGTTAGAAGGTTTTTTATGCATGGGTTTTTTCGTAGCTATTTGAACAACCAGTAATTCCCAAGGGGCAACGACCTACAGAATTAAACCTTGAAAATCAACTGGACCAGGAAGATGATGTTAAAGAAAACATCTGGTAGATGGGTTATTCCCAGTGTGACCGAACCACGAATAGGTTCAATCTGTCCTTGTGGGTTTAAGTATTTACACGCTTGCGAAACAAGTGGAATATGTATGCATGGACACTCAGATATGAGTTACACAGCTGATTTTGCGTCGACCTGTTATGAAGATGTTTTTGATTTCAGTAGAATTACACAATATTATGGTGTTATTTAGGCTATTTCTTACTTTTTTTGATAAGAATAATTATTCTGAATTGATAAAAGTAAATAAAAATCTATAAATATGGAAAAAAATTGCAAAATAAGGGTTGGCATAGTTTGACATTTATCTTGTCATTCATTAAGATTTTACGTTCCACATCACCTCCCCTAATTTTGCAGTTGTAATCTAAAATCCAGAAAATGAAGACAGTACAATCGATCAGCTGTCATTTGAACATTCAGAGGGAAATAACCAATTAAGCCACATATATGTTACCAAATGTCGCATCCACATATCTAGTAACTTTCGTTTGATTCCTTACAATAATAGATATTTCTTTCCTGAACTCATCAATGAGTTTCATAATTTGATCCTCCTCACACATAATCCCACGTACCGAAATTTATTTATTGGCAGACACCACACTTTCTTGGTGTATGCCGGTGCACCAACGTCCAACACGAAACCATCCCTTTTTTGGCACACCGACGTACGTGTTGACTGAGATACAAGTAAATCCGTTTAATACACACGATCAAACAGCCACAACAACAGCCGTCCAAAAAAAAGTTTCACTTCAAACAAACAAAATAAATCAATAACACGCGATCACCGACATCAAGCATCATAGGTTGCGGTTAATACTTGGGTGAGGGACCGGTTGGGAACACCGCAACGGTGTAAAGTCATAAAGTTATACCGCATTCATGCGCAATAATTTGGTACATGGTAAAAATAATGAAAACCATAAAAATAGAGTAATTTCAAATGCTGATTAGTGCAGCATAACTCGGCCGCAAGGATCAAGCCAACTGTTGGTGTTAAAGTGAGCTTATATTATTCAACGAGTGGTAAGGAATGCCACCGATTTATAGAGAAGAAAAAACTCCCACTTATGTGGCTCCGAAGGACAAACACTTATATTTCGCACGTATGACAGAATCCAGATCTGTCGGACACATGATTTCTTTGCCAGCTAGAGTGTATACAATAAAATTGCTGCTTCTTAACAACAAGATCAATTTTGTTTAGCTTATTGGGGGTGTGCTAACCTGATGACCAGCAATGTATATTGATTACGATTCCAATATAAACTCTTATTAAAGTACCACAAAAAAAAATATTATTAGTTTGGTCAAATTGACATAAATGGCATAGTATGCCATTGATATGCTAGTTCTGCCTGTAATCGTATCAGTGGTGATCACTCAAGAGATGTGTTCTATACATTATTGACATTGAAATTAATTAAATATAATAAATCGACCTTTGATACCTTTTTTAAATGACACAAAACCAAACGATTTACGAAACATATTTATATTTTTAATATTTTAAATATAGGTACCCGTTTATCAGCAACTGCAGATGAATTTTCTCCTAAAAGGAGTTTAGTTGCCGCCAAAGTAAACGCATCCGTTCCTTAAAAATATGTATATGTAATTTAAGAAAATATCACACTAAAACACAATAATCAAATAATTTGCTTACCACAAACAGGCAAATATTCATGATTGACACTTTCATCACTTGCGATTTTCATTTCAGTTTTTCTTACTACTGGAAGTACCCATGGTTTACCATCTTCGTTGCGATAAGCTAAAAAGAAAAGAAAATACGATTAATATGTATATGTTAAAATATAAAAAATTAACACATGAAACAACACAATATTAGTCGATAATTTCTAAAGATATATAATTTCGGTATAATTTTATTTATTTCTTAAAATATTTTGAGAATTGAAATAAATCTTTATACAGATCTGTTAGAAAATAAAAACTAACTAACTATCTAAAATAAATGTCAATCTAAATCAAAAATATACAACACAGCTATCCAAACGAGTCAAAGTTAGCTTTGGCTCTACTAATATTCATTCATAATATTTCTTTAGTACAAATAGTCGATGATATGATGAACAGCGCAAGAAGAACTAGCATATGTGTGAAACTATTTGATAGCCATAAAATAAGTCAAACAGATGATTAAACTAATTTTGATATATACTAGAAAGATTGTTTATGTAATATGAAAAACCCCACTTGGGAACACGGTTTTGTTCGCATTACAAGTGATAAGCTATGTTGCATTCTGGGCAGAAGCAATTGCTTCTATTCCGTGATTTGTCACGAATCACCATTGCTAATAATAATAATGATAACACCCTAGGGGGTGTTTTATCACTAGAGGGCGTGTCCCCAGGTGGCGAATAGGGAAATGCTCGTTAGATATATCGATGAGGTGGGAAATAAAATACCACCCGCGGACCAAGCAACAACACTAAGCCCTATATCTTTAACTGGAATCCAGAATGCATGTAGGTAGGCGACTGTTCTCCATGTTAGGAGCGGCCTTTTTTATCACCCCGCAGAAGGTATTAAATGCAACCCGAACAAAATGGAGAGACAATTAAGAAATAGAGTAATTAGAATGTCGCCATCCGGGGACGCCCGGACAGTTTGCGAACCGATAGTTGTGATACAGAAACGCAAGATATGCACACTGGGATAACCCGAACAAATAGAAACCTGCGACTAAGAAGCAGAGACACAACATCTACCTCATCTGCCCTAGCTCCGACTGTTTCAACGGATTTAATACCCGAGACCACACGAGCTGGACGTCGTAAACAGCGTATACCCTGGTCTGAAGAAATGCTACTACAGAGCAACTGAATGCGGAAGCGAAAATATTGGATACAGAGAAAGACAACATCAAATGTTCATTAACATATATTCTGAGCTTGCAGATAGGCTAAGTGTTCAGAATGTAGCGGATAGAGTCAGAGCCGTACGAACAAACAATAAGAAACAAACAATGAAATAAACACAATAGAAAATGATATTTTGAACGAACTGAGGCCACAACACAGACTTAGTCTTCTGTCCAGACTAAATGCTGAACTATAATAGAAGCTGGTTACGGACGACCACTTCCGTAACTGTGCGAACATATGCAATTTGTATTGTACGACCATAATAGCATTTCGATTCGATTCGTTCAGTTTTCGTTCACTTTTGCTCACTTACGAGCAAAGCTAATTGATTCGCTCTTTCTCTTTCTTTTGTTCTTTCATCACAAATTTTACACTTCACTTCAACAGCTGTGTACATTTAAATTTGTAAGTTCCTAAGCAACGAAATTTTGTTTTTATTGTTTGCAATTCCATTCTCAAAAGTCTTTTATGGGCAACTTGAGTAATTGAGAGTACTGAAGAAAACTTAACTTAGAATTTTTACATTAGCTTCCGATTGCTTCCGTCTATTATAGTTCAGCTTTAAAGGCTGAAATCACAATTCAGCCTTAAAGGCTGAACTATAATAGTAGCTGGTTGCGGACGACCACTTCCGTAACTGTGCGAACACATGCAATTTGTATTGTACGACCATAACAGCATTTCGCTTCGATTCGTTCAGTTTTCGTTCACTATTGCTCACTTACGAAAAAGCGAATTTTTTTTTAACACTATCAGATCTGTGTCGTAGCGAGCTTAATACAAGCAGCATCTACGAGCAGAGATTTGCCACAGCGTATAATATGCATCCACAGGCTCATCATTTAGTGCATTTGTTAGTGGGACAAAACAGAACATAGATGTAACTAAGTTTGAAATCACTAGCAAAATCAATAAACGATTAAATAACAATGAAGCTATATATGTTATTAAACAAAGGACAATTTTAAATATACTTATTACGGCTCTAGAATACAATTTCGCAGAGTGTTTTTCAGACTACTTTTACTAACATGTAGTTCAACTACGTCGTTATTTTTATTGTAAACTCTACTCATGCGACTAATAGCCTCATGCATGCCATAGTTGTGTTTATGGCTAGGTATATGTAATATATTGAATCTACGCAGGTTGTAGGAACCTCCCCGAGTATTAAAACCAATAGCACTTAAAAGATCAGGAGCATCAATTTGTCCTGATAATAATTGGTGTAAGAAAACCATGTCATTGTTAAGTCTACGTTGAGACAAAGGCAATAGTTGCAGCAGTTTAATTCTGCACCTATACGGAGGCAAATTATGCAGATCATCCCATGGAAGTCCTCTCAAAGCAAATCTTATGAATTTACGTTGGACTGATTCAATTCTATTCGAATGAACTACATAGAAGGGTGTCCAAACTTGTGAAGCATACTCCAAGTGAGGCCGAACTAGAAAGTTATAGAGCGAAAGAGTGACGTAAGGGTCATTAAACTCTTTTGACCATCTTTTAATAAATCCTAACATAGAGTTTGATTTATTGACGATAACGTTAATGTGTTTATTAAACTCCATTTTGGGATCAAAATATACACCAAGATCTTTAAAACTGTCTGCACGACAGAGAGTGTGCCCGGACAGAGTATATTTAAAATTACATGGAGCGCGTTTTCGTGAAAATGACATATGCTGGCACTTTGTAGGGTTCAGATTCAAACCGTTTTTAAGACACCATATGGTAAAACTATTTAAATCGGTTTGTAGTGAAAGCGAATCGTTTAGATCTTCTACACATTTGAAAATTTTCATATCATCAGCATATATCAATATTTTGCTATCTCGAATACAAGCTTTTACATCGTTAATTGCAAGTATAAATAATATTGGTCCTGAATGACTTCCTTGAGGTACTCCAGAGTGAGCAACAAAAGGGTCTGACTTGGAACTTCTAAATTTTACTTGGTATGTTCTCAATGAGAGGTATGATTTAACCCAATTTATGAAACCTGGAGGGAATCCATACGCCTTAAGTTTAAAAATTATGATGTTATGTGATAACTGGTCAAAGGCTTTGGAGAAGTCGGTGTATATACAATCGACTTCTTTTTTATTTTCCAAACTATTGGAGCAATGATGCATGAAAGTTAATAGATTTGTTACAGTGGATCGATGTTTAACAAAGCCATGTTGTTCATCACAGGTGATGTTTCGACACAGGAAGACCAATTTATCACAAATAATATGTTCGAATAACTTGGGAATGCAAGATAGTTTTGAGATAGGTCTATAATTAGAAATATCTCCACGCTCACCTTTTTTAAAAACAAAAAATCTTTTCGAATTGACAAAGCCCCAAAAGCGTTTAGGGTAATTTTTAAGAGCGTTCTCCATATTGACTATATAGCCATTATATAAACTACTTGACATCGTAGAGAATTCATTAAAATAATTCAGGTATTTATCATAGTCGTGATGATTCTGGCTTTTTACAAAATTATTCCAGGCCCGGTTACGTCTATTTCGAAGAGATTTAAGCTCTTTCGTGTACCAAGGATGCTGGGTTTGAGCATTTTTTGAATATTTGACTGGGATTGTTCTATCCATGCAATCTTTTATTAGAAAATAAAATTTTTTAACAGCTTCTTCTAAATTGGAGAAGCTTCCAATATTTACATTCGAAAGAATAATTTCTTCGGATAGCCTTTGAAAATTTGCTTTCCGAAAGTGAAAAGAGTACGAACGATCGTACGAATCAACGTTTTCGTACAGATGTCCGCCTATGTCAATGAAAATATCCAATGGAGGATGATTTTTGTCTATGTTAGTAATGCTGGTACTAGATTTTAATACTGCAGTACTAACAGAGTCAGAAGAAAAAACTAAATCGAGAGTTCGATTATTATGATTTTTTATTCAGCTTGTTTGCTGTAAGTCCAATGATAAAATTTTGTCAAGTAATAGTAGCTCTTGTTGTGCAGAATCTTCAGATGGTATAAAGTGAGGTTCTCCCTCAGAAGGCACCCAATCTATGTGCGGCAAGTTAAAATCACCCAGTAACAAGATAGTACTGTCACAACAAGATAAGTCAAAGATGTATTCTAAAGCCTTTGATAGCTCAGAATACAGAGTGCAAAGACGATATGAGGGAATGTACGCATTTACAATATAAAGATATTTTTTTCCAAGAGATATCTTAACACAGATTATTTCTATGTTAAGAGGGAATGGAAATTATATTTTCTCAGAGGTTAGATGACTGCGGACTGCAGTAAGAACACCTTCACCAAGCGCTTTTAGGTCATTTATATGGCGGTCACTCCTATATACTGAGAACTCGTGATTAAAGAGTTCCGAGTCAAGTATACTGGCGTTAAGCCACGTTTCAGTCAAGGAGAATTTGTCATGGGAAAAGGCTTGGGAATTTAGAAAAAATGTTTTTGTTTTTGTTCGGAGCCCTCTTACATTTTGGTAGTAGAGGGACAGTCTTTGTAGTTTTTTGAAGTAGGACTGTTTTCTTTGCGGATTACTTTTCGCGGCTTAAACTCATTAGCAATTGTATTTGAAGGCCATGAGTTACTGTTGCATACCGTTTCAAAGAGACCAGCAGGAACAAGTATTTTAAATGACGAAACAAAGCTATCAGGCTTACTGATTTTTGTACATTTAATTAAGGGGCCTCTGGGAACGAGATTTGTTGATACCAAGTGATTTATGACATCGTCAACCGAAGTGCTTGGTTTCAACCGTGAAATAAAAATCGATTTCGGTTTAGGAATCGATTCAATCGAGGATATATTTTTGTTAACTGCACGAATTGAATCAGATAATGGGAAAACGGAAACGGGAGAAGTATCAACCTGAGAGGACTCGACCGACAAATTTTGAACGTCATTTGTTTAGTTTTGATGTTGGCTTCTCAAATTTGAGCGCTTAGCTCTCGGATTTGCCAACGATGAATTGTTGACACGTTTTCGCTTTGCTGTGACAGTTTTATCGTTGGATGTTTTGGAAGGGCTGGATAGAATGGACGTGGTTACAGAATCACTTATCTTTTCTGTTTTATCTAACGAGGTTTGTAAAGACTCTGTAGATGTGGAGGCATCACATGACTCACATGGGTCTGAGAAGGAAGACACAGTGGATAATGTGTGATTAAAACTCTCAAACAAGTCTTTAAAGCCTTTTGAGAGCTTTGCAATGATTCGCTCTTTCTCTTTCTTTTGTTCTTTCATCACAAATTTTACATTTCACTTCAACAGCTGTGTACATTTAAATTTGTAAGTTCCTAAGCAACGAAATTTTGTTGTTATTGTTTGCAATTCCATTAACAAAAGTCTATTATGGGCAACTTGAGTAATTGAGAGTACTGAAGGAAACTTAACTTAGAATTTTGACATTAGCTTCCGATTGCTTCCGTACATTATAGTTCAGCCTTAAGTCTGATGAGCAGTAAACAACCAGACTTAATCAAAGAGAGGAAGAACTTAATAATTATAGATCATCTCTAAGTACGGGAAATATACTGTTTTGAGTCGATTGATGATAAGTTTGTGGAAGCATTTGAAGGAACTTGCAGACCGAGGATACCTAAGATTTATTTAAATAAATTGATGGTGGATACTATTAAACACCTTAATAATTAGAGATGAGCTTAGACGTGATTTTTAATTCACGACTGTGATTGTGATTTTAATCTGTGATCGTGAATTGTGATTTCTTCCAAAATTGGTACACGAAACAATAAAAATAAATTTCGATTGATTTCGTATTAGGTTATTGCATATGTTAGATGAAACTGGGTTTTTTATGAATTTAAAAGAAAATCTGAAGTGATAATACCGGTAAGAAACATTTATTAACTTTAATGGTCTCACATTTTATTTAAAAGGCAAAACAATAAACATTACATTTAAACCTACGTGAACATGAAATGTTTGTATTTCAAAGATTTTCATATGCTTTGTAATACAAAACAAAGGAAGATAACTTAACCCATCTTCCCATCTTCAAAGTTTAAGTGCTTGTTGTGTTCGTAAGGTTTGTTTTGCAAATATTGCACGTGGCATTTTTTTTCGTCTACTGCAGCAAGCAAAATCCACAACAAAACTTTTTTTTTCTAGGTATTGGCATTGTCATTGTTATTAACACTTTAACGAAAACACAAAAAAAAATAGCGCCAATTAACCAATAAATCAAACAGCACGCAAAACGCAGCAACGTGAATGTGAACTGTGAAAAGAGCAAATAGCAAAGGAATTGATCTTAATCACATTCTGGGAATACACATTCTATTTGAAACTGATTTACAGATCGTGATTGAATGAGCGAGTGAGAATGAAACTGTGAAAAGAGCTAAGGGCAAACACAGTTTATTTGCAACTCGTTTACAGGTCGTGATTGGAATTTTTTCTTTGCAGCTCAGATTTCACAGGTCGCTCTTTTTTGCTCTTCTCTATTAATAATATAATGCATGACACATCCAGGAAAGCCATGATTTAAATTATTTGCATAGTATAATTTACAATAACTGCATGTAGAATGACTGGAATAAAAATCTCCTCAACTTAAAACACATGGTAGGGAGAGAAGACTTCTTCAGCAGCATTGTTGGGAAATATAGCCTACACGACAACACATCTGGTAACTGACTTAGGCTAATTGACTTCTTTACGGAACGAAATGCCTCCTCGAAATCCTCAACTCTATATCCATAAGGGGACATGGCGGTCTCCAGATCAAGGAACAGTCAACCAAATTGATCACATTTTAGATTTTCGAACATTACGATGGGCTAACATAAACTCGGACCCTTACCTTGCTGCAGTAAAGGTAAGAATGCGGATATCCACCACGCCACAAAAAACCAGAAATACTGTGAAAAAATGTAATGTCGAAAGACTGCAATCGCAAGAGTCAGCCAAGACCTTCGCGCAACGCGTATCCCTTAACATCTCGATTCACACCATACCACCAGCATCTAATGTCGAAGATATGGCAATGATACCAACAAGCCATTAGATCAGCCGCAAATGATGTGCTAGGTTTCTCGCGGCCACCAGCAATAAACCCCTGGTTTGATGAGAAATGCCGACAGATGCTCGCAGCCAAGAACTAGGCTAAGCTGCTGGCGAAGACGAGAGCTGCGAGTTCTGCCAAGAACACCGGCTTTTCAGAAAGAAGAAAAAAGAGCAAAAAAAAGCGCGATTGAGGATATAGAGTGGTGCCACTCCAGGAACGATGTTCGCAAGTTTTACCAAAGTGTTAAACGGCAAAGCCAAGGATACAAGGCTCGAACAGAATCCTGTCGAGATGAACAAGTAAATATGTTAGTTGAGACAGTCTTCTGAAGAGAACATTCCGCTGTCAGGCAGAACGAACCATTCAATATTTGCAAAGACAGAGAAGGAAGAGAAGACATCTTCAGCAGTATTGTAATATATTATATATACAGTAAACCGAAAAAAACTGGGACACCTATTACTCTTAAGTTTAACTTTTAATAACTCAGCCATTTTTTATACCCTATCCCATAGGGGTATATTAGTTTTGACGTTAAGTTTGTAACATAGAGAACCTCAAAGTATATGGATCGATTCAGAATCGCTAGCTGAGTCGATTAAGCCATGTCTGTCTGTCCGTCCGTCTGTGTGTCACCGATTTTTAAATTTTGAGCTAGAGTGTTGAAATTCGGTATATAGACTCTCTGGCCAACGAAGCAGAACAAGTGTAAAAATTTTTGAAATCCGCCCACTGCCACGCCCCCTTATAGAAAATAGAAGTTTTAAGCCAAACCGTAGGGAATTTCAAGATAGTGTCTGAGCAACATATTTAGACAATTATAATATCTGTATTTCTTCCATACAAAGTTTTTTGCCACGCCCATTTTTTGGGGCGTTTTTAGTAAAAAACGCTTTTTGTCCAATTTTTAAAAAGTTCGAAAAAACGTTTGATGCAAATACTTCCGTAATGATAAAAAAGACATTTTGTCTATACATCATTTTCACCTACACCCAGTTTTTGGGGGCGTTTTCTTACAAAAACCATTTTTATGCCTTACCCCAAGGCATATGCAATACAAAAACGTTGTTTTTGTCGAACCACAAAAGGTTTTGATAAACTGTCTGAACAATATGTTGCGACAATGTCATTTTCTGTATTTCATCGCCATAAAGCCTACATTTTGAGGATATTAATTTTAAGGATGGGATGGGATAGGGTATTCAATGATCCGCACAGCGGATTGTAGCCATCTCATATGTTTAATATATTGAAACAAAATAAACTACACATTATAGCATATTTTATTGCGATTTTATTAACATAAAAACATTTTATTTTCATTTTCATTATTATTTCAAAACAAAAATAAAATAAAACTAAAATATAACAAATTCATCGGCCAAAAAAACTGGGTCAGTTGTTTTACAAGGCCACTGTTGAAGTACCGTTGTTTTTTTTCTTTGTTTTCTTTATCTTCCGCTATTTTTTCAAGTTGCTTACAATTGCATATTGATGTCATCAAACTTCTTTGTGGAAAAAATGGAAAACAAACAGACGTCTCGCGATATGAAAGCGTTAATAATTGATTATTATGAAAAAAAACACAGTATTCGTGTAATTTCTTTAATCGTTAATAAACCTAAATAAAACAGTTTTCTTCATCGTGTTTCGGGAAGTGGAATGCCTTCAAAAATGACCACGGAGCAAACTAAACGAAGGAGATTAAGAATTATAAATACAAATCCAAAGGAATCAGCTGTCGCAATTTCTAAAACCTTAAAAAAAGATAAAATTACAGATGTTCATCCGCAGACGGTGCGCAATTTCCTACATAAAGAAGGTTTCAAAGCTCGCACGCCTCTCAAAAAGCCGTCTTTATCTGAAAGAAATATAAAGAAAAGTCTGGAGTATGCCAATTTGGATACATTGACATCCTGAAACGTTATATCCCCGAAACTATGGAAAAATTGCGACTACCACCAGGTGTAATATTGTTGCATGACAACGATTCAAAACACACAGCAAGAAGCCTAACAAGAGATTGGTGTGCTTGGAATAGAAAAAAGGTGTTGCCGCATCCTCCCCAAAGTCGGGATCTAAATCCAATTGAGCACCTTTGGGCATTTCTGGAAAAAGAGTTGCGAAAAAGAACAATTAGTTCCAGAGAAGAGTTAAAGACAGCGTTGTTTGAAGAATGGCAGAAAATACCATTAAATTTAACAAAAAACCTTGTCGGTTCGAAGAATAGAAGACTGCAAGAAGTTTTGAGAGCAAAAGGCAAACACACAATGTACTAAAATTTGTAAATATTGAAATTTTTTGTTACTGCCCCAGTTTTTTTTGGCCGATGAATTTGTTATATTTTAGTTTTATTTTATTTTTTTTAAATTAAAAAAATGAAAATAAAATGTTTTTATGTTACTAAATCGCAATAAAATATGCTATAATGTGTAGTTTATTTCGTTTCAATATATAAAAAAAATGGCTTTTTTCTGAATTATAAAGATGAATAAGTGGATTATGTTCATTTATGGCTCTGATAAATGTTTATAGTAATTTATTTAAATCAGTTTCAATGGTTTATTTTTTTTTTTATTTTGAAAACAAGTTTTTTTCTTACAATAATTAAAATAATAAAATAATTGTAAAAATATCGGAGAATACTGATTTCTCTTTTAAAAAAATAAAATTGGTTAAAGTTTTTTAACGATTTGCTACAGAGCGAAGTCTTTGCTTAACGAATTTCTGTGTTCTTAAAATGTTAGTCGGATGAACTCACTTGCGCATATTTGGCTGACGTTATTAGGAAAGGTCGGTGAAGAGCAGATGGGAAACTGGGGAAAATTGGTGAACACCATACCAGTTCAATTGAACAAGAGCGGGAGATAGACGTCAGTCGCTAGCTCATTTATATTTTTTTTTCTTAAAGGTCCGCATTATGTTTTTTATGTATGGTCATAATTATTTTACAATTTATTAAAAGCAAGCATTATATATAGGTATTTTTTTTAATTTAATGGTGAGATTTGCTCGTGAAACCCAAGTACATCAGATAGCAACCACGTACGGTGGTGATAAAGCGATATCCCCCCACCCATTGCAATTGGTGGTGAAACAAATCCGTTCGGTACCAAAAAAGCTGGCCAAACAATCGTGCGCATATCATGCACGATAAGTCTGATATTTATCAGTAATCATCGGCACCCAACATACACGTCCAATTCACCACATGCATATACATGCAGTGTATAATATCACATGGTAAACCTAAGGTAACCGACGGAAAATCGAAACGTACAAAAAAAAACATATGAGAAGGCTACAATCCGCTGTGCGGATCGTTGAATACCCTATCCCATCCCAGCTGTGAAACTAATATCCCCAAAAAGTGGACATGGCTTAAATACGATGGGGATTAAATAAAGAAAATGACATTGTCACAACAAATTATACTGTTCTACAAAAGACAACGTTTTTCTCCTGCATATGTTATGGTGTAGTGTATAAAAATGTTTTTATATAAAAACGCCCCCAAAAAGCAGGCGTGGGTTAAAATGGTCTATAGACAAAATGTTCATATTAATACTAACAATGATTCTGCATCAAAATTTTTTTTGAAAAATTTAAAATTTGACCGGAAAGTTTTTTTTTTACTGAAAACGGCCCCAAAAAGTGGGCGTGGCAAAAAAAATTATATAGATGGCTACGGTGTAGCCAAAAACTTCGTTTTTATAAAAAGGCGCGTGGCAGTGGGCGGATTTCAAAAATGTTTACACTTGTTCTGGTGGAACGGACAAGGATCCTATGTATCAAATTTCAATATCCTAGCTCAAAATTTAGGGCCCAAAGATCGGTGACAGACGGACGGCAGACAGACATGGCTTAATCGACTCAGCGATTCTGAGTCGATCCATATACCTTGAGGTATATGTAGCTTGATTATTTTTCTATTTCTACTATGTATCAAAACAAATATAACCCTATGGGATAGGGTAACAAAAAAAATCGGCAAGCTTATTACGAGAATTGACTGATTTGTTCGCCGAAATTTACTCATTCGACGCCGCAGAACTCGCTGGAGAAAAAATAGGATTAATCGCCACTACAGCCAATCGTAGCACCGAACCTCATCAGGGAATCCGACATCCCAGCTCCGAACTGCATTGTGAGTCTCCATCTTCAAATCGTAGATCCGCAGATCAGCAAATCGCAAATCCAAACCACGTGAACTTCAACTATCAGCTCCTAGGGGACGCTAAAGATAATTCAAATGGGAAGTAGTTGACCATTCGAAAACCTATTTTGTAACCTATTTTTGTTAACGTCCTTTACCTTAATCTTACAATTAATTTAGCTATCCGATACATACATGCGGTTGCAAATAAATTGCGACTACATTAGAAGGAAGGAATGCGGTGCACCTCATCCCCGTCACCATGCAAAGCGGTTAGAACGTATGAAAATAAATCCAAAAAGGGTTGAGTCTTGTGAAAGATATATTAGTGAAACACTTGGTACAACAATTAGTATATTTTTTTTTGCTTTGAATCGACGGGTAAATACATTAATATAATTTGTAATATAATAAGGCATATGCTACTACATAGAACAAAAACCCCATACATAGAGACATGCCAAATTATTAATATTTACATATTAAAAGTTGAAGGAATTTAATGTACTGATGTTTTCAGTAAATTTAATTTGCAAACTATGTGACTTTAATAAAATTTGAATTAAAGATACTTTGACTTTCAATGACACGTTTATTTGGTAAAATTAAGTAAAAAACATATGAGAAGGCTACAATCCGCTGTGCGGATCGTTTAATACACTATCCCATCCCACCCTTAAAATTAATATCCCCGAAATGTGAGTTTCAAAAATATGAAATATAGAAAATGACAACAAAATCTTTTATAGTTCGACAAAAAACAACGCTTTTCTCCTGCATATGCTATGGGGTAGGCTATAGAAATGGTTTTTGTAAGAAATAAAGAATATGGAGGACTAAGAATCGCTAGCTGAGATGATTTAGCCATTCTTTTGTATGTCACCAATTTTTAAGCACGGAAAATTAACTGTCTGAATAAGATATTTATTACATCATTGTCAATATTTCATCCCTTTTTAGCCACGTCTACTTTTTAGAGCTAGCGATTCTGAGTCAATCCATATACTTTGAGGTATATCTAGCGAAATTATTTCTCTATGTTAGAAACTTAATGTCAAAACGAATACACCCCTATTGGATAGGGTATAAATAATTTTCTGTACAATTTTAAAGAAATATTAATACGAACCACTTTTTAGGAGGCGTTTTCTTAACAAAACAATTTGTATACCCCACCCCGTAGAATATTCAATAGAAAATCGTTGATTTTTATCGAACCATAAATGATTTGGATGTTGTAACAAAGCCAATTCCTATATTTCATTTATTTAAGGACGGAATAGTATAGAGATTGTTTATTTTCTTATTTGCAGTTTCATTTTTATTAAATTCTCACAATCTAATAGTGTGACTTTGACAACGGAGTGAAAAAAAAAACAGATAACATCTGATGACGGATTTTGTACTGATTGTAATAGATTCAGTAATAGATTTGTCAATAAATCAATCAATTATTACATGGGTATTTATTTTTTTTAATAAGAAATCTTAATTCATGAATTCACTTTTAATCCACAGATTTGATAATTTGTGAATTATAGTACGGCTGGAACGTCTATAATCATTTTCATTCTCGCACACTTTTTGAACGTTTTCCTAGAACCTACCCCATAATAGCATATGCCGTAGGCGTACTAATTTCGAGCAAGTATAGTGAATGTATATGAGCTCTATGTTCATGACTCCAGTACAATTATTAATATTTTAAAAATACACCCACTCCCACTTTCAGAACAAAACATTCATTTTAGCCTAACTACAAGGCATTTTGATAAAGCATCTGATAAAAATAGACAATAGACAGGAATAGACAACAGGTCTGTAGCTCCAATATGCAGAGCGCGTCCGCACAGAAAAATGTCAATATTTAAAGTATTTAATCGATTTTTTTCATTTTTCATTAGAAATGAAAAACCTCCCAGACTAACAAAAGGAAAAAACCAACTGGGAAGTCTTCAAAAACGATATTAAAAATAATATTACTGGGTGTATTGTTTAGATCCCCATTGGAACTAGATGTCGCGGTTAACTCCTTTATCGATATCATTCAAAAAGCAGAATGGGCAAAGCAAAATAGGGAGCTATAGTAATTTTTTTTTTTTTTTTTCAAAACGTTATAAATTGATTTGGCTACATCAAGTACCCATGGGAAATAAAAGATATGGTTAGACAGAAATGAAAAGCTCGTAAATGACGGCACACAATATGTCTTATCCCAAGATAAGACATACACTGCCACTCATCTAAATGGGTTCAACATTTTTTTCCACCTTACTGCTAACCTCTCTTTATATATATTGCAATGACACATCTTTGTTATAACACTTACAACACTATCAGATATGTGGCGTAGCGAGCTTAATACAAGCAGCATCTACAAACAGAGGTTTGCCACAGCATATAATATGCATCCACAGGCTCATCATTTAGTGCATTTGTTAGTGGGACATAACAGAACATAGAAGTTATTAAGTCTGACATCACTAACAAAATCAATAAACAATGAATTCAACAAAAATATTATGTATTTATTAAACAAGATACAAAATTTACTTACACTTATTACGGCTCTAGCACACAGTTTCGCAGAGTGTTTTTCAAACTACTTTTACTAACATGCAGTTCAACTACATCGTTATTTTTATTGTAAACTCTACTCATGCATACCATAGTTGTGTTTATGATTAGGTACATGTAATATATTTAAACTACGCAGGTTATAGGAACCTCCCCGGGTATTAAAACCTATAGCACTTAATAGATCAGGAGCATCAATTTGTCCTGATAATAATTGGTGTAAGAAAACCATGTCACTCTTAAGTCTACGTTGAGACAAAGGCAACAGTTGCAGTAGTTTAATACGACACCTATACGGTGGCAAATTCTGTAGATCATCCCATGGAAGACCTCTCAAAGCAAATCTTATGAACTTACGTTGGACTGATTCAATTCTATTTGAATAAACTGCATAGAAGGGTCTCCAAACTTGTGAGGCATAATCCAAATGAGGGCGAACGAGACAGTTCTAAAGCGAAATGGTGACGTAAGGGTCATTAAACTCTTTTGACCACCTTTTTATAAATCCCACCATAGAGTTGGATTTATTGACGATAACGTTAATGTGTTTATTAAAATCCATTTCAGGACAAAGTAATAGTAATCTCTAAAACTGTATACACGACAAAGAGTGTGGCTAGACAGAGTATAATTAAAATCAGAGGGAGCACGTTTTCGTGAAAATTACATCTGCTGGCACTTTGTAGGGTTCAGATTCAGACCGTTTTTAAGACAAAACTAAAACTAATTAAATCGGTTTGAAGTGAAAGAGAATCGTTTAGATCTCTACGCATTTAAAAATTTTCATGTCAATAGCATATATCAATATTTTGCTATCTCGAATACAAGCTTGTACTTGTAATCGCAAGTCCTAAACCAATTTTTGTCCTAAATGACTTCCTTGAGGTACTCCAGATTCTGCAACAAAATGGTTGGACTTAGAGTCTCTAAATTTAACTTAGTAAGTTCTCAATGAGAGATATGATTGAACCCAATTAATAAATCCTGGAGGGAAACCACAGGTATGCCGTAAGTTTAAAAATTATGACGTTATGTGATAACTGGTCAAATGCTTTGGAGAAATCTGTATATATGTATGCAATCGATTTCTTTTTTATTTTCCAAACTATTGGAGCAATGATGCATAAATGTTAAGAGGTTTGTGACAGTGGATCGATTTTTAACAAAGCCATGCGGTTCTTCACAGATAAACAAAGGAAGATCAGCTTATCACAAATAATATGTTCGAATAACTTTGGAATGCAAGATAGTTTTGAAATAGGTCTATAATTACAGATATTCCCTCGCTCACCTTTTTTTAAAGACAGGCGTTATAAATGCATTTTTCCATTGAGTTGGGAATACTCCTGTGGCGAGGGAGCTTTCAAACATATACTTAAGGTATGGCAAAAAAGCAATTTTGCATTGCTTGACGACTATTGGTGGGATTCCATCGGGCCCCGCAGAATAGTCATTATTTAATAAAGAGATATACTTAAGTAGTATTTCATCTTCAAATGAAACGATACTGAAGCTTACTTGAGGGCAGTTATTGAAAAAACTAAAATAATGTTCGTCTAAGACTAGTGGGGTATCAATAAATGATTTACTGACGATTTCTGCGAATAAGTTTGATGTAATTTGCGAGCTAGATGGCTGGATATCCATCCGTTTTTCTCTTCGAATTGACAAATCCCCAAAAGCGTTTAGGGTTACTTTTAAGAGCGTTCTCCATATTGACTATATAGCCATAATATAAACTACTAGACATCGCGGACAATTCATTAAAATAATTCTGGTACTTATCATAGTCGTAATAATTTTGGCTTTTTACAAAATTATTCCAGGCCCGTTTACGTCTATTTCGAAGAGATTTAAGCTCTTTCGTGTACCAAGGATGTTGGATTTCAGCACTCGTAGAAAGTTTGATTGGGATAGTTCTATCCACGCAATCATTTATTACAAGATAGCATTTTTTAACAGCTTATTTTAAATTGGAAAAGCCGTCAATATTCACATTCGATTGAATAATTTCTTCGAATAGCCTTTGAAAGTTCGCTTTCCAAAAGTCAAAGGAGTAGATTCTAATACTGCAGTACTAACAGTGTCAGAAGAAAAAACTAAATCGAGAATTCGATTTTTAAGATTTTTTATACAGCTTGTTTGCTGTAAGTCAAATGATAAAATGTTATCAAGTAATGATAGCTCTTGTTGTGCAGACTTCTGATGGTATAAAATAAGGTTCTCCCTCCGAAGGCACCCAATCTATGTGTGTCAAGTTGAAATCGCCCAGCAACAAAATAGTACTGTCACATCAAGATAAGTCAAAGATGTATTCTAAAGCCTTTGATAGCTCACAATACAGAGTGCAAAGACGATATGAGGGAATGTACGCATCTGCAACATAAAGATATTTTTTTCCATAAGTAACCTTAACACAGATTAATTCAATATTAAGAAGAAAAGGAAATAAGATGATTGCGAACCGCAGTACGAACACCTCCTCCAAGCGCCTTTAAGTCATTCACATGGTGGTCATTCCTATATACGGAGAATTCGTGATTAAAGAGTTCCGAGTCAAGTATACCGGCGTTAAGCCACGTTTCAGTCAGGGAGAATATGCCGTGTGAAAGCGCTTGGGAATTTAGAAAAAAATGTTTGGTTTTTGTTCGGAGCCCTCTTACATTTTGGCATTAGAGGGACAGTCTGTAGAGTTTTTTGATGCAGAGCTGTTGACTCTGTGTTTAGCTCTACGTGGCTTAAACTCATTGACAATAGTGTTTAAGGGCCATGAGTTAATGTCACATACTTTCGCGAATAGATTGGGAGGTACTACTATTTTAAATGAAGAAACGAAACCATCCGGTTTGCTTATTTTAGTACACTTAATAAAAGTACCTGTTGGGGCGAGATTTGTTGAAACCAAGTGACACATCACATCTTCGGAGGAAGTACATGGTTTCAACCGTGAATCGATTTGGGTAAGGAATCGATTCAATTGTGGATAATTTTGAAGTCAATAACGGAATTAAAGTAGATGATTTATTGAGATTAGTAGGAGTAACCTAAGTCAAAGACAATCCAACCGACAAATTTGGATTCAAATTGGTTTTATTTTGTATCTGACTTCTAAAGTTAGTGCGTTTAGCTCTCGGATTAGCCGATGAGTTAGTATCACGATTT
The DNA here is from genome assembly GCA_932526625.1 of Rhingia campestris. NCBI lineage: Eukaryota > Metazoa > Arthropoda > Insecta > Diptera > Syrphidae > Rhingia > Rhingia campestris. The sequence goes on along the minus strand of OW052184.1, from coordinate 83,203,471 downwards.
TGCTTTCCTTTAGGAGCGACAACTTTATCATTGGCTACATGAGGCGGGGCAGATTGTATTAATGTTATATGTTATATATACATTGAATGACCATCAACATACGCTTAGTTGATGGAAACAAATCTAGTCTCTACTGTTATTCTCACAGGTTAGGAAGATCAACTTCATTCATATACAGGAGCATATTTTTTGGCTCAGCGGAATATGTTCAATGGCAAAACTTTACCTTATGCGTAGCTGCATAGGTTTTTAGGATTTAAAATTGTTTTACCGATAAATCTGATTGCGTTTTCTCTGTAAAATATGGGTCGCAAAAAGCTTTAAAGGAAGAAGAAGGGCAAAATAAAAGCGTTTAGAGAGATAGGCTTAAACCAACGACGCATTGCCAAAAAAAATTTACAGAAGTCAAAATCTAGTACGCAAATATTTGAGAAATATAGACACGATTGGAAAAAACATAGAATTTGGAAGTTATAGAGCCACAAAAAAGGCAATAGACGTGCAATCATCCGAACTGCTTCCAATTACCATGATTCCGTGTCAAAAATAAAGACAAAAACCCCAGTAAATTGTAGTTTGGTTACGGTAAAACGGGGAAGTAAAAGTGCTAAAAGCTTAAGGAGAAAGAAATTTAACAAAAAACCAACACTTATCGCTTCTAGCAAAGAAACTCGTCTCCAAATTTAAAAAAAAACGAGTGGTGGGTGCACGACTGGGTCGTACGCAACTTTCTCTTTCACAGCGAGTTGGGCGTCAGATCAAATAGTACGCATTTTGATTATTAATGCTAAAAATTATATAAAATGTCGAAATGTGATTATACGAACGTTTACTCCGAAATTTGAAGTAATCGGTGTCTATGTGCAAAATAATTATTTTTCGTTATTGGCCAAAACTGAAAATTCCGTTAAGTGATAGTTGGGCTAAAACTAATTATGTGGAATTGTTTAAAACTATAATAGTAGTATATATATATATTAGATTTCATTCAATTTGACATAGTAGTTTGCGGGAAATTAACAATTTTCTTTATATGGCCTGAATGACAAAATCCGTTATATTGATTGTCTCGAAAAAAAACTGGGTATGCAGTTTTGTTGGAACTAATATGCTTATTGTATATATATAAAGTTTAATCAAAATTGTTAGAGCCGTTTTCGAGAAAATTGAGGTTATATGTAATATTTATATGGCCTAGAATTATGACCAAAAGAAACTTTTTTGGATACGAAATTTTCATTACGGACAGACGGACGGAATTCCAAAAACCACTGTTAGAATCAATCAAAATCTCGAGGTCGAAAATGATCACGGAAACAAAAGTTAAAAAAACATATTGTGAAAGTCTGAGTGGCAACAAGTGATCTTTTCAGATGAAAAAAAAAGTTAAATTAAGAGGGGAAGCGATGGCTATAATTATTATTTTCATGACCTTCGAAGAGAGCAGCCATCACAGCTATGAAGTGTCATGGTGTGGTGAGCAATTTCCTTCTACGGGCCCTTTGAACTACAATTTTTTACATCAAGAATGAATGCAAATTCTTACCGTGGACATTTAAACATGAGAATGTCCTTATTCATACAGCAAAAACGTTAAAGCAGTGGATTGAGAGCCTAAATGTAAATATGCTGATGTGGTCTTCATACTCCCCTGACCTCAATATCAAAGAGAATGTGTAGGGACTTCTTTCACGTAAGGTATACGAGTCAGGGAGACAATTCGAAGACAAAAAATCATTAATACAAGCATTTAAAACGAAATTCCGCTTCAAAACTAGAACATTTTTATGATTCCATTCCAAATCGAATTTACGAATCTGTGTTGAAAAAATTGGGCAATAACTATTAGAAATTATTAATAAACATATGTGCAAAATAAATAATTATGTTACAATTACTTTTCTTGTTTAACTCCTTTTTGTTTGTTGAACCTTTTCAGATGAGCCAAAAAATTATGCTCCTTTTTAACTTTCTCTTACAAAGAGAAAGATATTGATTTCGTGAAAATTTTCGACCTCGAGATTTTGAATGATTCTAACATTACGCTAACATTACGATGATAGCAGAGCCTAAAAAAGTGGTTTTTGGAATTCCGTCCGTCGGTCCGTCTGTACGTAATGGTCTCCCCAGCCTAAACGGCTTGACCGATTTTCTTCAAACTTCGTATCCAAGCTTGTTTTGATCATTATTCTAGGCCATTTTTTTTTGTTTGCTTTTAGCCATGTTAATAACGGTACCTGTCATATAAAAATTACACATAACCTCAATTTTCTCGAAAACGGCTCTAACGATTTTGATTAAACTTTATATATACTATAACCATATTAGTTCCAACAAAACTGCATCCCAGTATTTTTTCGAGAAAATCCAAATAACGGTTTTTGTCATTTAGGCCATATAAAGAAAATTGTTAATTTCTCGCAAACAATTATGTCAAATTGAATGAAATTTAATATATATACTACAATTACAGTTTGAAGCAATTCCATATAATAAGTTTTAGCCCAACTATCACTAAACGGAATTTCAAGTTTTGCCCAATAACGGAAAATCATTATTATTCACATTGACATCGATTCCTTCAAATTTCGATTAAAAATTAAAAATTTTAAAAACCATACAGAAGGAACTTATCTTCAAAGCTTAGCCGCTGGAAAGGAATCGAATTATGCACTCTGGAAAGCAATGAGAATCATAAAACGGCTAAAAAACGAAGTGCCAAAACTTAGGGTTGCTCAAGACGATTGGGCAAAAAGCGATAGGGAAAAGTACACATGAAGACAGTAATGTATTCGAGACTACAACGATACTCCTATACTAGCAGTTGAAACAACAATAGAGGAAACAAACATGAAATTACAAAACGCTCTTAACGAGGTAAATGAATGGAAAAAAATCCTGGCGAATTGCACTTAACGAGAGCAAATCGATTCATGTAGATTTTTCGTATAAACGGACAAAACATTTACCTGTATTTCAAAATACGGTTGGAGTCTCTTATGCAAATGAAGCGAAATATCTCGGAATGACACTAGATGCAAAATTATATATGTCGTATGTGAAAAAGAAATGCGAAGAACTTAAGAATAAATACAGAGAACTGTACTGGTTGCTTGGAAAATATTCGAAGCTTAACCTTAAAAACAAGCTGCTATTACAGAAGCAAGTGTTAAAACCGGTTTGGACATATGGTATACAACTATGCGGTTGTACCAGTGAAACGTATCTAAACATTTTACAAACTTTTGAAAACAAAATGTTGAGATCATTCGTCAATGCGCCGTGGTAGGAACGAAGATCTACACATAGATCTGGGTATTCCCGCGGTTAAAGATGAAACGACAAATTTTGCACGAAAACATAAAAATGTTTATTAGGACACGTTAACACAACGGTCCTCCAAATTCTTGACGAAACAAATTTATTGCGGCGTCTTCAAAGAACCAAACCCTTGGATTTAGCACGATAATCACAAACAGCGCTAGAAATTGCGGATAAAGCAGAAACTCTCAAAGGAAAGTTACCTGCCAAACAAATATTTGAAGTATTATGAAAAAGGCGACAAGCTAAGATTATCCCTCCACTTTTTTGCCTATTCCACTTTCGATTATGTTTACATATTTAAATAATAATATTTATATTAAGCATATTGGAAAGAAAAAAAATAATCATTTTGTTGGTTTCTATCAAACTCTTGGGATGACATTTGACAGTTTTTATTTTGTCACCAGCCGAAATTCTTAAATCTTTTTACAATTTTCTCAGTATGCGTAGTTTCACATCCTAGTTTATGCAAATTTACTTTTGCACATGTTAATAATAACGCTTTAGATAAGCCACGCCAACTTTTTGGGGATGCATAACTTAAGGATGTAATGATATAGGGTATTAAGCGATACGCGGGTCGTAGCATTGTCATATATTTTCTATTACTTTTGGAAGTACAGACCAATAGATCTGTGGAAATTTCTTAAGTAAAGGATGGTCCAACCATAATGCACGGGTTAATTGTGAGTCACACCTTAACGTCAAGTTCTTTGCCCAACTTAATTTGACATTTCTTTGTTTCAGTGTTTGACAAATTCAACCATGGAGAAGTCCACGATTGAGCAGCGCGTTAAGATTGTTGAAGCCTTTTACGAAAATGGGCGTTCAAATCAAAATGCATTTCGTGCATCGTGATTTTTTTGGTCAGCATAATCGACCAAATGTGTCCACAATCAGGAGAATTGTGCGCGAATTTCAGCAAACCGGGTCTGTAGGATATGTGGAAACACCTGTGCATGCTCGCCCATGTTCTGCGGAAAACATTACTGTTGTTCGCGATAGTGTAACCTCGACTCGTCGTCGTTCCCAACAATTGAACATCTCACGACCATCACTGATGCAAATTTTTAATTAAGATTTGAATTTACACGCTTACAAGGTTTAATTGACTCAAGAGCTGAAGCCTACTGACCATTTCAAGCGTCGTCAATACTCCGAATATTGTCATATATCCTTCTATCATAATAAAAAAAACTTTTTGTTTTATTTACAATTAACATCGCGCGTTTTCGTTGGACCACCCTTTATAATAGGAGGAATTCTTTCAGTTCCAGTGGCTTTCCTACAGTCGAAATAGTTTGGGATGAATTTTGTTATTCGAAATCTAAGTTATACTTCATTTATATTTGTGCTTGTTTCAAGTTTAGTGTTGAATTTTCTGAAAATATTCAACTAAAAATTCATATGCCTCAATAAGTTCATCATTCATAAGTGTTTTTATAGCCTACCATAGGGGTATATTAGTTTTGATACATATTTGTAACATAGAATAGAAATAGAAATATTAAAACTACATATACCTAAAAGTATATGAATCGACTCAGAATCGCTAGCTGAGTCGATTAAACCATTAAACCATGTCTGTCCGTTGGTCACCGATTTTTGGGTCTTAAATTTTAAGCTAGGATATTGAAATTTGTTATATAGGATCCTTGTCCGTCAGAACAAGTGTAAAAAATTTCAAAATCCGCCCACTGCCACGCCCCTTGTTGCTACTCGCAATCACTAATATTCGTTATATTTCGCACCACAATTATTAGCAATGCAAAACCAAGGTCATCACCAAATACACACCACGGCCTGCCAATGCATTTCGCACAGCAACATCAACAAGTAGCGGTACCTGCGACCGAGATTTAAGTAAATGGTACAGGAGTCAACATCATCGACATTTCGCACAGCAACTCAACATCGGTCGGTCCCAAGTAGCGGTACCTGCGACCGAGATTTACGTGAATTGCACAGAAGTCATCATCCACCGATGTCGAGGTCGCTACCCACAAGCGAAAAATTGGAGCGACAACAAGCTGCTATCCAGTGTTGTCATTTTAGCATTTTTTATGCTAAATTTAGCATATTTGGACCGTCAATTGCATAAAAGTGTAAATAAAATATGCTATATGCAATTTAGCATATTTTCAACATTCAACATAAAAACTCATAGAGCAATAAGATCATGTCATGTTTCTATTATTTTTCGCTACAATTACGAACGCATCCATTAAAGTTTTATTTTTTTTTGCATTATTGAAAATGTGTATAACAATGTCAATTTGGCGTATCAAATGTCAAGCCTCATAAGAAAACGTTCGGTTCACTTTCAAATGTCAACTCCCGTGAATTGCTGCTCAATTTTGTTTGAAAATGCAATGAATGAAAATCCTTATCATGAATTGGCATCTTTCGCAGTTTCTTTGATGGTTTTAACATTTTCAAATGCAGAAGTGGAAAGGCTCTTTAGCAAAATGAATGTTATAAAATGCAAGCTTCGAAATAGAATGAAACCAAACATTCTTAATAGTATTTTATACATAAAATAAGGGTTAAGATTAGAGGATAAATATTGCATATCCTGCGAAATACCGAAAGATGTCAGTAATAAAATAAAAGACTCGGCAAAATATCAGGACGCTGACGAAGACTGGGAAAATGATGAACTAAGTTCTGTAATTGATGAGCTTTCTAGTAATTTAATGTAATTTTCATTACTAAAGACTGAATTTTTGTTGATTTCTTAATTAGAAGTCATTTCGTATTTATGTTTATGTTTTTAACTTTCTCTTACAAAGAGAAAGATATTGTTTTCATGAAAATTTTCGACCTCGTGATTTTGGTTGATTCTAACATTACGATGATAGCGGAACCCAAAAAAGTGGTTTCTGGAATTCCGTCCGTCGGTTCGTCGGTCCGTCTGTCCGTAATGGTCACCCCAGCCTAAACGGCTTGACCGATTTTCTTCAAATTTCGTATCCAAGTTTCTTTTGGTCATAATTCCAGGCCATTTTTTTTTTTGTTTGCTTTTAGCCATGTTATTAGCGGTACCTGTCATATCAAAATTACACATAACCTCAATATTCAATAACGGATATTGTCATTCAGGATATATAAAGAAAATTGTTAATTTCTCGCAAACTACTATGTTGAATTGAATGAAATTTAATATGTACACTACTATTATAGTTTTAAGCAATTCCACATATGTAATTAGTTGTAGCCCAACTATCACTAAACGGAATTTTCAGTTTTGGCCGATAACGAAAAATAATTATTACTCACATAGACACCGATTAGTTCAAATTTCGGAGTAAACGTTCGTATAATCACATTTCGACATTATTTATATCATTTTAAGCATTAATAATCAAAATGCGTACTATTTGATAACGCCTAACTCGCTGCGGAAGAGAAAGTTGCGTACGACCCAGTCGTGCACCCACCTCTCGTTTGTTATTTTTTTGTTCAACCTATTTTATTCTTAGTGCAATAAAGCTGTTATTGCAAAACTTTGGCATATATTGTTTTACTCCCCCATATAATTTAGCATATTTATTTTTTAATCTGGCATATTATTTTAGAAAATTTCTGGCAACACTGCTGCTATCGGTGGTGCCCTTGACACATCATCATTCATCATCGTAAGTGTCGCTCCCGAATAGCGGTAGGTGCGACCGACAACGAGAACATAGTTTTGTTCTGTAACAAACGGTAGGTGGTACCGATGAAGATGGGGTGATATATCAGTAAGCAACAAGTGCCACTGATATAAAAGGCCTGAGTTATGAGAAAAATTATTCAGTCCATTATACGTAGTCACCAGGTCAAGAGGACCGCATCGGCGTTCCTTTTGATTTAGAATAAAGTTTGTTAAATTTAATTGAATTTTGCGACTTTTTATTTAATTTGCTTTCGCTCAAATATTCGGCTAAAAAGCTAGCCGCATCATATGGTCCTTCGAGCCGGATATTTGCAAGTGTTTTTTGACATAAATTCGCATATTCGCAATCCAATTCGTACAATTAATTCAACTTGTGAACAATCGCTATTATGGCAACGAGTGAAAAAAAAACCGATGAGTCGTGTGAACCAGAATTACGGGCGCTTCGATCTCAACGTGCTGTAATTCTTGGACAACAAACCAAGGCCAGAAACTTTCTGTCCTCTAATTTGAGTTCCCTTAATCGTTTCCAGGTTGAAACCAAAATCCAGATGCTTGAGACGCAGAACAACAACTTCTTACTAGTGGTAAGAGAGATGTTCACGAGGAGACGTACTTTATCCTATGGTCAGACATGCTGAAACATCTGGATACCGTTTCCACACCAAATTTGCCAAACAACACCATCGCACCCAATAGCACCAACACTTCACATATCACATAATTCTCGCTTCAATTTGCAAAAACTAGCACTTCTATCATTTTCAGGATCATACACAAAATGGATGGATTTTTCAGACATGTTCAAATTCGCTTATTCACAATGCTTGCATCCATGAAGATGCAGCCCGAGTAATAGAATCATTGGAATGCACCAGCCAAACCTACGAAACAGCTATAGAACTTCTAAAATCCAGATACGACAACAAACGATTTTTATTTCAAGCACACATACAAGACATCTTCGAACTGCATTCCATAGTAAAACCAACGGTGGAGACTATTCGATGTATGATTGACATCATCAACATCAACCTCAGTGCGTTGAATTCAATAGCAACAACAGAACAAATTGCTGATGGATTCTTGCTGCATTTAATTTTATCGAAATTCGACAACGAATCCCAAGCCAAATGGGAAAATGAAATTGCTGCCAAACAAGATCAGAAGGCCATTAGTAAATTAACTCAAAATCTGGATTCCACATCTCTGACTATCAGTGACGACTTTGAATTCCCAACCTGGACCGATTTGTGCACCTTCATGGAGAGGCAGTGTAAAACTCTCAACATCATCGAAGCTAAATCACATCGGAACCCTATTTCAGCTACTACATCACAATCAAATCGTCAGTCGAAACCATCGCAGTAACATCACTTGACTAAGCCAAGAACGCAACAGACATGGGTCAAGAATTCGTCGTTGCCCACTACCAATTCGCCTACAACATCATCTTGTGTTTTCTGTGACCAGCCATCACACAATGCCTTCAATTGTGAAAATTTGTGAACCTATCACCGATGGACCGCTTCAAACTTACCAAGGAGTTAAGGTTGTGCCTTAATTGCTTAAGAGGACGTCATACAGTGCAACACTGCACCTCTGCAAATAAATGCCAAAAATGCGGTGACAGTCACCACACCTTGCTGCATCGGGAGCGTATTACACCTGTAATTTCTCAGACTCCAACTACTGATATCCAACAAATCGCACATTGTCAAGGTAATCCATCATCCTTATTCTCATCTACCTCTTTACAGGCACGCCATATTGACAACATCAATAGAGATGAGGGGTATGTTTTACTTGCTACTGCACTAGTCAGCCTTTCCAACGATGGAGGTACGTCTGTGGTTGGTCGAACACTTCTTGATTCATGCTCCCAACTAAATTTCATCACCGAGCACATTGCACAACACCTCAAGCTTAATCGCAGTCGCACATATCTAGACGTCAATGGGATTGGACAAGTTAGCACCATTACTTATCAACGAGCACAAATATGTGTTACATCACTGCAGAATTCGTTCAAGGTATACCGAGATGTAATCATACTTCCAGAGATCACTTCACCCCAACCAAGTCGTCATATAAGCACCAAGAAGATTCCCTCAAATACTCCACTCTCTGACCCTCGATTCAATCTCCCTGGCGCTGTTGACTGTCTTATCGGCGCAGGGATTTACTTCGATCTCCTACAAGTATCAAAAGGGGAACATCGCATCTTCGTTAGACCTCGCACCAGTTGGACCAAAATCACCTAGCATCAACTATACCTGTTTCACCACCACTATTACTCCATCCTTAGAAAAACTCCTACAACAAGTTTGGACAATCGAAGACAACAATACACCGGCGAAAAATTTCTCGATAGAAGAAGTGGAATGCGAGACATTCTTCAAATCAACAACCACACGCTGCCCATTGGCCAACAAGTTCATCGTACGATTACCATTTCGTGAGGATCGCACATCGCTCGGGAGTTCATATGAAATTGCAAAAAAAAAGGTTAGCATCAATCGAACACAAATTATATCGTTCTCCATCTTTACAGAATGATTATTGCCGCTTTATTGACGAGTACGCACGACTAGATCACATTTGCAAATTAGATGCGGCAAAGGCAATTGACGAGAATGTTAACTATATTCCTCACCATTGTGTCCTGAATCCTGACAGCTCAACAACAAAATTGCGAGTCGTCTTCGATGCATCTTGCAAAACATCATCAGGCAAATCGCTAAATGACATCTTGATGGTCGGTCCAACCCTTCAAGATCATATCTTCACTATCCTCGTTCGGTTTCGCACCCATCGTTTCGAAATAATGGCAGACATAACTCAAATGTATCGACAAATATTGGTAAGTCCTGAAGATACTAATACACAATGCATTTTGTGGCGCAATTCCAACACAAAAAAGCTCGAAAGAAGAAATCAGCAATCCAAAAAAGGGAAAGGTTAACAAATCAAGTATCCAACAACTTTCGCCATTCATCAAAGATGGACTTGTTCGAGTCGGAGGACGAATCGCAACCTCATCATTACCATACGACACAATGCACCCACCTTTGCTTCCAAAATCGCACCCATTCATCATCACCCTTATTCGACATCATCACTACAGCAATAAGCACGCTGGTCCTCAAACACTGCACAACATCTTAAGACAGCGCTTTTGGATTTTAGACGCCAAAGGAACAATTCGCAATAAACCCGTTCTAGCTCAACAAGTAATGGGAAACCTTCCATCTGACAGAGTTACACCATCTCGACCCTTTAGCAAAACAGGGTTAGACTACTGTGGACCACTTTATGTATCACATCGCATCAGAGGACGAGCACCACACAAAACATATCTCGCAATCTTCGTTTGTTTCACCACTAAAGCCGCCCACCTGGAATTAGTATCAGATCTCTCATCATCAGCTTTCGTTTTGACCCCCTTAAGCGGTTTATTGCACGCAGGGGTAAGTTCATAAAAATATATTCTGACAATGCTACTTATTTCACAGGAGCGAACCGAGAGTTGAAGGCACTACATACATTGTTCATGTCAGAACAGCACAACGAGATCATTCGCCAAGAATGTCTTCAAGATGGAATTGAATGGAGTTTTATTCCACCACGATCCCCAAACTTCGGAGGCCTCTGGGAGGCAGCTGTGAAGGTTGCCAAATACCACCTTCGTAGAATCATTGGTCAAGCTGTGCTATCGTTTGAAGAAATGACAACAGTTTGCTGCCAAATTGAGGCAGTCATGAACAGCAGACCTCTCAGTCCAATGTCCAGCGATCCCAACGACTTGACGGCCCTCACCCCAGGACATTTTTTGGTTGGAACCCCACTCATCAGCATTGCAGAACCTCGCATTGAAACTAGCAACATTAGCAATCTTAAACGATATCAGTACCTTCAATGGATCCAACAAAATTTCTGGCGAAGATGGACACATGACTACCTTCAACAACTTCAAATTCGAAAGCTATGGAACTCTTCACAACCTAACATCCACATTAACGAGCTGGTTCTGTTGAAAGAAGATAACACGCCACCTCTAAAGTGGCCAATGGGACGAATTGTTGAAGTCTACACAGGAGATGATGGCAACATACGCGTGGCTAATGTCAAAACAGCCACTGGTATCTACAAACGTGCAATCACCAAATTGTTTCCTATACCACTCGACCTTGATCCTGAAGAAGCAAACAAAGAAGTATAATGTATTGAAAGCAGGACCTTTCAAGGCGGGCAGTATGTTGCTACTCGCAATCACTAATATTCGTTATATTTCGCACCACAATTATTAGCAATGCAAAACCAAGGTCATCACCAAATACACATCACGGCCCGCCAATGCAATTCGCACAGCAACATCAACAAGTAGCGGTACCTGCGACCGAGATTTAAGTAAATGGTACAGGAGTCAACATCATCGACATTTCGCACAGCAACTCAACATCGGTCGGTCCCAAGTAGCGGTACCTGCGACCGAGATTTACGTGAATTGCACAGAAGTCATCATCCACCGATGTCGAGGTCGCTACCCACAAGCGAAAAATTGGAGCGACAACAAGCTGCTATCGGTGGTGCCCTTGACACATCATCATTCATCATCGTAAGTGTCGCTCCCGAATAGCGGTAGGTGCGACCGACAACGAGAACATAGTTTTGTTCTGTAACAAACGGTAGGTGGTACCGATGAAGATGGGGTGATATATCAGTAAGCAACAAGTGCCACTGATATAAAAGGCCTGAGTTATGAGAAAAATTATTCAGTCCATTATACGTAGTCACCAGGTCAAGAGGACCGCATCGGCGTTCCTTTTGATTTAGAATAAAGTTTGTTAAATTTAATTGAATTTTGCGAGTTTTATTTAATTTTGCTTTCGCTCAAATATTCGGCTTAAAAGCTAGCCGCATCACCCCTTTTTTTTATTAAAACCGTGTTTTTGGCCAAACGTTAGAGAATTTTGAATAAGTGTTTTTTGGGGCGTTTTCTGTAAAAAAAAAACGTTTTTCGGTTAAATTTTAAAATATTCGATGCAGAATGGTTGGTAATGATAATATAAACATTTTGTCCATAGATAATTTTAACCCACGCCCAGTTTTTGGAGGTGTTTTATTACAAAAACCATTTGTATACCCAGCCCCATAGGTACGCAGGAGAAAAACATTTATCGAAACATAAACGATTTTAGTAATCGGTATGAACAATATATTGTGACAATATAATTTTCTATATATCATTGCTATATTAATTTTAAGGATGGGATGGGATAGGGTATTCAACAATCCGCACAGCGGATTGTAGCATTCTCATATGTTTTTTTTCATAGTGGGCCTCAACCAACATGCCTCTCCAATTAGCCTGGTCCTTAGCTAATTGACTCCAGTTGCGCACTCCAAGTTGGTTGAGGTCGGTTTTTACTTGTGTGGGCCACGAAGGTGAGGTCTTCCTCTAATGCGTCCGACGTCTGACTGGGAATCGAAGACTATGCGAGCCGGAGTAATGTTGTCTATTCGTTCTACATGTCCTAGCCATATTAACGTTGACTAGGGAAATGTCGCTGTACAACGCGTAAAGTTCTATAGGATCTCCTTAGTAGTTCGAGTGAGGGCTTCACTACTAAATTACCTTCTTAGCCCGAAGAAACAGCGGTTGGTAAGAGGAATATTTTTGTTTGCAACAATTCAACAAATTTAGTTTTCGCCCAACTATCTATTACCAATAACGGAAAAACATTATTATTTACCAATTCATTTGAATTCCGGAATAAACGTTCGTATAACCACATTTTGACATTATTTATATCATTTTTAGCATCAATAATCAAAATGGATATTATTGTGTATTTTGGCCAAATTATAAAAATCGTCAATAGAATTTGACTTGGGATTTGATCTAACGACCAATTCGCTGTGGATGAGAAAGTTGCGTACGACCAAGTCGTGCATTATCTTTGAATTTGTCCGTTGCCTTTGTTATGGGAGCACCACTAAGTAAAAACACGTATACAGTGTAAGAACGTCTAACAGCACAACCACTCTTTTAGCAGAAAGCCAGTGCATTTTGTTCGGTTTATTTGTAAATTGAGCTAATCTCGATACAGTATTAGCAATATCCGGACGTGTCGCTACGGATATGTGCATAAAGACACCAATCAATTCACGATATGGATAGTTTTCCTCCAATTCACAATTCTTGACGTCATCAAAACGTATTCTAAATTCTGAAGAGTCGACACAGGATTACACTTGTCCATTAAATAGTGCTTTAGAATACCTAGTATATATCCAGTTTGCGAAAGCTCGATTGTTCGATCACCTTGATTTGTTTCCAGTTCAAGACAATATTTGGCAAGACCAAGATCTTTAATTTCGAATTCTTTTAACATGCAATCGCGAAAATTCATTATAGAGCTTCTGTCAGTTGCTGCAACTAGTATGTCATCAACGTAAACAAGCACAAGCAGCAAATTATCGCCTACATTTTTATAAAAAAGACAGGGTTTATTTTTGGTTGGTTTTAAGTCCAAACGTAAAAATTGAGTTTAAGGTACCACTGAAGTCCAGATTGACGAAATCCACAGAGAGCCTTCTGTAATCTGCATGCATTGCCACCGGTACGTATATAATCCAGCATTTCCTTTGCTCTTCGTCCTAAACTCGAATTTTTATCCTGCTTAGAAATTATCCTCTCTAGCATCTCAGGAATTCTCATAAAAACTTCTTCATCCAACGTTCCGTTTAAATAAGCTTTTACTTCTTAACAATCTGCCAAGTTTCATTTTTAATCATGCTCATAACTTCTGTCTCCAGTGCGTCCTGCCAGTCTTAACATGCATCGCTCATCAGGGCATCCTTCGTACTGATTCCCCCATACCAGATTGCGAATATGACAAGCGGTAGCTATAGCTTCAGACCAAAATGACGCACTCAAACCAGACTGCAGCAATAAACATCTAGTCATATCCAAGAGAGTTCGGTTCATACGCTCCGCTACTCCGTTTTGCTGCGGAGTATGTGGAACTGTCAGTCTCCTCTCTATTCCTTTATCGGCAAGATATATATCAAACTCTAAATTAGAATATTCAGATCCGTTGTCCGATTGCAAATATTTTGTTTTCATCCCAGTCTGCCTCTCAATAAGATTTTGATAGAGTTTAAACGCGCCAAATACACCATTTTTCTGTCTCAAGAAATTCACCTCACACCTCTAGAACTGTTGCCTATAAAGGCCACAAAATACTTCGCACGTCCCAACGATTCCACTTTGAATGGACCTACTTCGTCAGAATGCTATGAACAATTCACACGACACTTTGCCAAAGGTACAGCAGTCATCTTTCCTTTTAAGCAAATCACGCAACGTAGTAGGGTTTTCGGGCCCGGTTTCCCGGGACGGAAATGAAAGCGTTTTCATTCCCGGGACGGAAATTCATAATACCCGGGTACCCGGTTACATTTAAAATTAATAATTTTCTTTGCGAAAACGATATTTAAAATATATACATATATAAAAATCTTAGTAGCCAAGGCGTTTAAATGCCATAAAGTTTCGTCACCAGTGAATCTATGTTGTTCATGTTGAAAGTTTGTAAAGTTTTAGTTCTTGTTTTTGTGTTGACGTTCATTAGATCTGGTAAGTATATTTTTAATACTTCATTGATTGCTATTGCTATTCTCGTACATTTAAATTGCAAGTCTTATGAGATTCTTGTAAGTTATAAAATATAGCTTTTTTTATAATGCATTGACAATTCGTTACATTATGTTTTGGTTATTGTTACTTTGTAGTGCATCATGGATAAGCAGACTTCCAAAGTCGGGAATTACTTAAAAAAGACAAGTGGTTTAGTTAAACACTTAGAAAAAGTACATAAGCTAAGAATATCACAGTTAGAAGCCGAAATATATAATCCACGACCAAGCGCTTCTATTATCGACACTGACAATGTTTCTACGGTTACCAAAAATGCGTGGCAAGCAAAACGACCTAAAATTGAGCAGCAAAATATCAGTGGTTTTTTCCAGCCTACTCGTTATATTTCCGAAGTTATAGCTCGGTTGGCTGTTCAAGACAGCATATCGATCCGTGCGATCGATACATGCGATGCTATTATTTCAGTTCTACTGAATACAATCCGAAGACTTCAAACTCCCTTTTGTAGAGGAGTTTTATTCAGCACTAGAAGAAAAAAAATTAGAAAGGAGAGATGTCAGTCTTTTTTGGCCTTTGCAAATATTTACATAATCCTGACACTTATACATCAAATGACTTGCCAAATGCTTCGAAAACAAGCCTTTGAATATATGCAGAAAACATATTTACGCGCTTGTTTTCTAGCAAAATTGAATCAAGTGAAGAATATACTCTCACGTTACAAGAATCGTCAGATAATCCTACATCTTTCGAAATGCAGTTGAATGAAGCTATCAACAACGCCGCCAGACTTGTTCCAGCATCTTCCGATACAAGATGCATTAAACTAAAAAAAGGAATTCCAGGTACATATAACATATTATTTTACATACTATTTATTTAACTAACCATTTTATGAACTTATTCAAAATTTATGTTCTATTTTGTTTTTGCTATCTGTATGGAAATGGATATTATACCTGTTCATTCCTTGTCTTTTTCTGCTAATTTTTCTTACAGATATACGAGGCCACGAAAAAACGTACACCCAATTTGGATCTGCTATACAAATCCCTCGTAACAGTGAAACCAACATCTACAGAAAGCGAGAGAGTGTTTTCAATCGCTGGAAGCTTTGTGACCAAAGCAAGAAACCTGCTGTCCGATAGGTCCTTGAATGCTTTGGTATTCTTAAAGTCTTTTTTCTCCGGCAACCAGACTCGTTAATTTTTATAATAAAAAGAAAATACTGAAAAACTAGAGTTTTTTTCTAAATAACTCATTCCCGGGTACCCGGGAATTCCCGGGAATTAAAAATAATCGTTCCCGATTTCCGGGAATCAAAAAGAGACGGGAACGCGAAAACCCTACAACGTAGCAATTGATATGCACCTTTAACATCAATCGCGGGTATAACACCGATTTAAACCAGCTTTAATAAACCATTACTGTTCAAATGACCCAATCTTTCGTGCCACTTTAACAGTTCGGAGCACTCAGATCGGACAACCGCCTCTGCACAATCAGCATTTTCACGAACATGATAAAGGTCCCCTCTACTACGACCGGATCGACTCAGAATCGCTAGCTGAGCCCATTACCCGTGCCTGTCTGTCCGTCAGCCTGTCTGTAGGTCACAGATTTTTATGACTTACATTTTGAGCTAAGATAATGAAATTTGGTATATGCGATCCTTTCCTTGTCAGTGCTGTTCGAACAAGTGTACAATTTTTTAAAATGCGCCACTGCCACACCCACCTTTTAGAAAAAGTTTTTTTTTGGGTCAAACTGAAATAGTGTCTGAACAAGATATTTATTCAATATCAATATCTATATTTGGCCCATATTAAGTTCGTACAATTAAAAAAAAATATTTTAAAACTTAAAAAAAAAACTTTTGATTAAAATAATTTGATAATAATAACATGAACATTTCGTCTATATAGTATCATTTTAACCGACGCCAAATTTTTGGTGGCATTTTCCTAAAAAAAAACATTTGGTTTTGAAAATTTGTACACTTGTTCTGTAGGCACGGACAAGGATTCCATATACCAAATTTGATTATCCTAGCACAAATCCTAAAAATCGGCGACGAACGGGCGAACGGACAGATAGCTAGCGAGACTGAGATCTTTTGCAGATAAAATGGGAGAGGGTATCTCTCTCATTTGCGTTCCCACAACTGCGGCATTGGAGGTTGTATGGGATCCCTAGCTTGGCCGCATGGTCTCCTATTCAGTGCCCCGTGACTATCGCCGCAATTCTTGCGATATCTGAGCAGGTTCTAGTAGGTCGTTTGTTCTGCTCTTGTCGTAGGTAGGCCATATCTTCCTCGATATGACACAATTTGTTAACCGTATCCATTTGGAGTCCGCCTTCCTCAGAAAGTATGAGTGGATTTGTCCCTTAACCGCACCTAGCTTAATATGGACCCCTGCCTCAAGTGAGCCGTGTAGAGAAAAGTCTTGCCTGACCAACGCGCAGACGAGCGCGCGTTTCCTCCAATGTCACCGTGTCCTGGGACCCAGAGAAGTGTGACCCTGAAGCGTTCGCTCAGGCGGGCAAGTTCGCTCCGGCATTCCTGTACCGAGTTAATGGCCTTAATGGCAGTTTGACTACCTATAAAGAAAACAATATTTAACTTTTATTTAACTTTGTGTCATGGCCCACTTGCGTGCAAGCCTCTTGGATAGCCTGTAGTTCCTGCTGGCTGATATTTTTAGTTATCTTGAGTAGACCCGGACCCCGTGGGTGTAGACGACCGTGTCCAAATCCCTTACTACTTCGTTCCTCTTCCATTGAGCTCTGGTAGGAAAGCCTACGTGGAAGCATCAAGTAACATTAATAACCATTTTTGGTTTCGGCTTTATTGCTTTGTTTGCTTGACGTAAAACAATAATCGTCAAATCGTAGACGATTATTGAGCGATTGCTTATGTGGTCTCGTCTTGCACCATTTTGTATGTTGTAAAGCAACTAAAGCAAAAATCATGATTTTTAAGCTATCAATAGCCCTTTTATGTTTTTAATTGTTACAGACCATTATTACGATCAAATTACGGCATTTAAAATTAATTTTGATTTAAAATGTCGCACGTTGAAAACAAAAGTGGCTCTAAAAAAAAAAAACTTTTTTTAAAATTTCTTTAAAATTTTATAGAAAACAGTTTTTTAAGAAAACGCCCGTAAAAGTGGGCGTGATAAAAAACTTTTTACACTCGTTCAGCTGGGAGCAACAAGAGTTGGTAACGTACGGACGGACAGACATGGCTAAATCGACTCAGCTAGCGATTCTGAATCGAACCATACTTTAATCTAGCTAAATTATTTATCTATGTTGCAAACTATGTATCAAAACGTATATATCCCTAAAATAAACAAATGTATTTAATTACAGTTTATATGACATCTAACGAATAGTTTGAGAAATACTTACTACGGTTTCAGAACTACTAACTACGGTTTGAGAGAACCTGAAATATTGATTGGCGATACTATAGGTGTCGAGATACGTGAAGCAAATTGATGACGATCTCGCTCACGACTACTAATTTTACTTTTAATGACAATCGTATTAAAATTTACGGTGCTGATTTCTCGATGAGCGGGTTGCTTTTAAATTAGCTTAAGTTGTCATGCTGATCAATTCTTGCTATTGTGTAGTCATCATTTACTGAATGTGCAGGTTACACAATTTTGTTATTGATCGAAACTCGTTAAAGTTTTCGACAACGGTGGCGTTAATGACGGTCGGACTGTTTCGGATTAAGATGTAGGTTGCCATGGGAGTCATGGATGAAAATGTTTTTTTCTTTCTTTCAGATACAGCATCTGTTGGTCGTTTACCCACCCTTCAAAATGCCACTGTATCCAAGTTCGATGATGGTGAAGCATTATTTGAAACCATTTCAGGATGGGTAATGATGTAAAGCTTACCGATGACATGTTGGCGACAAACACTTGGAACGAATGGATGTGCGGTTGGTCCAGAAAGTCACACAATACCATTGTTTCGATTTGAGGAATTTGAGTTGATTTAAGTTGGAGTGAAGTTGCGTTTGATGGAAGTAATAGCATTGATAGGCGAAAGCGTATCTGCTATTATAGTCTTTACTAAGTAAATGTATAGACAATGTTGGTGAAAAATGGGGTTCGAGTTCGTCTTGGTGTTACTTTGTTGTTCTTGGTGGTGAATGCGGAGATAAGCAAGACGTCGGAGCAAGAAAGTCGTGGAGTTGGAAGGACAAAAAAATACTTAATAGTGTTTTTTCTTTTAATATTTTATCACTTAAGCTTGTGTTTTATTTAGTTTTAAAATTGTTTTCAGTTTTAGATATGTAATAAAACGCGGCCTTCCTTTATTTATACTTACTTTCGATAGAACAGAAAGTTTGAACAAAATTTATGAAATAAAAACATTACTTAATATTGTTGTAAAAATAGAGCCTATGCGTAAGGATTCCAAACTAGTTCCCCAGTGCAAGCGCTGCGCTGCCAAGGATACAATCATACGCAAAGCTATTGTCAAAAAGAACCGCGGTGTGTAAAATGTGCCGGAAATCATCTGACGGTAGATTGTATGTCAGATAAGAAAACTCTTGCTATCTGCATTAACTGTAAAGGCAATCATCCGGCAAATTATCGCGGCTGCGAAGTAGCTTAAGAGTTGCAAAAAAGACGGACGAAATTTAATAGTATTAATTCACAGAAATTTAATTTAAACAAGCAAAAGACCAAAATTCCGATTAAAAATATGTCGAAGACAAAGCAGGCCATAATCGAAAAACCTAAATTTTCACAAACTACGCGGCCATCAGATATCCGTTCGGATCTTGTACATCCAAAACCAAATGTACAAACGTATGCTCAAGCTACAGTATCCAATAATGCCCAAAAAAATATCTCACCTGACCCAGTTTCAAATGAATTTTCGATTATTCTTTCAAAACTTGAGGAACAAAGCAAAACGAATAAACTTATTTTTGACAGGCTCGTTAAGCTCGAAATAGTATTCGCAATAGAAGTACCCCACCTTTGACATGAATAGATTGCTTAAAATTCTTACGTGGAATGCCAATGGCCTTTGGCAAAAACTTGGAGAACTTGAATTATTTATGCAGGAAAAAGATATAGACATCTGTTTAATATCCGAAACTCACGCAAAGAGTAATTCGAACTTAAAAATTAAGAGGTGGAGCCTCATTATGTATAAAAGAGTCTATCAAACATTCGATTGATCTTAAACTAGAAATCGAAACAATGCAAGTTAGCTCTATAAAAGTCAAAAGCAGACAATCCTTTCTGAAGAAAATTGACTTTGAAAACTTGCTTAATTCCCTTGGACAACGTTTTGTCATCGGAGGGGACTTTAATGCAAAACATACATTCTGGGGATCTAGATGCATATCACAGAAAGGTAGGATGCTTTATGATGTAGGTAGAAAGTACAATACCGAATTTCATTCTACGGGAAAACCAACTTACTGGCCATCGGATGTTAGAAAAATCGGATTTGATCGATTTTTTCATTGTAAAAGGTCTGCCGTCCAATCGAATCAAAGTTGAAGAATGCTTTAATCTTTCCTCTGATCATTCCCCAGTCATTTTAACAACGAGCGAGTCACTGATTATAAATGAAGAACCACCCAGATTAACAAACGGGAAAACCAACTGGGAAGGTTTCAAAAACGATATTGAAAATAATATCCGACTGGGTGTATCGCTTAGAACCCCATTGGAACTCGAAGTCGCTGTTGACTCATTTATCGGTACCATCCAAAAAGCAGCATGGAATAATACTCCTCAACAGAACAAAATTGTGAGCTATAGTAAAATTAAGTACCCCCGAGAAATACAAGATTTAGTAAGACAAAAAAGAAAAGCTCGTAAAAGATGGCACCAAACTCGTGCCCCGCAAGATAAAACACATCTCAATCGGTTGAGTAATTTGCTAACAAATTCGATTTAAAGTTTAAAAAACCATGCAGTAGAAACTTATCTGCAAAGCCTAACCGCTGGAAAGGAATCGAATTATTCGCTCTGGAAAGCAATTAGAGTCATAAAGCGGCCGCTGTGCCGCCAATTAGGGTAACTCAAGACGTTTGGGCAAAAAGCAATAAGGAAAAAGCTGACGTTTTTGCCTCACATCTTGAGGAAATATTTAAGCCATTTGATGGTCCAGCGCAAAATGAAAACATTAATATATTCGAGAGTACAACCGATAATAACATAGTAAGATATGCAAGTATTGCCGAGCTTAAACGTGAAATACAGAAACTAAAGCCTTAAAAAGCTCCGGGTTTTGACCTGATTACAGGAGAACTTCTTAAAATGTTGCCTCGGAAAGCATTAACTAAGCTTCTTTTTACTATAAATGCAGCAATCAGATTAGAATACATACCAAGACAGTGGAAATTCGCGGAAGTGATTATGGTTCTAAAACCAGGAAAATCACCGAATGAAATTAAATCTTACAGGCCTATTTCACTTCTTCCAATAATTTCAAAAGTTTTTGACCGGATATTACTCGGTCTCTTACACCCCATAATTGAACAGAAACGTCTTTTACCTGACCAAATTGATGGGTTTAGAAGTAAACATTCAACGGTGGACCAAGTACATGGAATTACAGATGTAATTGATAAAGCTTTCGAAGAAAAGAAAATTTGTTCAGCCGTATTTCTTGACGTGTCGCAAGCTTTTGACAAGGTGTGGCACTAAGGCCTTACTTATAAACTAAGTCAAGTTTTGCCAGAACAATTATATAAAATCCTCATGTCGTATCTTGAGCATAGACTCTTCCGTGTGAAACTTGAAAGCGAATATTCCGAGTTCAAAGAAATAATGGCGGGTGTACCGCAAGGAAGCGTCCTTGGACCAATCCTGTACCTCCTATTCACTCGTGATATCCCACAAACGATACAATATTAGCAACGTTTG
This sequence comes from Rhingia campestris, assembly GCA_932526625.1. NCBI lineage: Eukaryota > Metazoa > Arthropoda > Insecta > Diptera > Syrphidae > Rhingia > Rhingia campestris. The sequence goes on along the minus strand of OW052184.1, from coordinate 83,181,903 downwards.
CTGACGATACTGCTATACTAGCAGTTGGCACAACAATAGAGGAATCAAATATCAAATTACAAAACGCTTTTAACGAGGTTAATGGACTAAATCCTGGCGGATTGCACTTAATGAGAGCAAATCGATCCATGTTGATTTTTCGTATAAACGGACAAACAATTTGCCTGTATTTCTAAATACGGTTCGAGTCCCGTTTGCAAATGAAGCGAAATATCTCGGTATGACACTCGATGCAAAATTAAAATGGAAGTCGCATGTAAAAAAGAAATGCGAAGAACTTAAGAATAAATACAGAGAACTGTACTGGTTGCTCGGAAAGTATTCGAAGCTTAATCTTGATAAAAAGCTGCTATTATACAAGCAAGTGCTAAAACCGGTTTGGACATATAGTATACAACTATGGGGTTGTAACAGTGAAACGAATCTAAACATTTTACAAACTTTTGAAAACAAAATGTTAAGATCATTCGTCAATGCGACGTGGTACGTAAGGAGGGAAGATCTACGCAGAGATCTGGGTATTCCCGCGGTTAAAGATGAAACAAAAAAATTTACACGAAAACATAAAAAACGTTTACTAGGACACGTTAACACAACAGTCCTTCAAATTCTTGACGAAACAAATATATTGAAGAGTCTTCAAAGAACTAAACCCTTAGATTTGGCCCGATAATAACAAACCGCGCTATAAATTGCGGAAAAAGCAGGAACTCTCAAAGGAATGTTACCTGCCAAACATATTATATACTCGTGATAAAAAAATTGCTGGATAAGTCGAATACTTAGATGCAATAGAAATACAAAATGGGTGGTGGTTTTAGTGAGTAAAAATCTCACACTACTTTGGGCACGTGCTCATCGTGTCCTATGACGGTTTCCACCAGACCACAAAAAAAAAAATTAATGCTAAGCCCATTTTTTGCCGCTTCCTTTTCTATACTAGCAAACGTGGCTATGACATCACGTTGAGTCCTACCAATGATGTCAATATCGTCGGCGTTTGCTAGTAGTTGCACCGATTTTTGGAAAATTGTGCCTCTGGTGTTGGTTCGGGAGTTTTGCACAATCCTCTCAAGAATCAAATTGAAGAAGCCACATGACAGCGCATCGCCTTGCCTAAATCCTTTTTTGGTATCGAATGTGTCGGTGAGGTCGTTTCCGACCCTGATGGTGCAGCGAGAATTCTCCATCGTCATCCTACACAAACGGAGGAGTTTGGGCGGTATATCAAAACTAGACATGGCTCTGTATAGTTCGTCTCTATAAATGCTGTCGTATGCGGCTTTGAAATCGGTCGGGTGGTTGGCAGTTTTCGCTGTAGTTGCCAATATTAAATGGTTCGTTCTGCCTGACAGCGGAATGTTATTCGTCATCGCCGTTTAACAGTCTGCAGAAGTGGTTTTTCCATATCCTCCGCATCGACTGTGTCTCAACTACGATATTTCCTTGTTCATCTCGACAGGATTCTGTTCGAGCCTTGTATCCTTGGCTTTGACGTTTTACACTTTGGTAAAACTTGCGAACATCGTTCCTGGAGTGGCACCTCTCTATATCCTCCATCGCGCGCTTTTCTTGCTCTTTTTTCTTCTTTCTGAAAAGCCGATGTTCTTCCCTCTTCTTTGCCTATAGAGCTCAATGGCAGCTCTCGTCTTCACCTGCAGCTTAGCCTTGTAGGCCGCGTTCTTGGCTGCGATCATCTGTCGGCATTCCTCATCAAACCAGGTGTTTCTTGCTGGTGGCCGCGAGAAACCTAGCACATTAGTTGCGGCTGATCTAATGGCTTGTTGGCATCGTTGCCATTGTTCTTCAACATTAGATGCTGGTGGTATGTTGTGAGTCGAGAGGTTAAGGGATACGCGTTGCGCGAAGGTCTTGGCGGTCTCTGGCAATTGCAGTCTTTCGACATTTAATTTTTTCACAGTTTTTCTGTTTTTTTGTCTATCGCAATGTGATCAATTTGGTTGACTGTACGTTGATCTGGAGACCGCCATGTATCTTGTGGATATCGAGGTGAGGAAACCGTGTGCTGGCTATAGTGGCATTTCGTTCCGTAGCGAAGTCAATTAGCCGAAGTCCGTTACCAGACGTATTGTCGTGTAGGCTATATTTTCCGACAGTACTGCTAAAGATGTCTTCTCTTCCTACCTTTGCGTTAAAATCTCCCAGCACGATTTTAACATCGTACTTTGGTAGTCGCTCATAGGTTTTGTCGAGGAGCTCGTAGAAGCAATCCTTAGTTATATCATCTTTTTCCTCCGTCGGAGCATGAGCGCATATAAGGCTTATGTTGGCGAATTTGGCCTTGATGCGGATTGTTACAATGCGTTCGCTAATGTCCTGAAAACATAAGACTTCTTGCCTAAGTCTGGCACCTATAACAAATCCGCATCCAAATAGTCGCTGTTTCTGCTCACTATAACACGGTCCATAGTAGATGTCACAGTTTTTCATCCTCTTTTTGCCCGGCCCATCCCATAGTATTTCCTGGATGGCAGTAATGTCTGCTTTGTAGCAGTTTAGGGCTTCCGCTAGTTGTTCGCCCGCAACTCTCCTGTTTAATGTTCTCACATTCCAGGTGCAGATACGAACGTCGTTGTCCTTTTTTCGTTTAGCATGGTCGTCAACAATAATATCAGTCCTTTCCGAGGCTATTGGTTGCTTCGTAACAATAGTTTTTTCCGTGGATGGGTAGTTAACCCAAAGCACAACCCCCAACCTGGAACGCCAGGCCCTTGTTTTGACCCTAGGACAGCGGGCCGGAAAAATACCGATGTCAGTAGCCCATTGTTGGGGTATGAGCGCTGCCGTTGACCCATTGAGGGCTCCTCCGCCACCAACTCTTTTCCAATACCCTGGCTCAGTATTGGAAATCCCTATAGACCTGGTTTTCAAATATGTCGAAGCAGCTCACATAGGGATTTCACTACCAGTTCGATCAAACTGGAGATGTAGGCGCCACCGTTGACTCCATCTAGGGAATTCCTCCGCTACCGCCTGAGAGTGAGTGCCTTAGTGAGAGGACACTCCTCCCCCTCTCTCGTTTGCTGACACCAACGACCTTCCACAGGGGTTTAATACCCCATCTCCAGTCGAGGTACTAGGCACCCACCAGTAACCATCACTATCCTTAAGCACCGGTTAATGACTAATATTTAAAAAAAAAATAGCCAAATCAGTGCAGCCATTCTCCGATTTTAGATAAATCAAAGAAGTTGGCGTGGTCAATTTTTCATTCCGAAAAACCTAAGTTGTGTTATGACGAAATCTAATCCTGATCGTTAATTTCTGCCTTGATCTGCTAGTTCCTGCGTTGGGGTCAAGCTAATGTCATCTGGCAACCCAAGGGAAAAATCCCTTGCGGATAAGATGGCAGAAGTGACGGCCTCTGCTATGGGCATAAGTCTGGACACCTCATGTGATACCGTGGTGACTCCATCGGTCGCCGCGGTCCGATCCAGTACCGTTGCAGGGTTTCGGCTGGTAACCCAAGGGAGAAATCTCTAGTGGATAAGTCGACGACGGCAACGACTACAGCAATGGAAATGGATCTGGACAATTCGAACGCTACCGCAGAATCCGTTAATATCACCAACGAAACTTGTCTCAACACGACCGTGAGACACATACGGGGGGACGCAGACACAATCTCTCTAGCTTCGGGGCTTAGCGGCATCAGCAGGAGAAACGCGAAACGTGCTGTTAGACACTTACATAACATCGCACCGGAAAGTCGTCGCAAGCAACACCGTCGCGAGCTTGCAAGAGCGCTTGCTTCGTTAGGACTGCCTCCCCCACGGATGTTCGCGAAACATTAGCTGTTAAAAACACTTGCAAGCTTGCAAGAGCGCTTGCTTCTTTAGGACTGCCTCCCCTACGGATGTTCGCGAAACATTAGCTGTTAAAAACACCGGAAACCATGAGGCAAGACCGGCCACCCTAGTAGGCGATCCTGTAACCGGCTAGCACAACAAACGGCAACAGAATGGCAAAACCGGCATCTCCAAAGGACGATCCCAAAGCATCGTTGGGTCTACCCACGATCGCCGTGGGAGGTTCAGCTGGAGCGGCGGGTGTCGCCAACTGGAAGTCGAAATGTGACCAATTTGCAGCAAGACGACCGTCGAATCCGGCCAATCTGTTGGTAGATTCCGCGACACCCGGGGGTTCACCCGCAGCTGTCGATCCATTATCAACCAGATTGGCGGGAGCTGATGATCGGCAAGCGAGTACCAGCAAATCGACTACTGAAAGACCACCACAGGGTGCAGTCAAATATCAGCGGGTCCCCACAATATGTGACCCCCAAAAGAACCCGCTTCGCCGCACATAATGCTGTCCCAGCTAGTGAGGAACATCTGCGTGTTGCGGTAATCGACAGGTCTAATCCAGAGCTTCGTCTGACTGAGGAGCAATAGCGACTGGTGCACAACAACCTACTGCTGTGCCTCAGCACCTCCTTGGCAACAGACACAAATAATGCCCCAACCTTCGGCAAAATGGTACACTATAGGTTATGTTGTGCGACAATAACTGGACCCTTCAGTGGCTCAAAACACAGGGTGAGAAGATGACGAACGCTTGGCCGGGAGCCAACCTAACTCTGCTAGAGCACAAAAATCTACCATCTGCTCCTAGGGGCAGGATTTTTATTCCTGCTAACTCTAATGTAGGTAATCCAACTAAACCTGCATCACAGTAGGTCGGCCAGTTCCAACCTGCTCCTCCATGTAGCCAGATTCCACGTCTACATTGCCATGGATCTCTAAAGGGGTAATTTGTGGACTAAAATCCGAATCATTTAACTTCTATTACAACAAAAGCACCAACGGTAAGTGCCGTAGCTGGCTAGGAAAAACCTTAACTTATTTTTTCTAGCCCAATTCAGCAGTGATGATCTTTCGACGGTAGTGTTGGAGAGGAAAGATTCAACCCCGTTGCTTCTCTGTTCAGCCTACCTACCCTTCTCAGTAGCACCCCTCCTGCCAACACTATCAAAGACTTAGTCCGGCATAGTGAAATGAAAAGATGGGACTTAATAATTGGATGCGACGCCAACGCCCACCACTCAAGCTGGGGCAGTAGTGATATAAATACCAGAGGTGAGTCTCTTTTTCAATAAAACATAGCCTCTTAATACATAATCGTGGAAGTGAACCCACTTTCATTATAAAAAAATAGAAGGGAAGTCCTAGACTTTAGAACTTAACGCTTTCCTCCAATTCAAATACTCTAACAATTTCCGGTTGGAAAGTGTCAAGCCAACCTAGCTTCTCTGAACATAGAATAATACAATTTTCCCTAGCTGGAAAAATGGTCAACCCTATCCCTCTTCGCAATCCCAGAAATACCAACTGGAATCTTTCCGCTAAACAAATTTCAAAACACGCCTTCAATGGTGTCGCAACTGACCCGAATGATATTGATACAAAGTGCACGAAATCGTCGCGGTTTTTAACAATGCCTTCAACATATCTTGTCCAATACTCAAATGTAAGAAAAACAAGAGACAAAGTCATTGGTGGTCCAAAGAACTTGCCAATCGACATAAGGAATCGAGGGAACTCTTTAAGACGGCAAAGAGGACAAATAATGTTACTGACTGGAACCTCTACAAAATCAGTCTAAGCAGATTCAAAAAAGATATAAGAACAGCTAAAAGGAAAGCCTGGAGAGACTTCTGCAACAGTATTGAAGATAACAACGAATCTGCAAGATTAAGAAAGATACTGTCAAAAGAAACACGCATTCCGCACGCATGTACAGAATCTAACGCTGAGACACTAGATCTGCTCCTAAATACTCACTTTCCAAATTGTAATAAAGTAGGGGACACTAACAATAATCTTGACATTAGAGTATCGAACCACCTACCTGGTGACAATCACATCATTAACAGCATTATATGCAAGGAAAAAATTACATGGGCAATTAACCCTTTTGAACCCAACAAAACAGCAGGCCACGATGGTATAACCCCCATGATGCTACAAAAAACTGCCAACTACATTATGCCAATATTAATAAATACATTCCGTGAATGCTTAAAGCTAAATTACCTTCCCAAAGCGTGGATGTGATATCCATACCAAAAGCAGGGAAATGCAGTCACACAATCGCGAGAGATTACAGTCCAATCAGCCTATCCTCATTTCTATTGAAGACACTGGAAAGACTTCTAGACATTCAAATCCGTATACTTGTATCCAGGCTACCCATCCCCAAACCAACATGCCTATATCAAAGGCAAATCGTTAGAAACTGCCCTGCATGAGGCAGTTCAAAAAATAGAAAAATCACTATATCATAAGGAATATACACTAGCAGCCTTCCTAGACATAGAAGGAGCCTTCAACAATGTAAAAACGGAAGCAATCGAGAAGGCACTTAAAAAACTGGTCATTAGTGACTGGATCATAACCATGCTTAAAAAACGCACCATATCATCCTCACTGGGTGATTGTACCAAAAGAATAATAACGACGAGAGGTACTCCTCAGGGGGGTGTTCTCTCTCCATTTCTCTGGCTACTGGTCAACGAAGCATTGAGGAGATTAGAAACCACAGCAATAAAAACAGTTTCTTATGCAGATGATGTGGTTCTCATGGCATGTGGGAAATTCCCATCGACTCTAAGCGCAATTATGCAAACAAGCCTAAACATACTCAACAGTTTGTCAGAACCCTGCGGGTGTGTAAATCCAAAGAAAACTGAATTAGTCGTCTTCACTAACAAGAGATCAATCACAGAGTTTGCGACACCGACTCTGGGGGGTCCACTCCTCCACTGTCAGGTAGTGCCTTGGGGTGATACTTGATAGCAAGTTAATCTGAAACCTAAACATTCGAATCTGTGGTAAGAAATGGGGTCCCTCCCCGAAGGTTACGAAATGGCTATACACAGCTGTCGTTAGACCTATTCTCACCTATGGTTGCTTTGTCTGGTGGGACTCAGTTAAAAAAACGAAACACATGACTGCACAGACAAAGGTTCAAAGAACAGCATGTGTATTCATAATAGTAGCTATGCGCACCAGCCCCACAGCAGGTTTGGAAACAATTCTAAATCTCCCCCCAATCGACCTACAGTTGATTTACACAGCAGCGAAAAGCGCAGCACGCCTCAAAGAAACGGGCAACCTTTGTATCAAAACATTTGGCCACAGCACAATACTGAAGTTGGTAGAATATGAGAATGGGACATCTGACTACACCATCCCGTATCACGACTTCGATACTAAATACTCAATCAGAATACCTAGTAGAGACGAATGGTCATCTAACAATATGGTATCCAATAACGAAATAGCTGTCTACACTGATGGATCTAAAATGGAAGTAGGAGTGGGCTCGGGGGTCCACTCCTATAGAATAGGGTTAAACATATCCATTCGATTGGCAAACTCGTGCAGTGTTTTCCAACCAGAGATCCTAGCCATACTCGTAGCTGCCGAATCGGCTAGGATTTGGACATATCACAAGAGGATATCTCCATTAACGTAGATAGCCAAGCGGCCATAAAAGTTCTGGCATCCAACATAATAAAATCACGAGTAGTTTGACGATTCCGCTAAGAGCTAAAGACTCTTTGTAACCAGAACAAATAATCTGGGTGCCAGAACATAGTAACATCCCAGGAAACGAAAAAGCAGTCGAGCTAGCCAGATTAGGATCGTCCACCTGTATCTCCTTATGTGACAACAGGGTTAGACCCCCATTTGCTTTCAAAAAAGAGAAAATAACCAGATTCACGCAAAGTGAATCAAAATCTAGGTGGCAAAACATTAACACCTGCAGACATACTAAAGACCTTTGGCCGGAACTTAGCGATAGTAAATCCAACAAGCTTATAGCTCTCACTTTGCAGGAAGTGCGGAGACCCGGACGTCGAGGAGGACATCGTCCACCTATTATGTCACTGCCAGGCGATCAGCAACAGCCGTAATAAACTCCTCGGTGGCTTCTACTAAGAGGACTTGACGGAGCTAGCTACAACACCTACAGCACGGATCGTCAGCTTCTGCTGCAAGTCGGGTTGGAGCAAATATTTCTTTGAAGCTAATGCAGCAGCACAAATAACCTAAGAGTCTTTTCCCAACTGTTTCTCATTTAAGATAAAAAAAACGGTACAGATTGAAGGTTAAGACATTGAATGCAATATGAGTTTTAAGTAATTGTAAATTGCAGTTAATTGTTGTAAATGGAATCCTTCAAAACAACTTTTGAATGCGTATAAATAATAATGTTTGTTTCTATGGGGATAGATTAGGGGTAATGGGATAGGGTATAACTTTCCCATTAGGGGGTTAAATTAGTTTTGATACATAGTTTGTAACATCAAGAAATAATTTAGCTAGATATACCTCAAAGTATATGGATCGACTCAGAATCGCTAGCTGAGTCGATTGAGCCATGTCTGTCCGTCCGTCCGTCCATCTGTATGTCACCGATTTTTGTGCCTTAAAATTTGTGCTAGGAGAATGAAATTTGGTATATAGGATTCTTGTGCAGTGGAGCAAAACAAGTGTAAATTTGTTTGAAATCCGCCCACTGCCACGCGCCCCCTTTTTAGAAAAACGTAGTTTTTGGCTTAACCGTAAAGATTTTTGAAAAAGTATCTGAACAGCATATTTACAGAATCTCAATATCTATATTTCATCCATATAAAGTTTTTTGCCACGCCCACTTTTTGGGGGTGTTTTAAGTACAAGAACGTTTTTCGGTACATTTTTAAAATATTTGAAAAAAAACCTTTGATGCAGGATCATTGGTTATGATAATATAAACATTTCGTCCTTAGATCATTTTAACCCACGCCCACTTTTTGAGGGCGTTTTCTACAAAAACCGTTTGTATACCGTACCTCATAGCATATGCAGGAGAAAAGCGATGTTTTTTGTCAAAAAATGGGATGGGATAGGGTATTCAACGATCCACACAGCGGATTTTATCATTCTCATATGTTTATACCCTATCCCATAGGGGTATATTAGTTTTGATACATAGTTTGTAGCATAGAGAAATAATTTAGCTAGATATACATTAAAGTATATGGATCGACCCAGAATCGCTAGCTGAGTCGATTAAGCCATGTCTGTCCGTCCGTCCGTCCGTCCGTCCGTACATCACCAGTTTTTGGGCCTTCAATTTTGAGCTAGAAAGATGTAATTTGTACACTTGGTACACGCACATCAGGGTGCGTTCGCTGGTAATCGGATTTATTTTATAACATTGCCGTCCTCCTTAACTTGTTCGTCCCGAACAAGTGTATCCTCAGTTTAACATTTGTAACGATGTAACCGATCCAGATGGCATGCTTTTAATTTTCCACGTAATCCTCTCTGTATACGGTAGACAACGTCGTTTCGGCAGAAGCTTCGGCAATATTTCATTTTTACGTAGCCACAGGCTATTTTTATATAGCCACACTAGATCTCCTTCTTGAAATACAGTTCCTGTTGCTCTGATATCGTACCTGGTTTTCAAACGAGCGCTGGCTAGTCTTATTCATGTACTGGTTCTTCCGTATCTCGGAGTCTTTCCAGTAGATCGTCAATGTAGTCATCTTCAGTTGTTGGCTTTACCGTTGGGGATCCGAACATTACTTCTCTAGGGAACCTTAATGCTCTCCTAAATAAGACTTCACATTAAGAATGTCCAGTAGTGCTATGCACCGCGCTTCGGTACGCCATCAGAAACAAGGGAATGCAACGATCCCAGTTTCGTTGATTGTCGTCTACCAAATTGGGGAGGTGTTCTTTCAAGGTTCGTTTAAATTGTTCCACCATTCCGCCTGACTGTGTATGAATCGCTCTCATTCTGGAATACCCTGGACTCAAAGTTTCTACCTTAATCAGAATGTAGTTCCAATGGTGCTCCGAATCTGCAAACCTACCCAGTTGCCCACGATCTGTTTTCGCTACGGCGTTAAGTATGGGCTTTTTAATGTTTTTTTTAATTTAAGGAGTTCAGCACTCAAAATAGCTAGGCGAACAGTTGATTTGCTGGCAGTTATCCCCGCTTTTTCTTTCATTTTGATGGTGGAGAGAGCTGTCTTGAGTTGTTTAAGCGATGTTTGTCCTTCCCTTGTAATTTTTTTCCGTATGAGACATCGTCTTAAATATAATTTCTCACAATATGGTCACTTCGTATCATTTTTTTTGGCAATACTTCTCATGGAAAACGCTTCGGAATGTAATGCGTCAATTTTTCCTTTCTTTATCCCTGTTAAAAGATTGTTTTCCCCACTTTGGATAAAAATCAGTGGCAAATACTCCTTACTGTTTCAACTTTAAAAATAAAAACTCAATTCGACGTAACATATCACAATCATCTAACTAATTTAACGTGTGCGTCTATAATCATGTGAACACAAAAAATTGCACTTTTTCTTGAGCATAGGCAAGAAATAGATAAAAATAACCTTTAAGTAAACTTATACTCACCCACCATTTGTTTGTGTTTTCTCATTGAGAACTTAATAACCTTTCTAATAAATGTAATTTTTTGATAATTGTTACTCACACCTACAAGAAAATCTATATATATAAAAATGGATCTTGGTTTGTTCGGATGCTTAAAACTCGAAAACGACTGGACCAAATTGGATACTTCCTTCTGCGGATTTTTTCGTAATTGCTCCGCGAAGGTTTCGGAAAAAAGAAAAATTGAAAAATTCTCAACAGGTGGCGCTGTAGGCGGTCATTCCATTTGATAATGGCAATACAACGTTTGACGGGCCAGCTTGTTTATTATAGATTTATGTGATATTGACAACCCGACAATGACAACCCGAACCAATATACATATTTTTGGTCTTAAATAGAAAATTGAGAAATAATAACTAAAAAAAAGATTGGTATTAACATTTATCTGCATTATAACCAAAACGGTTATACTATTACAGAAAATAATAGAAGAAAGATGGATTGATTTTGATTGATTGAAAGGAAATATTATTCCCAACCCAATATAGAACTGATAGGCGGGGTTAGCTAGGTACATCGGGTGATGTACGGAAAGAGATACAATGGTTATATGATGCCTTTGAGGGAGCATTCGGTTCAGTGATACATGACAGGATGGAATACCCAAAATAATAATATTTTGTCATCATCTAATAACGGGTCGTAACACTTAAACAGTAACGATACCGTAGCTCGATTTGACGGCAGCGGAGCTGCTGAGTCTGCTTTCACACGTAGACTCACGACTCACATGAGTGCAAAAAAGAAAGAAAATTCGAAAAGTTGAGAGGAAAAATAGTTTGCCCTGTGAGTCGTGGGCAAAATTTTCAACGACTCTTTTTGACGTTTTCTTTTCTCTTCCTTCTTTTTATCATTATGTTGCTTCATATAATTTCGTTGCTTGGAGAGTCAGTTTCGGCTACTTGCGTAGTTTTGTTCGGTTGCTGGTGTTTTTTTTTCAAGCAGAATAAAAGAGGAATGTCAAATTTGAGTCAAGAGAAAAAGTCGCAGTGTAAAAGCGCGAGACTCACGAAAGAAAATTAACAAAGAGAACTGCGAAAAAAGTCTTGACTCAACAGTCAACGTGTGAAAGTACACTGAGCAAGTTTGTTTTTAGTGTCATCGACACCATGGAGTGAAAAGAGATAGGATATATCTTGTGGACAGATTTATCAGTCACATTGCATTTTATTTATAAATGTATGTTAACACTAAAGTTAAACGATTGCGACATGTTGGAACGAAAGAAAATTCAACTCATCTATTGAATAGAGGTACAAAGCCATTTTAATTAATTGGCATCTTTGCAACAATACCGATCACCCTGGACATATAAAAAAATTGTGCCATATGTTTTATAACGGGGGAGGGACTAGAAGAGAGTGCTTGTGATAACAGGTTCAAGGAATTGTTATCTCTATACAGGAAAGATTATAGAAAGAGTATTTCAGTAATCAAGTATGTAAGTACACTGAAAATCATAAGAGAGAATATCCCATATATCTCGTTTTGTTAATATACTCAAATTGAAGAAGTGTATGGAAAGCATGGGAAAGAGGCAGAAAATCCCTATGTCAAAATTTGCCTTATAAGGATAGAAATATATTAACGCTAAAGTGTAAGATTTACCCTAGAAATCGAAATTCAATATAAAATTTCGTAGGAGTCGCAGGACGCTAGGAAATGATTAAAGAATGTATAAAATACCAATATAAATTTTTGGCGCAACAGGCTCGTTAGTACCCAGGGTCGAGCTTACTCACAACCATTCATGAGTGCGTGTGTAATACTTGCACGATGGTGGGATCCCCACTGATACCACTCGGATGATTTGTCTCATCACGAGAGGAGGGCTAGTGAAAAATCATTTTGCGGTGATCGGCACATCGAACCCGGAACTACGGCTGAACGAGGAGCAATGGCGGTTGTTGCACAAAAATTTACTGTTGTGGCTGAACTCTTCTCTGGCAACGGACGCACAAATGCCCAATGACCAATGACTAACGTTTGGCCGACAGCCGACCTTACATTGCTAGAGCATAAAGACCTCTCATCTGCTCCTAGGGATGGGAAGTTCATTCTGGGTCCTGCCATCCCAAAGGACCGATAATCGCTCGATCGATTCTCTCCTCAGCCTACCTACACACTACTCAGCAACACCCCCTCCTGCCGACGATATAAAAGATCTGTCTGGTATATTGCAATGAAAGGATGGGATATATTAATCTGTTGCGACCCCAACGCCCACCACACAAGCTGGGGCAGTAGTGATACTAGCATTAGAGGTGAGTCTCTTGGTCTGTAAGAGAGACTTGAAATAAAAAGAACCTAACCGATTAAAAGTCTACAATCAACTGTCTTTATTTCAGGTTTCTTCACAAGTTGTGCAGCGGTAAATAATTACATAAGTTCATTACTGTAGTAGTATGAATATAGATCTACTTGAAATATATATGTGTAATACAAAATACAGTACACTCTTTCCTGCTTTAATTAGAAGGTTGACCTAATTTAGCATACTGAAAAGGCTTGATTATCTTCTTCTGCCGTGTTGATCTTCTTAATGTTTGTTCTTCGGGTGCGACCTCGTGTTTGTCTTCTTCAGCATTCTGCATCGATGGAATTACCTCATTTGGGTTATGGGACAACGTGGACTCCTTTGCATTACTCTCTATTGATTCTCGTGCAGCTCGTTCCACCTCTTTTAAATCGATACCTGATGGTCTTAATTGTTGGCGATGAGCTACCCTTACTCGACCATCACAGCTCACGAGATATCTGCTTTTTGATAGAAGCTGAAGAATACTCGCTGCAACCCACTGATCATTTGATCTCAACAGCACCTTGTCGCCAGAACTGAATAACTTTTCTGGAATATACAGAGGATTATGTAAATTTTGTTTATTGTTACCAGTCAGAGATTGTCCAAAACCCGGGCGCAGTTGAGTCAGCAACGTCCTCGGTGAGTATTTAAGTAGAAAGTCCGACGGACTACGTGCTGTTGCTGTGTTCGGCGCCGATCGATAATAGAACTGGAACTTTTCAATAGACCGCTCAATCTCCTCATTCGAGACTAATCGCCCTTCTCCTTGAATATCCTTTTTAAGAGCACGTTTAACTACTCGCACCTCAATTTCCGCCAATCCATTTGCCCTGGGATAATATGGAGGACTCTTCTTTGCTTCGACTCCAAGATAGGCCAAAAAGCTTATGTACTCCGTGCTGGTAAATGGGGGACCATTATCCGTTACCACCGTCTCTGGCAATCCAAACGTAGCAAATGATTTTTCCATAGCTTTAATTACTTCTTGTGCTGATGTCTTTTTCATAAGGTAAAGGTCAATCCATTTGGATGTCGCGTCCACGATCAATAATATCGTCCTTCCATATATGTAAAAAAAATCTGCGTGTAATCTGACCCACGGAACGTTATCTGGTCCCCATCCTTCAAAACATTTTTCTGCTGGGTTTGCCGCTTGCATTTTTTGACAAACTTCACATGACTTAACTGACGATTCCAATTCACTGTCGATATTGGGCCACCAACAAAGAGATCGTGCCAACATTTTTAATTTAACTATTCCAGGATGATTATTGTGGAGTTTAGATAACACGTATACTTGAAGACTTTTTGGGATGACTATACGAATACCCCATATAAGACATTCTTTTTCAATTGTCAAACCCATCCGACGACAAAAGTACGGCAAAAGAGTTGGATCCTTTATTTGGGCTGGCCACCCACCCGACACCAACTGGCAAACCTTAATGAGAATTATGTCTTTCTTTGTGGCTGTTGCGACGTCTTTATAGTTGTATGGTACCACTTGATCTTCTGATAATACACTGATAAAACTGACTGATATATCATGGGTAACTGCGTTTGAAAGTGGTAACCTAGATAACGCATCACAATTAGACATATCCCCACTCTTTCTGAAACGAATTATGTAGTCGTACGCCGACAGTATTATCGCCCACCGCTGAAGTCTGGAGGATGCAGAAACTGGAATACGCTTACTTGGCTCAAATATCGCACGAAGTGGTTGATTATCTGTAAATAAGATAAATTGTCTACCAAACAAATACTTGTGAAAACGTTTGACACCAAATATAATGGCTAGTGCCTCTTTCTCCACCTGAGAATAACCTTTTTCAGCATGTGACAATGTCATAGACGCAAAAGCAATCGGAATTTCCATATTGGTTGTATTGAGGTGACTTAAAACAGCTCCCACTCCCTTGGAACTGGCATCACAAGCCAGTAATATTGGCTTCGATGAATCATAAAAAGATAACAGACTTTTTTTTGATAACGCCGCTTTGCTATTACGAAAAGCCGTTTGACATTCACATGACCATTTAAATGCACAACCTTTTTTTGTTAATTCATATAGGGGGGATAATTTTGACGACTGCATCGGCACAAATTCTCTATAAAAATTTATTAATCCAAGATATGACTTCAATTCACTTACATTGCTAGGAGTTGGCGCGTCTCGGATTGCATCTACTTTTCCAGGTGCTGGACGTATACCTTCGCCCGATACCAAAAAACCCAGGAATTCCACTTGAGGCACAAAAAAATGACATTTGCCTATGTTAATTCGTACACAAGCATCATCTAGACGCTTTAAAACCTGCCGGACTAATGATGTTAGTGTTGCTACATCTTTCGCACTAATTATGACATCATCAATGTAGCACTTAGTATTGGGGACACCCTTTAAGATTTGATCCATGGTTTTTTGAAAAATCCCAGGCGCCGTTTTTAGCCCATACGTCAGCCTATTGAATCTCATCAGGCCTATATGTGTATTTATTGTAAAATATACTTTTGACTCTTCGAATAACTCCATCTGTTGGTATGCACCACTCATGTCCAAAACAGTGAACACCGAATTTCCCGCCATTGTAGCGAAAATGTCATCCTTTGTTGGTATTGGATACTGGTCATTTTCTACGACTCTATTTAGCGACACACGGAAATCCACGCATAATCGTATTTCTCCGTCTTTTTTAGGCACTATTACAAGTGGACTTGCCCAATCACTACTTGGAACACGAAACAAAGTTCCTTCTTTTTCCATCTTGGACTACAACCGGCTTTTATTGTCACCCCTGCCTTGTGTCCAACTATTGTAGACGGCATTGAATTAAAAGCGCGCGGAAACTCATGTTTAAATGACTCAACGATATCAGAAACGGTGTTTATGGGACTTTCTGCCAATTCGACACCACAACTAAATATCGATTTCCAATTTGAAAACAACACTGCCAATGCCGAACGACCCAACAGTGACACAAATTTGTCTCTTCTTTCTATGACTATTATTTCAATCACTCCGGACCTCCCCCTGTAGCTCGCCGTCGCCTCTATTTTACCGACAACTGGAATCACATGACCATCAACACCTCTGTATTTTTTATTGCTTGCATCCAATAACTGTGCCCTCCCGAATTTTTCGTCGAATTCTCGTTTTGACATTACACTCGTCGTTGCACCTGTATCGACTTCAAATTTTACCATTTTATTGTTTATTTTTATTTCCAAATGGCATGGATTAACATGACTTTCAACTGATTTAACGGACCGACTATGACTCGACTGACTGCAAACCGATTTAACGGACTGGCTACCACCACCCCACAGCGACTCCGATACCATGTTCATGCTTAAGAAATCTTCCTCATTATTACTATGTTCTTCTTCCTCACTCTCCATATTATTCATATTACGGTTTTTACTCTTGCATGTTCGTGAAATATGTCCTACACGATTACAACTAAAGCATTTCCAATGCATAGCGGGACAGTTACTTGGATTGTGCCCTCTGCCACAACGAAAACATGCTAGAGTTGATTTGATGTTCTTTGCATTTCCTTTTCCCCCATATTCTTTCCAATGTCCATTTGGCTGCTGCCTGGTATATGATTTTACTTCAACTATTGTATCTTCAGATTTTAACGCACTACCATGTAATAATTTAGTTTCAGATGATGCCATCTCCATGCCCAATGCTAATTTACATGCTTTTTCAAACGATAGCGACTCCTCTGACAGTAATTTTTTTTGGGTGCTTTCGTTTGATATACCGCATATGAACCGGTCTCGCAAGGCTTCATCTAAAAAACTTTCAAATTTACACGTTCTAGCATGCTGCCGAAGTTGTACTATGTACTCCGCAATTGTCTCGCTCGGTTTCTGGTCGCGTTTATTGAATTTAAACCGTTCCAACACGACTAATGGGTCTGGGCTATAATGTTTTTTTAAACACGCCACGCACTCGGTATAACTTTTCTCGAGGGGATCCACAGGCACACACAAATTCTTAAGGAGTTCATATGTCTCACCACCAACCAAAGTAATAAAAAGTGCCAATGTTTTTTCTTCAGCGACTGCATTTACTTTTTAAATTTGTTCAAACCGCTCGACGTACGTCGCGAACGAATTTTTCGATTGGTCAAATGGTTCAATATTCCCGATAAACGACATTTCGGCAATTACGGTTGTGACTAAAATTTACCACGAAATAAAATACACCACGACTTCGATACCCTGCAATCACGTGCGTTCTAAATTTAAATTCCTCGTCGCCAAAATGGTCTGTAAGAGAGACTTGAAATAAAAAGAACCTAACCGATTAAAGGTTTACAATCAACTGTCTTTATTTCAGGTTTCTTCACAAGTTGTGCAGCGGTAAATAATTACATAAGTTCATTACTGTAGTAGTATGAATATAGATCTACTTGAAATATATATGTGTAATACAAAATACAGTACATCTCTCTTCCAATACATTATTAAGCATAGCCTTTTGATAAATAATGGTGGAAGTGAATCTACCTTCATTGTAAAAATTAGAAGGGAAGTCCTAGACCTGACGCTTTCCTCCAATTCAACAACCCAACAAACTATTTCCGACAGGTAAGTGTCAAGGCAACCTAGTTTCTCTGATGATATGATCATAGAATTCTCCCTAGCCGAAAAACCAACAAATTCTATTTCATTCCGTAATCCTAGGAAGACCAATTGGAATATGTTCATGGCAAAAATCTCCGAACGCACATTCAGGAGTGATCATGATGACATTGATACAAACGTGAACGAAATCTTCAAAAAAGCATTCCCAATACGTAAATGTAAAAAAAAGAAACAAAATCACTGGAACTCATTGAGACTGTAAAGAGGACAAACCACGTAACTGACTGGAATCTCTACAAAGCCAGTCTAAGTATATTCAAAAAACAATACTAGAACGTCAAAAAGGAAAAACTGGAGATGCTTTTGTAATAGTATTGAGGGCAATAACGAATTAGCCAGGTTAAGGAAAACACTGTCAAAAGAAGCAAGCACCCCAGGTTTTCTGAAAGTCTTAGAAGAAAAATAGACAGAATCTAGCACTAATACACTAGATCTGTAACAAGGTAACGGATGTGGACATAACAAATGACAACGGAGATTCAAACTGCATATCTGGAGACAACTCCATTAAAGATACTATTACATATAAGAAAAAATTTATATGGGCTATTAAAACCTTAGAGCACTATAAAACAGCTGGTACCGACGGCATAACCCCCATAATGCTACAAAAAACTGCCAACTGTATTATGAAAACTTTAGTCAACATTTTCCGTGAATGCCTTAAGTTGAAATACCTCCCAAACGCGTGACGTGAAGTAAATAAGCTTATCCTCATTCCTACTGAAAACACTGGAAAGACTACTAGACATTCAAATACGTAGTTATCCAGGCTACCTATACCCAAACCAACATGCCTTTATAAAAGGCAAATCGGTAGAAACTGCCCTACATGAGGTAGCTCAAATAATATCAAAATCAGTACACACTAGCGTCCTGAAAGCAGGTATAAAAATAGTTGTCACCATCTAAAATAAGAAGGGAAGTCCTAGACCTGACGCTTTCCTCCAATTCAACAACCCAACAAACTATTTCCGACAGGTAAGTGTCAAGCCAACCTAGTTTCTCTGATGATATGATCATAGAATTCTCCCTAGCCGAAAAACCAACAAATTCTATTTCATTCCGTAATCCTAGGAAGACCAATTGGAATATGTTCATGGCAAAAATCTCCGAACGCACATTCAGGAGTGATCATGATGACATTGATACAAACGTGAACGAAATCTTCAAAAAAGCATTCCCAATACGTAATTGTAAAAAAAAGAAACAAAATCACTGGAACTCATTGAGACTGTAAAGAGGACAAACCACGTAACTGACTGGAATCTCTACAAAGCCAGTCTAAGTATATTCAAAAAAGATACTAGAACGGCAAAAAGGAAAAACTGGAGATGCTTTTGTAATAGTATTGAGGGCAATAACGAATTAGCCAGGTTAAGGAAAATACTGTCAAAAGAAGCAAGCACCCCAGGTTTTCTGAAAGTCTTAGAAGAAAAATAGACAGAATCTAGCACTGAGACACTAGATCTGTAACAAGGTAACGGATGTGGACATAACAAATGACAACGGAGATTCAAACGGCATATCTAGAGACAACTCCATTAAAGATACTATTATATATAAGAAAAAAATTATATGGGCTATTAACACCTTAGAGCACTATAAAACAGCTGGTACCGATGGCATAACCTCCATAACGCTTCAAAAAACTGCCAACTGTATTATGAAAACTTTAGTCAACATTTTCCGTGAATGCCTTAAGTTGAAATACCTCCCAAACGCGTGACGTGAAGTAAATAAGCTTATCCTCATTCCTACTGAAAACACTGGAAAGACTACTAGTCATTCAAATACGTAGTTATCCAGGCTACCTATCCCCAAACCAACATGCCTTTATAAAAGGCAAATCGGTTGAAACTGCCCTACATGAGGTAGCTCAAATAATATCAAAATCAGTACACACTAGCGTCCTGAAAGCAGGTATAAAAATAGTTATCACCAACTGGATCATAATCATGCTGAAAAGGCGCATCATTTCATCCTCATTTGGCGATTGTACAAAAAGGATAACAACGAGAAGAGGTACCCCACAGGGGGTCAAAGAAGTTCTGAGGGAACTAGAAATCACTGCTATAAGAACTGTGGTCTATGCAGACGATGTGGTACATGTGGGAAATTCCCATCGACTCAAAGCGCAATCGTGCAAACAAGTTTAAACCTACTAAGCAGATGGTCAGAATCCTGCGGTCTGGGTGTAACCGCAAAGAAAACTGAACTAGTTCTTTATACTAGCAAGAGATCGATCTACCTGGGCGTGATACTTGACAGCAAGCTTTTGGAATCTTAATATTAACGACAGGGAAAATAAAGCAAACATTGCACTATATAGCTGCATTAGAATCTGCGGTAAGAAAAGTTACGAAATGCCTATATACAGCTGTTGAATGCCATGAAAAAGACAAAACACATGATTTCATTAACAAAGGTACAAAGAACAGCATGCATACTCATCACAGGAGCTATGTGCACCAGTCCCACAGTAGGGTTGGAAACAATTCTAAACCTTGCACTAATTGACCTACAGATCAATGACAGCAGCGAAAAGCGCATCACGTCTCAAAGAGGCGGGAAATCTATGTATCAAACGCTACGGTCATAGCACAATATTTAAATTAGTAGCATACGAAAATGGGATATCTGACTAAATTATCCCATATCACGACTTATACATTAATTACTCAATCAAAATGCCAAGTAGAGACGACTGGTCATCAAACAATGTGGTATCTAGCACTGAAATAGCAATTTACACCGATGGGTCTAAAATTGAAATTGGGCTTTGGGGTTTACTCCGATGCAATCGGTTTAACCACATGCCTTCGAATAGCGAACTCATGCAAGCAGAGATTCTAGGTATACTCGAAGCTGCCAAATCGGCTAGAGTATTGGACCTGTCAAGGATATTTTCATTTATGTAGATAGTTAAGCGCCCATAAAAACTCTGGCATCTAAAACAGTAAAATCACGACAAGTTGGACACTGACGCACTGAGCTAAAGGCTCTATGCAACCAGAATAAAGTCCAAATTATCTGGGTGCCAGGACATAACATTATTCAGGGGATGAAAAAGCAGAGGGGCTAGCCAGAATAGAATAGACTAATTGTATATCCCTATGTGACAGTAGGGTAAGAAAAAGCAGACGGTCTAGCCAGAATAGAATTGACAACTTGTATCTCGCTATGTGACAGTAGGGTAAACCTAAACCTTGCTTTTAAAAAACAACAAATAACTATACACACACAAAATGAAACAATAACCAGGTGGCAAAACTAAATCACTTGTAAAACCAAAGACTTATAGCCGGAATTAAGCGGAAGCAAATCAAACAAGCTTATAGCTCTGAATAGAGCCTCTACTTCTATAGCGATGAGAGTGATAACAGGGCACAATCTGTTGGGTAAGCAGTCTCGTAAAATCAGACTTATTGACATACACCAACTATGCAGGAAATGCGGTGATCCTGACGTCGAGGAAGAAATCCCTCACCTACTATGTCACTGCCCCACAATCAGCAACAAACTCCTTGGCAGCTTTTACTACGAGCACCTGGTGGAGCTAGCAAAAATCCCTCTAGCGCAGATCGTCCGATTTTGCTGTAAAACGGGATGGAGCAAATATCTTTTTGAAGCAGATGAAACAGCACAAGCCACATAAGTATCACTCTCTAATATACCACAACATTCTCTTGCAGGTACAAAAATCCTCGACATAGGGCCCACGTAGGCCAATGCGAGTTTGTCGGCTCACTCGAGCGACAACATGCCATGAAACCTTACCTTAAAGTAAGAAACTTATATCAATACCAGCTTTCCCGACAGAGGTTGTCTTGTCTTAGCAATGAATATTTGATTGGATGAGGAATAAATGTATACGTAGTGATTGGCCAAAATAAAGAGGCGGAATCAACTACGTTATAAATTAATTATTTATTTTCAATTATCTACAAATATATTTTGTATTTTAACCCGACGGATAGTGTCGCGCAAACGACTGACTTTAAATGTAACCTGCTGACTGTAGAAAAAAAGCTATCTCGTTCTAATGTTTTTCTTTATATTTGAAAAAAAAATTAAGTCAAATCGGTAAAGACGTTTTTAAGTTATAAAGTTAACAACAAAATATCGAATCATATTTATACTCTTTTTCAATAAAACAAATTAAACCTACCAAATATGTACTCAATTAAATTATAATAATTTTTTTTAAGTTACGCGCACTCCAGGGGTTATGAATACCCTTTAAATGTTTGACCACAGTAGGTACGAGCGTTAAAGAAAGGGAAGAAAAAGAGTGATTTGAAAGATTCTTCGATGTAGTGGAGACTTACTCCATGGGTGGTGTCCGAACTTACTTCGGGGAGTCACTGTTTTTTGTGTTCGTTAAATTCGCAGAGCTTTCAAGATGGTGTATACTTCTAGGAGTAGGAGTTACTACCGACCTTTTTTGTTTCTTTGAATAAAAGTTTCATGGTTTTCCACTCAACAATAATAGATCATTATTATTACATTGAAAATATGCGTATTTATTTTTTTATTTTTTTATATAACAATTACATTTCTATATTTAATTTATTATTAAATAAATAGTAAAACTATACTAACGAAATAAAAAACATATGAGAAGGCTACAATCCACTGTGCGGATCGTTGAATACCCTATCCCATCCTATCTGTAAAACTAAAATCCCCAAAAAGTGGACATGGCTAAAAACACGATGTGGATAAAATAAAGAAAATAACATGGTGACAACAAATTCTTCAGACTGCTTATAAAAAACTTTTACGGTTCTACAAAAGACAAGGTTTTCTGCTGCATATGTTATGGGGTAGTGTATAAAAGTGGTTTTTATATAAAAACGCCCCCAAAAAGTGGGCGTGGGTTAAAATGGTATAAAGACCAAATGTTCATATTAATAATGTCAATGATTCTGCATCCAATTTTTTTTCGAAAAATTTAAAATTTGACCGAAAACAGTTTTTAATTGAAAACGCCCCCAAAAAGTGGGCGTGGCAAAAAACTTTATATGGACGAAATATAGATATTAATATTGTCTAAATATGTTGTTCAGAAACTTTCTTAAAATTCCTTACGGTTTGGTCAAAAACTGAGTTTTTCTTAAAAGGGGGCGTGGCAGTGGGCGGATTTCAAAAATTTTTACACTTGTTCTGTAGGCAGAGACGAGGATCCTATATACCAAATTTCATTATCCTAGCTCAAAATTGAAGGCCTAAAAATCGGTGACGTACAGACGGACGGACAGACAGACATGGCTTAATCGACTCAGTTAGCGATTCTGAGTCGATCCATATACTTTGAGGTATATGTAACAAAATTATTTCTCTATGTTACAAACTAAGTATCAAAACTAATATACCCCTATGGGATAGGGTATAAAAAAATATGAGAAGGCTATAATCCGCTGTGCGGCCTTAAATTTTGAGATATGATACATGTGCTCTTTGTTGCTCCCAGCAGAACAAGTGTAAACATTTTCGAAATCCGCACACTGCCACGAAAAACGTTATGGGGATGAAATTTTTTTTACAGGTATATCTTAGGATAAACCATTTTAAGTGAAAAAATTATTTCAAATGCAAAGTCTGTTTCCTATATTGGAAACCTTAACCGAATTTGTATTTATACCCTATCCCATAGAGGGGTATATTAGTTTTGATACAAAACATAGAAAGATAACTTAGCTAGATATACCTCAAAGTATGTATATGGATTGACTCAGAATCGATAGCTGAGTCCATTTAGCCATGTATGTCTGTCCATCCGTCCGGGACAAGTGCAAAGTCTATATCCTATATTGGAAACCGAATTTGTATTTATACTCTATCCTATAGGTGGGTATATTAGTTTTGATATATAGTTTGTAACATAGAGAAATAATTTTGCTAGATATACCTCAAAGTATATTGATCGACTCAGAATCGCTGGTACGCTTCTCATGTTTTTTTTTTCTCTTTATTCCAAACCAAATCAACACCACCTTTGCCTATATAGATTTCCAGTCTTACGCCCTTAGCCTGGATCTTTTTTTATTAATTTTTTAACGAAAACGGTTGTCGAAAATGCTAATGTAATCATACGCTGCAAAAATAGGTGGGAAATTAATGAAATAAAATGATTTTTGCAACCAAAAATGTCCACTGTGTATTTTTATAACTAACTTCACCTGACTGCGATTAGGCTAACCAATCTTCAAATATAAAATAGCAGATTGAGTTTGGATTGTCTTATTGAGAATTTTTATACCCTATCCCATAGGAGTATATTAGTTTTGATACAAAGTTTGTATAGAGAATAGAGAAATAATTTAGCTAGATATACCTTAAAGTATATGGATCGACCCAGAATCGATACCTGAGTCGATTTAGCCATGTCTGTCCGTCCCTCCGTGCGTACGTCAACAGTTTTTGGGCCTTAAATTTTGAGCTAGAATGATGAAATTTGGTATACGAGGTCTTTGTTGCTCCCAGCAGAACAAGTGTAAAAATTTTTGAAATCCGCCCACTGCCACTCCCCCTTTTTAGAAAAACGTAGTTTTTGACCAAACCATAAGGAATTTTGAAAATATTTCTGAACAACAATCTGAATATCTATATTTCTTACATATAAAGCTTTTTGTCACGCCATTTTAATAAAAAACCTTTTTCGGTCAAATTTTAAAATTTTCGAAAAAAAAATTGATGCGGAATCATTAGTACATAATATTAATATGAACATTTCGTCTATAGACCATTTAAGCCCACGCCCAATTTTTGGGGGCGTTTTTATATAAAACCCATTTTTATACACTATCCCATAACATATGCAGGATAAAAACCTTGTCTTTAATAGAAATGTAAGTGTTTTAAAAAAAAATTAAGAAATAAACATATATTTATAATATTTTGATAGATGTGAAGGTAGACCATATTGACAACTGATTGGGTTCAACATTACAATTTTGTAATAGACTTTAACCACTTTTAAAAATCATGTTACCTCTAGGAATTTTCCGATCGTATGGCCACTCCGCTTATGTTATTTAACGCTTAAGTCGAAGTACTTTTTAAAATTGCTTACACATTAATAAGGTGGGAAATGGTATACAAACAGTCGCCAAATAGTCATAAATTACATTTGTAATTGCTGGTCTTTTTATAATTTTATGATATCTAGTGATTCCTTTCTGCAAATTAACTACTCTATTTACAGCATGTGAGCGACAATTTTTAAAAACGGATAAATGATCCGCACGCAAAGACGAATCTTTTATACCAAAAAAAAATGGAAACAAGTAAATGTATACCCTATCATTTATAAAGACCTTATCAGCACAACTTAAATATATTACGAACTTTGAACCATATGAGATAGACTTGCAATTGCACAGATTTCACATTAAAACTAAGTACCCTGAAGCTGAAATTTAATCTGAACAATAATACATAATAGGCCATTAATATAATATTCTGTTTTGACCTCTAAATGTGACCTTATACAGTATCTGGAAAATGTAATAATTTAGCACATACGTACCACCAACCCCAAGATTTGTTTTATTGGGATAAGTATCTTCTAAGAAAGCTCTATTTATCGCAAAAACTTCAATTGCGGGCCCCTTTTCAATATTTTCAAAAATTGACATGACGGATATTTAATTTTGAAACAAAACTTAAATGAAACGAAAATAAATTTCAGATTTTATACCGGCAACAAATATTAATATAAAGCAATCACTTTGACACTTTCGCGACTAAGGGTAATCGCAATTATCACTTATCAGCCAGTTCTGCTTCTGCACCAAAATAGAAGTTATAATTTTCCAATAAGCATGGAAACAATGGATTTTTGAATCAGAGTTCAGCAAACATTTTCATTTACATCTCCAATGCAAATTATGTTTTGACAACGCCTCATGGAATACTGCTATCGTGCATGTTACATTTGTAAATACATTCCATGAAGCTGATATATCATATTACGGTTAAAGATATTTTTTATTTAACATTTGTTTCGCCCGGCGTTTATAATGGGGATCATAAAGATTATAATTTCTGTCATGGTTTAATTTTGTGAGTGTATGTGCAATTGTCAAGTGGTGGTGGGTTCCAGAGATCAAGTAACGAAGAGATAGGAAACTTTCCAGGACTTTACGTTTTGCCAACAAGCTAATCCTGGAATTTTCCAGAATTTTGACAGATAAATTCCCCACCACGGCAAAAATAGGTGCATACATGTTTGATTTACACACACTTGTCTACCGTCTGGTCATTTAAACGTCAAAACGTAAACTTACTGCCAAATTTCAAATTTCAAACAAAAAATAACGGCCAAATTCAAAGATTTCCCCACTTTTGCCCACACCTCATGGAATGCTGGTAAGGTGGATGTTACATTTGTAAAATTCCCATGAACCTATAATTTAAATTTCGACGGTTGAAAACTATTTAATCATTATTTTATACGTCATCTAAATAAATTCAGTTTCTATTATTATTTATAACAGCATTCTAGAGGTTGCCAAACTAAAATGCACCTTATCGTTACATTTGAACAACGTTGCTTAGCTCACTTATATTAAACACAAAAGACCTAGTTTGCTGGTTATAAAAGGGGAAAATGGCCCTAAGAGAGGTGTGAAAATAAACAAATGCACAGGATTATTCTGTGCACAACTACACAAACGTGTAGTTTTCGTGGGGAAAAAAATGTAGTTAATTTATTTCTTATTCATTTTATTAAATTCGTGTGTTGTATTTTATCAATCTGCTTGAACCTGTTCCGAATGCAAGTACCAGAGATTCTCGGGTAATCAAAGTGAAACAGAAATACACCAAGTGTGTCAACTCGTGGATGAACACAATTCACGATTCAGGTTTAAATAAGATTCAGAATCAGAAATTGGTCTCGGCAAAGATCAGATTCGAGTTCGAGTTGTTTCGTAAGGATAATCTGGTTAGTGTTTCTTTCCAAACTGAAAATAACTACATTCGCATCTAAATCAACAAAAAGCATTAATATTCA
Source organism: Rhingia campestris (assembly GCA_932526625.1). NCBI lineage: Eukaryota > Metazoa > Arthropoda > Insecta > Diptera > Syrphidae > Rhingia > Rhingia campestris. Next base: position 83,155,433 of record OW052184.1, on the reverse strand, counting down.
ATTTTGTTTCACTCATTACAGGATGACGTTGCTTCTGATGACAGTGATGAAGAACTAGTTTACAAGATCCCACAATATGATGCCAGCAAAGTTCTTTGTGGATCATTTCGATGACATTGAGTTGTCCGAGAAATCGTGGACCCGATCTCAAGCAAACAAAGATGACTTAGCTAAATAAATCGCGCAATATGACGGGCAATGAAGTTTCGTATCACCCCAAAGAATTGTTTGGAAAAACGATATTGGGCTTGTTCTTTATTCTAAAGCAAAACACGCTGCAATCTCATCATTCCTAAAGAACCATTCGTCTTCAACACCAACCCAATAGTGGTTCAACATGAAGTCACAATGCAGGTAATACAATAATAATCAAACTTATTTCAACTACATCTAGATATATATATATATATATAAACGCTATTTATTTCTTGTAGGTGGTTCGTACATAAAATTACTGTCTGCAGGTAAACAAACAGAGGATCTCAAAAAGGTATGTCAAAGTGACTTAATAAGAAACGACGACACAATATCATATTAAATTTCTTCACCCAATTCCATAGTTCAATGACAAAATACCATGCACTATGATGTTCGGCCCGGACAAGTTCGGCAATGATATCAAGCTGCATTACAGATAACGCAACAAGGACAAACTTATCTTTGTATCAATTACTTGTGAAGCCAAATTCGTGTATATGGTCTACACGAATTTGGCTTCACAAGTAATTGATACAAATGCGAAACTAGTTAACGAGGGTTCATTGCTTAGCGATTTCACGCCAGCCGTAAATCCACCAAGGAAAATTGACGATTCAGTGGACAAGAAACCAGACGGATAGGAAGAGTGTGAGAAGGTAATAATGAAATTTGAGAAATTTCGGCAGTCGTAAAGTGGTAGTAATTTCTTTTATGTACATTCCAGATCAAGATGCAGAGAAACCAAATGACTGGGATGAAGATGCACCACCACAGATTCCCGACCGATCGGCTGCTAAACCCCATGGTTGGTTGGATAAAGAACCCAAAATGAAAGTAAAGCAAACGAGCAACCAACATTCTAGTCCAAAGGTGAAGAAAGCTGATTTAGAAGTGAAAGCGACAACAGAGCCACCGGCAACGAATAGTGGTCAACGAATAGTGGTGGCAGTGGCAGCAGTGAAGAAGAAGTAGTAGAAGAGGGGGATGAAGGTGTAAATAAAGTGCAGAAGCTTCCGAAAAGCCTGAAGTAAGTTAACGAAACAAAGTCATTTCATATTATTTTGCTAAACAATACATTTTCGTTGTAGGAGCGGACAACCTTACCTGCCACTGAAGGTACTCGAAAGCGCAATCCATCCACGCCAAGATTAGCAAACTTAATTTCCATTAATTTTAACTAAAGCTCTATGTAAAATCAAATCAAAATCTATATTGATATTGATATTTATTTATGAAGCAAACACAAAGAAAAAGAAATAATGCATACAATTTAATTTCATTTTATGCAGCAATTTAGTTTTCTTTGAAGTGTTTTTATAGAATGCTAAATTATAAATAAAAATCAAAACATCAAATCATGCTAAGGGTTTTTATTTAAGAGCATGTAGCAGGTTAATCCTCTGTTTTCTAAAGTTCAGCGTAAATGATTTGAAAGCTATTTATCGGAAAGATAACAAAGAGTTTACCCATGTAGTAATGGGTATTGCTTTGGACTTATTGATTTGATCTGTTCGTGGCCTAAGACCACGCTGATGAGGGCCGATCAGGTTGTTGGCGAACGGTTTTAGGTGTTCACATATTACGACGTATTGCATTTTGTAGGCGATGTTTAGGAGATTTGAGCCGCTTTTGATTTCAGTTTTTCGATATTAATTTTGTTCACATAATATCATATTTGTTGCGGCGTAGATAAGGAATATCCGCATTCTAATTTCAGGATGTTCAGATATCTGAAGTTCTTGATACGTGGTGATGGTGCTAATGGTGTTTCTTATTTCCATTCATTGTTCAACATTCAATCTTAACCCCGCTGACAAAGTGGAAGAACAAATTACATACAGTAGTCCAGACAAGCTAATTCAGACTCATGTCCTAATTCATAGACATATGTTTGATGTGCTACTTACGCTTTACCTCCTTAGTCTCAAATTTTACTATTGGCCGGTAGTTAAGGATCTAAATTTGTTGACAATTGAAGTTGACAAACGTTTCAATAATAAAAACCTCGATGAGAACCTTCTCACAAAAACATAAATTACAGATTATATAATAAAGGAAATATTTTGTTTTATTTGAACGTTTTTTAATATTTGTAAATACAAATATACATACATAATACAAATTATTGTATGTATTACTTTTTTGTGGTCAGAATTTTTGTGGTACTACATAATTAGTAAGTTATAGTAGTATTAACAAATAAGATATGAGAATAATTAAAGTGTTAAGTCTTTATTTTGTTACTTTAAATTAGTTTGGCAAATACAAACAAAAATGGTTCATTTGTAGTCTAACTGATCAGCGCCCATGGCACAGCCTTTGCATTTATTGTAACTGTAGATGGTGCATATGACGCGCCTGTTGTGTCCTCAGGAAGGGTTTAAGTTGAACTTGGTGTTGATTTCGTAACTGACGTTCAGGTCAGCATTGTGATCATAGTTTGTCTGTTTTTGGGGATCATCAAACCTCTTTTATACTGTTGTTGAATTGCTGCTTTCAATTTTATTCTGCTTGATTTTTGATCGGTTTTTTGAGTTCCTATGTTAGAATTGGATTGTTGTTACTGCTGTTCGTTGTTTGGTAAAGCTGAATCTATGAAAAAGAGGATTACAATAATCATAGTCGATATAACAGGGAGTTTAACACTTACATGCATGTGATGACAATTTTTTATATTTTCCGAATTTGGTAGTGACAGTCGAACACTATTTGGCTGTGGTTTTGCTCTTCTGCATGTGCTCCAGCTATTTGGGATCTACTTCGTAGGTTGGGTTGTCCGTAAGGCTATACAAAAGAATGGGTTATTATCTGCAAACTGTATTCCCCAACTTGATTACTTACCACTGCATCAATATCTTCAATTGAGGTGCTTTATTTCCGGTTAATCATTTTCCAGTTTGTTTGTTTATAACTGTAAAAGGCTCACTGGTAAGATTCTGTGGTCCAGTCGGTTGTTGCGGTTAATGTTGTTGCGATGGTTGTTGGGGGCGACGCATCGATGTTTGTACTGAGCCATATTTTGTTCAGGCAAACCTTGACTTCATGTGAGTTATACTTAAGGCTGAATTAAAAGAAAATTAATTAAATACGTTGTAAATGTGCCCACTTCTTCTCCAAAAAAAACTTACATCATTTCGACGGCCTGTTTCAGCTTGCATTGTCTGTGTTAATAGAGCATTTAGGATACCCTTTGATGGATTGCCACCAATAGCCATATGTTGCAGTGCAGCCAAGTCGAATGACGAGGAATGTGATGGTAAAAGTGATGCTGGTGTCTTTGATGAAGATCCACCTTTGTATTCTAAAAGAAAACGAGATACAATATGTTAGATTTAAGCTCGATCCTTTTCGTCAATATGACTCGCAATATACTTACTGGTACACTGGTCAGTGATAGTAAATAATCTTTGATTACTCTGACTAACCATTGTCGATGGAGCATTGGCAGGCGTTACCGATACACTTGGTGTAATTGGTTGTTTTTTCGTTGAACTTTTAACGTCTCATTTCCTTGCCGACGATAGGTTCTTCGATTGTCTGTGAGGGATAATTATTCAATCGGTTTTCCTTTTTGCCTTCCTTGGTGTTGGAAGCTTTTACGCAATGGCTCTATTTTAATATCTTGTCTCAGAGTATCGCTTAGTTTTTCCTTGTTGCAGCCGCAAACGCCGCCACCAACTATACCCAAGACTGACGAAGCATAAGCAGCACTTGTTTTCTTATTGCAAATAGAAAAGTACTGTACTTCTTGAGCATTAAAAAGGGAATACTTGATATTGTGCTGTAATCAATTGCGGAATAGAAGTCAAGTTGCGAGTACTCGATGATGCCGTATTACTTGCCACCTAGAAATAGAAACGTACAAGTGTTCGCAAGGAGTAGAGACTGTGCGATTATATAACTCACCAGTTGCATTGATGTTGTTATTCACTGTCAAAAGACAAGGAGCGTGCCATTAACGCAAGTGATTTACCAGTTATTTGAAGTTTTACGGGATATGTGACACACTCAACCTGAAGAGGAAAAGGTAGAGAAATATAAAAATTGTTATGATTTTTTTTAAGAGTGAGTGATATGAGGAGTTTTTAAGATGTAAGAATTGCAACACATAGAGCTGTGGGTTTTAGTTGATTGACACCTGTCGCGGGTGTTTTTACACTTGTTCTGCTTCTTCAGACAGAGAGTCTATAAACCAAATTTCAATTAGTCTAGCTCAAAATGTAAGCCCCAAAAATGGGTGGCACACTGACGGACACAGACAGACATGGCTAGATCGATTCAGGTAGTGATTCTGAGTAGACCGAAAATCATTTAAATCAAATGTACTTACATCTTTGAGAACATCAAGTTAGAATTTCTCCGACACCTCTTCTTACGATTCCGTACCAGCACACATGCAGTAGGTATTACTACCCAATATTGGTTGGGATTAAAGTTAACACAGTGGACTAAACGCTGGCAGGTCTGTATGAGGAATGATGAAAATTCATCAGGATCAATACCATAACTTCGCCAACCACCAACCCCATAAAACGTATGCGTTCGCAGTGGTTGTCTAGAAACAGGAATCTTCTCCATTTTTACCTGGCTTCTGTTTGGATGTGAGCAAGTCCACAGGCGACATTTACAAAATGTGGTCGGGGTTTACTGAGTCTATTTATTTTATTAACAACACACGACTATTTGCAACGTATAAAAATTTATGCGCTTTTTATACGTTGCAAATAATCAACTCGTTTCGTCGGTGAAGATATGAAAATCCGTGTCAATGAGAGGAATATTTTAATGACATTTTAACATTGCACTGTGAGAGAGAAGTTTGGATTTTAAATGGCAAAATGCCTAATAATTGCTTCACTATATCACTATACCGAATAAATTACAATCCTTGAACTTGAACCCGTCATTAATAATCAAAACAAATTTATCAATAAATTTTGCATAATTCACGAACCGCACAATTTTAATTGTCAAAGAAATTCACCTCGCGTATTTGTTTACATGGGCGGCCATCATGAAATTGTTCTTGTTTTGACAAGATGGCCGCTCAAATGTACACACCGATAGGGGTTTGAAGTACGTAACAACGTTAAACCGACACGTAAGAAATCGGGTGATGAAGGGGAAGACGTACGAAAGTTACCTATCTCTTCCTTACTTGATCTCTGGTGGGTTCTACCCAGTGATCAGGTTAAGAAGAGATAGGAAACTTTCCAGGTTTTTACGTTTTGCCAACAAGCTAATCCTGGAATTTTCCAGGATTTTGACAGGTAAATTCCCCACCACCCCGGACCAAATAGGTGCACACATGTTTGAGTCACACACACTTGTCGGCCGCCTGATCATTAAAACGTCAAAACGTCCCGCAATGATTCTAGAAGCAGTTTTATTTATTTGCTACATTTATTTTTATGATGGTTGGGTGTTTTAGAACGAGGGTAGACTCTGATTGGCGTTAACTTGGCAATGCCCAGTGTTGTAAATCTGACTACACATCAAATGTGCTTATTTTTACCTCCAAGTGGTAACCATCGGGTACTGGTCTCAACCAACCGGATTTGACTTCCTAAACGATAAGTGCGAGTGTTGATAACACGACGAAAAACAGCAACACTATAAACACCCTGGTGAGAATGGCATGGATGAATACCCGGCCTGCTGTCCCAGGCGAACCTAGATGAGCTGCTCTGACATATTCGGACAACAGGTTGTCTAGGAATTTCAAGGGTTAGTCAGGCCCCTTGAACAGAGATGGTGGCGGATTAACCGAAAGGCCAACGGCAGCGCTCAATCCCGTAGTGGATACTGATGGCCCCGTGTCCTAGGGGTATCTAATAAATTGGAACTGGCGTCTCATTTTTCGGAAAAAAGGTCCCGCAATGATTCTAGAAGTAGTTTTATTTATTTGCGACATTTATTTTTATGATGGTTGGGTGTTGTAGAACGAGGGTAGACTCTGATTAGCGTTAACTTGGCAATGCCCAGTGTTGTAACTCTGACTACACATCAAATGTGCTTATTTTTACCTCCAAGTGGTAACCATCGGGTACTGTTCTCATCCAACCGGATTTGACTTCCTAAACGATAAGTGCGAGTGTTGATAACACGACGAAAAACAGCAACACTATAAACACCCTGGTGAGAATGGCACGGATGAATACCCGGCCTGCTGTCCCAGGCGAACCTAGATGAGCTGCTCTTTCATATTCGGAGAACAGGTTGTCTAGGAATTTCAAGGGTTAGTCAGGCCCCTTGAACAGAGATGGTGGCGGATGAACCGAAAGGCCAACGGCAGCGCTCAATCCCGTAGTGGATACTGATGGCCCCGTGTCCTAGGGGTATCTAATAAATTGGAACTGGCCCTCCAGGTTGGCGGTTGTGCTTTGGGTTAACTACCCACCCACAGAAAAAAATATTGTTACGAAGCAAACAATAGCCTCGGAAAGGACCGATTTTATAGTTGACGACCCTGCTAAACGAAAAAAGGACAACGACGTTCGTATCTGCACCTGGAATGTGAGAACATTAAACAGGAGAGGTGCAGGCGAACAACTAGCGGAAGCCCTAAACTGCTACAAAGCAGACATTACTGCCATCCAGTTAATACGATGGGATGGGCCGGGCAAAAAGAGGATGAAAAACTGTGACATCTACTATGGACCGTGTTATAGTGAGCAGAAACAGCGACTATTCGGATGCGGATTTGTTAGGCAAGAAGTCTTATGTTTCCAAGACATTAGTGAGCGCATAGTAACAATCCGCATCAAGGCCAAATTCGCCAACATAAGCCTTATATGCGCTCACGCTCCGACGGAAGAAAAAGATGATATAGCTAAGGATTGCTTCTACGAGCTCCTTGACAAAACCTATGAGCGACTACCGAAGTAAGATGTTAAAATCGTGCTGGGAGATTTTAACGCAAAGGTAATAAGAGAAAACATCTTTAGAAGTATTGTCGGAAAACATAGCCTACACGACAATACGTCTGGTAACGGACTTCGGCTAATTGACTTCGCTACGGAACGAAATGCCACTATAGCCAGCACACGGTTTCCTCACCTCGATATCCATAAGGGGACATGGCGGTCTCCAGATCAACGAACGGTCAACCAAATTGATCACATTGCGATAGATAAGAGGCACGCATCCAGTATTTTAGATGTCCGAACATTCCGAGGAGCTAACATCGACTCGGATCACTACCTTGTACCAGCCAAGGTAAGAATGCGGATATCCACCGCGCCACAACAATCCAGAAATACTGTGAAAAAATTTAATGTCGGAAGGCTGCGATCGCAAGAGACCGCCAATACCTTCGCACAACGCGTATCCCATAACCTCACGATTAACACCATACCACCAGCATAGAATGTCGAAGAGCAATGGCAACGATGCCAACAGGCCATTAGATCAGCCGCAACTGATGTGCTAGGTTTCTCGCGCCCACCAGCAAGAAACCCCTGGTTTGATGAGGAATGCCGACAGATGCGGCCAAGAACGAGGCCTACAAGGCTAAGCTGCAGGTGAAGACGAGAGCTGCCATTGAGCCCTATAGGCAAAGAAGAAGGGAAGAACATCGACTTTTCATCAAGAAGAAAATAGAGCAAGAAAAGCGCGCGATCGAGGATATAGAGAGGTGCCACTCCAGGAACTATGTTCGCAAGTTTTACCAAAGTGTAAAACGTCAAAGCCTAGGATACAATGCTCGAACAGAATCCTGTCGAGATGAACAAGGAAATATTGTAGTTGAGATACAGTCGATGCTGAGGATATGGAAGAACCACTTCTGCAGACTGTTAAACGGCGATGACGAACAACATTCCGCTGTCAGGCAGAACGAACCATTCAATATTGGCAACGACAGCGAAAACTGCCAACCACCCGACCTGAGTGAAGTGAGGATAGCAATATCTAAACTCAAGCTTAATAAGGCCGCCGGAAATGACGGCCTTCCCGCTGAGCTCTATAAGGCCGGCGGAGATGATTTGGTAAGTAACATCCACCAACTCATAAGCCAAATCTGGTCGGATGAAAATATGCCTGAAGAATGGAACCTCAGCATCGTTTGCCCGATCCACAAAAAAGGAGACCCTCTGAACTGCGCCAACTACAGAGGCATAAGGCTCCTCAACATCGCCTACAAGATCCTATCTGCCGTAATATGTGAACGCCTGAAACCGTTTACCAACAACCTGATTGGCCCTTATCAGTGTGGTTTTAGGCCAGGAAAGTCCACAACCGATCAAATTTTCACACTTCGGCAGATCCTGGAAAAAACTCAAGAAGTCCAAATCGATACCCATCACCTATTCATCGATTTCAAAGCATTTATAGATATGACAGCATTTATAGAACTGTACAGAGCCATGTCTAGTTTTGGTATACCGCCCAAACTCGTCCGGTTGTGTAGGATGACGATAGAGAATTCTCGCTGCTCCATCAGGGTCGGAAACGACCTCACCGACACATTCGATACCAAAAAAAGATTTAGGCAAGGCGATGCGGTGTCAAGTGACTTCTTTAATCTGATTATTGAGAGGATTGTTCAAAACTCCAAAGCCAACACCAGAGGCACAATTTTCCAAAAGTCGGTGCAACTACTAGCATACGCTGACGATATTGACATCATTGGTAGGACTCAACGTGATGTCATAGCCACGTTTGCTAGTATAGAGAAGGAAGCGAAAATGGGTTAAGCAGTAAATGAGTTTACTAAGTATATGATGTCATCACGAAAGGACCCACAACATCGACGAATTGGACAGACCGTCACCATTGACAGATATAACTTTGAGGTAGTACGGGATTTTGTTTACCTCGGCTCCGCTATTAACTCTGACAACAACATCTCGTCAGAAATTAAACGAAGAATTACTCTTGCCAACCGCTGTTTCTTCGGGCTAAGAAGGCAATTTAGTAGTAAAGCCCTCACTAGAACTACTGATCATCCCAGTCCTGCTCTACGGCGCTGAAGCATGGACCCTATCAAAAGCGGATGAAGAAATCCTTGGTAGATTCGAGAGGAAAATTCTTCGAAAAATCTTCGGTCCCGTTTGCGTTGACGGGCTATGGAGACGAAGATTCAACCAAGAACTATACGAGCTGTACAGCGACATGCCCCTGGTCAAAAAACTCCGCATTGGACGTCTAAGATGGCTAGGACATGTAGAACGAATGGACACCAATACTCCGGCTCGCAGAGTTTTCGATTCCCAGCCAGACGTCGGGCGCAGTAGAGGAAGACCTCGCCTTAAGTGGCGCGCACAAGTGGAAACCAACCTCAACCAACTTGGAGTGCGCAACTGGAGGCAGTTAGCTAAGGACCGGGCTAATTGGAGAGGCATGTTGGTTGAGGCCCATGTTCATTCCGGACTGTAGCGCCACTTAAGTAAGTAAGTACATTTATTTTTATACCCTATCCCATAGGGGTATATTAGTGTTGATACATAGTTTGTAACATAGAGAAACAATTTAGCTACATATACCTCAAAATTTGAAATCCGCCCACTGCCACGCCCCCTTTTAAGAAAAACGTATTTTTTGGTCAAATCGTAAAGATTTTTAAAAAAAGTGTCTGAGTAGCATATTTAGATAATCGTAATATCTAATAAAATATCATATAAAGTTTTTTGCCGCGCCCACTTTTTGTGGGCTTTTTTAATAAAAAAACGTTTTTCGGTCAAATTTTAAATATTTCTAAAATTTTTGGAGAAAATAATTTTAAAATTTAATTTAGGGTATTCAACGATCCGCACAGCGGATTGTAGCCTTCTCATATGTTTTTTACTATTTTGCAAATACATTGTCGCTTTGTGTCAAATTTTCGGTTATTATCCTTTTGTTATTACCAGTTTCCATAGTTAATAAACACTCACAAATAACTTCAATTCACTTTGACAAAGCAAAAAAAAAACATAAATAACAACTGATGACATCGGAAATTGTATCTATACTGATTGTAAATGATTTAGTAATAGATATGTCAGTAAACGTCAATCAGCTATTACATGGGCTTTTATTTTTTAACAACAAAAAATATTAGATAACTTGTGAATAAGAGTATAATAAGTCATTTTTTATTATTTTATTATTATTGGTCTTTGAAACGGAGGTTTGGTCTTCCTTGCCTTATCGAACCTGGGGGCTGGGAGTCGAAGATCCTCTTAGCTGGAGCATTACTGTCCATTCGCTCGATGTGGTCGAGCCAATGTAGTCGACATGTTTTTGCTTTTTGGACTGCATCCACTTCTTGGCACAGCTTATAGAGTTCGCGGTTGTATCTTCTCCTCCATTTGCCCTCCTCTTGCACAGGACAAAAAATCCGCCAATGTATTTTTCTTTCGAAGGAGCCCAGTATCAGCTCTCCCTTCTTGCTTATCGTCCAGCACTCGGCACCATAAAACAGAACTGGCAGTGTCACGTGACACAGCTGAATCGGTTTTGCTGGGATTCCGAATTCGGCCATCGCCATAAAGAGCTCCTGACAATGTATGCTATTATACGCGGCTTTGAAGTCGATGAATAGGTGGTGAGTTTCGATTTGGACTTCTTGGTTTTTTTCTTGCTCTTTTTTGTTCTTCCCTTCTTCTTTGCCTATAGATCTCAATGGCAGCTCTCGTCTTCACCTGCAACTTAGCCTTGTAGGCCTCGTTCTTGGCTGCGAGCATCTGTCGGCATTCTTTATCAAATCCGGGATTTCTTGCTGGTGGCCGCGAGAAACCTAGCACATCAGTTGCGGCTGATCTAATGGCTTGTTGGCATCGTTGCCATTGTTCTTCGACATTAGTAGATGCTGGTGGTGTGTTGTGAATCGAGAGGTTAAGAGATACTCGTTTCGCAAAGGTCTTGGCGGCCTCTGGCGATTGCAGTCTTTCGACATTAATTTTTTTCGCAGTATTTCTGGTTTCTTGTGGCGTGGTGGATATCCGCATCCTTACCTTGGCTACAACAAGGTAGTGGTGCGAGTCAATGTTAGCCCCTCGGAATGTTCGGACATCCAAAATACTGGATGCGTGCCTCTTGTCTATCGCAATGTGATATATTTGGTTGACTGTTCGTTGATCTGGAGACTGCCATGTTCCCTGATGGATATCGAAGTGAGGAAACCATATGCTGGCTATAGTGGCATTTCGTTCCGTAGCGAAGTCAATTAGCCTAAGTCCGTTACCAGACATGTTGTCGTGTAGGCTATATTTTAGGACAGTACTGCTAAAGATATCTTCTCTTCTTTGCGCTAAAATCTCCAAGCACGATTTTAACATCGTACTTTGGTAGTCGATAATAGCTTTATTTTCATTGTGTACATATACACAACCCACACTCGCACTCGCCATCGATGTGCTAAAGAATCGCTACCCAAGATTATTCCCGAAATATTTAAATTAATTCGAACCAAATCAATATTGAATAATATAAATTAATACTGTTTTATGGTCTGTTGTTGGTCTTCCTTGCCTTATCGAACCTGGGGGCTGGGATTCGAAAATCCTCTTAGCTGGAGCATTACTGTCCATTCGCTCGATGTGGCCGTGCCAATGTAGTCGACGTGTTTTGGCTTTTTGGACTGCATCCACTTCTTGGTACAGCTTATAGACTTCGCGGTTGTATCTTCTCCTCCATTCGCCCTCCTCGTGCACAGGGCCAAAAATCCGCCAAAGTATTTTTCTTTCGAAGGAGCCCAGTATCAGCTCTCCCTTCTTGCTTATCGTCCAGCACTCGGCACCATAAAACAGAACTGGCAGGATGAGGGTTTTGTAGAGCATACATTTCGTCCTTCGAGTTAGGAGTTTTAAACCCAGTTGTTTCGCCAAACCGAAATCTGGAGCTTCTTCTAAACTGCACGTTGCAGCGCGTGTTTTCCAGTGTCACGCGACACAGCTGAATCGGTTTTGCTGGGATTCCGATTTCGGCCATCGCCATAAGGAGCTCCTGACGATGTATGCTATCATACGCGGCTTTGAAGTCGATGAATAGGTGGTGAGTTTCGACTTGAGATTCGTTGGTGTTTTCCATTTACCTCAGTGTAAAAATTTGGTCTATAGTCGATCTGCCGGGCCAGATGCCATACGGGTACGTGCCGATTAGTGTGTTGCAGAATGGTTTTAGACGTTCACACAGCACGTTGGGTAGGATATTGTATGCGACATTAAGCCGGGATATGCCTCGATAGTTCTTGCAAGACATAGGATCGCCATTTTTGTAGATGGGGCATGTGGAGCTGATAGTCCAGTCATCGGGCATGTTTTCTTCCAACCATAGTTGGTTGATGATGCTCCCTACTAAAACATCTACTTACTTACTTAAGTGGCGCTACAGTCCGGGATGAACCAGGGCCTCAACCAACATGCCTCTCCAATTAGCCCGGTCCTTAGCTAACTGCCTCCAGTTGCGCACTCCAAGTTGGTTGAGGTCGGCTTCTACTTGTGCGCGCCACGTAAGGCGAGGTCTTCCTCTACTGCGTCCGACGTCTGGCTGGGAATCGAAGACTCTTCGAGCCGGAGTATTGATGTCCATTCGTTCTACATGCCCTAGCCATCTTAAACGTCCAATGCGGAGTTTTTTGACTAGGGGTATGTCGCTGTACAGATCGTATTCGTGGTTGAATCTTCGTCTCCATAGCCCGTCAACGCAAACGGGACCGAAGATTTTTCGAAGAATTTTTCTCTCGAATCGACCAAGGATTTCTTTATCCCCTTTTGATACGGTCCATGCTTCAGCGCCGTAGAGCAGGACTGGGATGATCAGGGTCTTATATCGGATCTCCTTAGTAGTTCGAGTGAGGGCTTTACTACTAAATTGCCTTCTTAGCCCGAAGAAACAGCGATTGGCAAGAGTAATTCTTCGTTTGATTTCTGACGAGATATTGTTGTCAGAGCTAATAGCGGAGCCGAGGTAGACAAAGTCCCGTACTACCTCAAAGTTATATCTTTCAATGGTGACGTTCTGTCCAATTCGTCGATGTTGTGTGTCCTTTCGTGTTGACAGCATATACTTAGTCTTACCCTCATTTACCGCTAAACCCATTTTTGCCGCTTGCTTCTCTATGCTAGCAAACGTGGCTATGACATCACGTTGAGTCCTACCAATGATGTCAATATCGTCGGCGTATGCTAGTAGTTGCACCGATTTTTGGAAAATTGTGCCTCTGGTGTTGGCTCCGGAGTTTTGCACAATCCTCTCAAGAATCAAATTGAAGAAGTCACATGACAGCGCATCGCCTGGCCTAAATCCTTTTTTGGTATCGAATGTGTCGGTGAGGTCGTTTCCGACCCTGATGGAGCAGCGAGAATTCTCTATCGTCGTCCCACACAAACGGACGAGTTTGGGCGGTATACCAAAACTAGACATGGCTCTGTACAGTTCGTCTCTATAAATGCTGTCGTATGCGGCTTTAAAATCGATAAATAGGTGGTGGTTATCGATTTGGACTTCTTGGGTTTTTTCCAGGATCTGCTGAAGTGTGGAAATTTGATCGATTGTGGACTTTCCTGGCCTAAAAGCATTCTGATAAGGGCCGATCAGGTTGTTGGTAAACGGTTTCAGGCGTTCACATATTACGGCAGATAGGATGTTTCTTCTTTCTGAAAAGCCGAAGTTTTTCCCTTCTTCTTTGCCTATAGAGCTCAATGGCAGCTCTCGTCTTCACCTGCAGCTAAGCCTTGTAGGCCTCGTTCTTGGCTGCGAGCATCTGTCGGCATTCTTCAGCCAATCCGGGGTTTCGCCGCGCGAAACCCAGGCCGCGAGAAACCTAGCACATCAGTTTCGGCTGATCTAATGGCTTGTTGGCATCGTTGCCATTGTTCTTCGACATTAGTAGATGCTGGTGGTGTGTTGTGAATCGAGAGGTTAAGAGATACTCGTTTCGCAAAGGTCTTGGCGGCCTCTGGCGATTGCAGTCTTTCGACATTAATTTTTTTCGCAGTATTTCTGTTTTCTTGTGGCGTGCTGTATATCCGCATCCTTACTTTTGCTACAACAAGGTAGTGGTGCGAGTCGATGTTAGCCCCTCGGAATGTTCCGAAATCCAAAATACTGGACGCGTGCCTCTTGTCTATCGCTATGTGATATATTTGGTTGACTGTTCGTTGATCTGGAGACCGCCATGTCCCCCGATGGATATCGAAGTGAGGAAACCGTGTGCTGGCTATAGTGGCATTTCGTTCCGTAGCGAAGTCAATTAGCCTAATTCCGTTACCAGACGTGTTGTCGTGTAGGCTATATACCTTTGCGTTAAAATCTCCCAGCACGATTTTAACATCGTACTTTGGTAGTCGCTCATAGGTTTTGTCGAGGAGCTCGTAGAAGCAATCCTTAGTTATATCATCTTTTTCCTCCGTCTGAGCATGAGCGCATATAAGGCTTTTGTTGGCGAATTTCTGCTCACTATAACACGGTCCATAGTAGATGTCACAGTTTTTCATCCTCTTTTTGCCCGGCCCATCCCATCGTATTTCCTGGATGGCACTGATGTTTGCTTTGTAGCAGTTTAGGGTTTCCGCTAGTTGTTCGCCTGCACATCTCCTGTTTAATGTTCTCACATTCCAGGTGCAGATACGAACGTCGTGTCCTTTTTTCGTTTAGCATGGTCGTCAACAATAATATCAGTCCTTTCCGAAGCTATTGGTTGCTTTTTGACATAAGCTTTTTTCCATGGATGGGTAGTTAACCCAAAGCACAACCCGCCACCTTTAGAGTCAGGCCCTTGTTTTGACCCTAGGACAGCGGGCCGGAAAATACCGATATCAGTAGCCCACTTTGGGATATGAGCGGTGCCGTTGACCCATTGAGGGCTCCTCCGCCACTAACTCTTTTTCAGCACCCTGGCTCAGTATTGGAAATCCCTAAAGACCTGGTGTTCAAATATGTCGAAGGAGCTCATATAGGGATTACACTACCAGTTCGATCAAACTGGAGCTGTAGGCACCACCGTTGACTCCATCTAGGAAATTCTTCCGCTGCCGCCTGAGAGTGAGTGCCTTAGTGAGAGGACACTCCTCCCCCTCTGTAGTTTGCTGCCACCAACGACCTTCCACAGGGGTTTAATACCCCATCTCCAGTCGAGGTACTAGGGACCCACCAGTCACCAGCGTGGAGGTGAGAGTAGGAGTTGATAGTGAGAGGGTAGAGTGAGAACAATTGTGTTCTCATGTAATCGCATCACTATCCTTAAACACCGGCTCCATCGAAAAGAAACACTGCCGGAAATCAAGATACGACAAGTTTACTTATTCCTAATCGATAGTCACAGTTGTTGATTGATTTGCATAACTTTTGCTTACAGATAACGCAACAAAGACAAACTAGCTCATTTGTATTAATTACTTGTGAAGCCTGACAACACATTCCAATTCGTGCAGACCATAAAGTAGTTAATGAGGGTTTATTGCTAAGCGATTTACCAGCCGTAAATCCAACAAGAAAAATTGATGATTCAGAGGACAAGAAACCAGAAGGACAGGATGAGCGTGAGAAGGTAATTTGCAATTTGAGAAATGTCGGCAGTAGTAACTGAGTACAGGCTGACATTTTCTTCCCCCTTACTCGTGGGTCCAAAATAGAAAACAACAAACAAAACAAAAAAGGGACGAGTGCAAATAAGGAATCGGGCAATACAAACACTATAAAACCGATTCTCAACTACAAATGACGAAGGAGGAGGAAAGCCTCTTGCTCCGAGATCCGTCAAACTCCAAGATAATGTCAGATGAGGAAGGAGCAATAGACATCCAAATAGAGAAACTACTTCTCGATGAGGATGACACTTGCTCAAACGCCAGCTCATCTAAATTCTCGATATCGTCAACTGCGTCCATCCGTAGCAAAGTTAAATCATGCAAGTTGACGATCAGAAGATTAGTCAAGAAAGTTACTCTAGGAGAAAAGGATCGCCTGAGACTTAAGAAAGCTCAAGAGTTTTTACAAAGTCTGACAGAGAATGAGCCGATCGCTCGTACCTGCTTAATAAACGCACCGAGTAACTCGAGCATGAAGGTACTGATGGGACCACCTTTGATGCGGGGCGCTGGCCCGCTAAGACAAAGAATGGTCTCCTCAGATCCTGCGAAAGTCAAAGGCAAAAGCATGGCTGATGATCCCTTGTATACCTCCAGTCGTGAGTGCCCTTGGCCAATCAAACCGGAGAACAGTCTCTCCAGACCCTACCAAGGATGGATCTGAGGACAGGATGGACACAAACGTCAATCAGAACCCGAAGGAGGAGCTGGCGATGGTTGAATTCACCGGCGCTATGATGAGTAACAACTCATCAGGCAAAGGAAATCGGTCAACCTCAACGCCGACAGGGGTCTGTGAGACACTGACGATAGGACAAGGGGAGGCTTACTCAACGTTAGGTAGCTATTGCACGGTTATTACATCACGACAGCGTGGAAAACTCCATCGCTGCTGTGTCTGTGGAAGAGAGTAAGTTGAGGAACACCGTACGACCCCAACCAAAGTCAGAGGTTCAAGCTCCTCTAAAATTGAGGGCCAACGCGCAGAGGCTTTACGAAGGTTTAAACACCGTGCTCTAGATTCCTTCAAGGAAAAGGACACGACTGCACTAAACAGAGCTAGGGAAACTATCAAAGCTACTGCCGAAGCGTGGCGGCAAAAAAGGCTCACGGACAGGGAGCCATCCTCCCGAAAAAGGGATGTGGTCGGGTAAAGGACGGAATGCTGTAAACCCTCCACCTCAGCTGCGGCCACACCTAAGGGACCATCAGCTGCTACAGGTAAGATCGACCAAACTTGGAACAAATGCTGGTACCTCCAACAGAGGAAGGCATGACGACACAGTCTCTCCAATCATAGGTAGGGACACAAAACCTAGGCTAGACTCTAGTCACAACCCAGTAAAAGATAAAGACAGTTTTCGGGTCGCTACTGTCGACTTTGGTAATCCAGAACGAAAACTATCTCATTTCCAATGGCAACTGCTAGAAATAAGAATCATGGACGGAGTGAATGACGCTATTCTAAAGAGTGCTGGGAACATCCCGCTCTTTAGACAGCTGACCACGTTCAAAGGCTTCAAAATACTCCAGTCCCAGTGTGACAACAAGAGCACACTAAGCTGGTTGACGAAGTTCATCGACGAGACGAAAGCCCCATGTCGTATAGTCGAAAAGAAAGAGCTTCTTAACCTGACTAGACCAAAAGGTCGCATCCTTATCCCAGGGCCATGCATCCCGAAGGATAGGATTGAGCGCAACCTACAGAACCTCAACTCAGAATTCCTCAGTAAGGACTGGGAGGTCATAGAGGCAGGAGAGCACTCAAAAACCGGCACGGAAGTCGTGGTGCTACTCAGCCACAAATCTATGCCACTGTTACGAAAGAAAGGGTACAAAGTACGAGTCGTTACCTTTCGTAACAGCAAGACGGAACGATGGGAAAAAAAACTGACCGCGATAAAGATAATACAAATAAATCTTCACCACAGTGAGGCGACCAGCGCCAATCTTGTCTTCCTTTTAAATAGAAAGAAACAAATAAACCTTTTTCTCTTATCTACTCTCAGTAACAATGACCAGACCGTGGTATAATATGAGCGGCGAGGGAATTCCCCGATTGAAATAGCAGCTATCTACATGCCATACGATTCGATGGAGGGACCTCCATCTGCCCTAACAGACTCCCTGCAGGAATTGGCTAAATGCAAGAAGTGGGACCTCATAAAGGGATGCGATCCTAACTCCCATCAAACACAATGGGGCAGTTCAGACACCAACACACGAGGTGAGTCCTTGTTTCAATACATTATAGACAATAATTTGTTAGTGGCGAACAGGGGTAACGACCACTTAACCTTTGTCACTAAAAATAGAGAAGAGGTTCTTGACATTACCCTCTTCAATAGTTCTGAAAAATTCGCTGTGCGCCACTGCAAAGTTTCATCAGAAACATCATACTCTGACCACAGAATAAAATAATTTGAAATAGAGGACGACACTAATCCCCCCTTCAACATCGAAACCCCCAGAAATCCAACTGGGACAAGTTCGTTGTGGAAGTAGGGAGATACAGTAGAGCATATCTACCGCATCCGATGGAAACTCCGTTTGAAATCGATGCTGCAACGGAACTAATAGGCAATATTTTAGTCAAAGCCTATGAAAGGATCTGCCCTCTAATGACTATAAAATCACAAAGACCACCGACTTGGTGGACGAAAGAGCTCCAAAGCATTAGAATTGAAACCAGGAAAACCTATAATGCAGCAAGAAACTCAAATTCGGAAGCCGACTGCGGTCTTTATAAGAATAATCAGCGCTAAACGCACCTCCTGGCGTAACTTCAGTTGCAGGCTTAGAAAGTAATTGCCAAAGAACCGGCTGTGCCAGGTTACCTCAAGCTCCCCTTCGGGTTAGGGGTCAGAATATACCCGAGGTAAGGCATGCCTGTCGTAGAAGGCGACTAAAATCCACTCCCCGTATACCGAGTGTAAAGCGTATACAAACAACAAAAATGCAATGAGTACAACGAAAAGATTTACTACCCCAGGTGGCAATTCAGTTTCACTGGAAAATCCACCCTCTACGGAGGTCGGCTCTACGGATTCTGGGGAGAGCCAATTATTGCAAATGTGTAACCCTTTCGGGAAAAGTTCAAGGGTAACGAGGTCACCTACATCAGGATCTCAAAAAAATATATGTGTCTCAAGGAGCTCGACAACACCAGAAGTGTCAGCCCACGAAAAACGAGACTCAGTGAAAAATAAGAGCCTAAAGGAAGAAAACGACGTTCTTCGAACAAGGCTTAACAATGTCGAACTGCTCTGCGAAGAGCTTCGTAAAGCAATTCTCCATCTAAAGGAAGAAAATATGACTCTGAAGAGTTCATTTAAAATACCAAAAACAAGTTCAAACGGCCCCGTGAATTCGGAATACCACACGGATGAAGAAGAACTCAGTCGCGAAACCGACTGGATCTTAAAGAAAAGACCAGTTAAAAAGAGGAAAGCTGTATCCTCTTCTGAAATAATAAACCGCGACAAAGAGATTATTAACAAAGCGAAACAGCTAAAACAACGTCCCCCACCACGAATTAATGTGATCGGTATTGACGACTTTAACAAGTTGCATACCTTGCTAAAATCGTTGCCATTATCGGGCTACCAAGTAACTTCGCTAAGAAAAAATACATGGAAAGTCTGCGTTAAATACCCTGAAAGTTACCGTCTATTATCTCGCAAGCTTAATATCGATAAAATAGAATGGTATTCTTTTGAAAATAAATCTGAAAGGCCTTTACGCGTTGTAGCTAGAGGGTTACATGCGTCGTGCTTAAAGGATGACATTGTAAATGATCTGAAAAACAGGCAATATAAAGTCATAGATGCCGTTAACATTGTCAAACGAGACCAAAAGCAAAAAGATGGCGAAGGAAATGTAATAAAACGCGGCCTTCCTTTATTTATACTCACTTTCGATAAAACAGAAAGTTTGAACAAAATTTATGAAATAAAAACAATACTTAATATTGTTGTAAAAATAGAGCCTATGCGTAAGGATTCCAAACTAGTTCCCCAGTGCAAGCGCTGCCAAGGATACAATCATACGCAAAGCTATTGTCAAAAAGAACCGCGGTGTGTAAAATGTGCCGGCAATCACCTGACGGTAGATTGTATGTCAGATAAGAAAGCTCTTGCTATCTGCATTAACTGTAAAGGCAATCATCCGGCAAATTATCGCGGCTGCGAAGTAGCTAAAGAGTTGCAAAAAAGACGGACGAAATTTAATAGTATTAATTCACAGAAATTAAATTTAAACAAGCAACAGCCTAAAATTCCGATTAAAAATATGTCGAAGAAAAAGCAGGCCATAATCGAAGAACCTAAATGTCCACAAACTACGCGGCCATCAGATATCCGTTCGGATCTTGTACATCCAAAACCAAATGTACAAACGTATGCTCAAGCTACAGTATCCAATAACGCCCAAAAAAATATCTCACCTGACCCAGTTTCAAATGTATTTTCGATTATTCTTTCAAAACTTGAGGAACAAAGCAAAACGAATAAACTTATTTTTGACAGGCTCGTTAAGCTCGAAAATAGTATTCGCAATAGAAGTACCCCACCTTTAACATGAATAGATTGCTTAAAATTCTTACGTGGAATGCCAATGGCCTTTGGCAAAAACTTGGAGAACTTGAATTATTTATGCAGGAAAAAGATATAGACATCTGTTTAATATCCGAAACTCACGCAAAGAGTAATTCGAACTTAAAAATAAAAGGTTACCTCGACTATCATGCTCTACATCCATCGAATAAGGCTAGAGGTGGAGCCTCACTATATATAAAAGAGTGTATCGAACATTCGATTGATCTTAAACTAGAAATCGAAACAATGCAAGTTAGCTCTATACAAGTCAAAAGCAGACAATCCTTTCTGAAGATATCGTCTATTTACTGCCCACCACGATGCAAGGTTGAGAAAATTGACTTTGAAAACTTGCTTAATTCCCTTGGACAACGTTTTGTCATCGGAGGGGACTTTAATGCAAAACATACATTCTGGGGATCTAGATGCATATCACAGAAAGGTAGGATGCTTTATGATATAGGTAGAAAGTACAATACCGAATTTCATTCTACGGGAAAACCAACTTACTGGCCAACTGATGCTAGAAAAATACCGGATTTGATCGATTTTTTCATTGTAAAAGGTCTGCCGTCCAATCGAATCAAAGTTGAAGAATGCTTTGATCTTTCCTCTGATCATTCTCCAGTCATTTTAACAATGAGCGAGTCACTGATTATAAATGAAAAACCACCCAGATTAACAAACGCGAAAACCAACTGGGAAGGTTTCAAAAACGATATTGAAAATAATATCCGACTGGGTGTATCGCTTAGAACCCCATTGGAACTCGAAGTCGCTGTTGACTCATTTATCAATACCATCCAAAAAGCAGCATGGAATAATACTCCTCAACAGAACAAAATAGTGAGCTATAGTAAAATTAAGTACCCCCGTGAAATACAAGATTTAGTAAGACAAAAAAGAAAAGCTCGTAAAAGATGGCACCAAACTCGTGCCCCGCAAGATAAAACACATCTCAATCGGTTGAGTAATTTGCTATCAAATTCGATTAAATACTTTAAAAACCATTCAGTAGAAACTTATCTGCAAAGCCTAACCGCTGGAAAGGAATCGAATTATTCGCTCTGGAAAGCAATTAGAGTCATAAAACGGCCAAAAATCGCTGTGCCGCCCATTAGGGTAACTCAAGACGTTTGGGCAAAGAGCGATAATTAAAAAGCTGACGTTTTTGCCTCACATCTTGAGGAAACATTTAAGCCATTTGATGGTCCGGCGCAAAATGAAAACATTAATATATTCGAGAGTACAACCGATAATAACATAGTAAGATATGCAAGTATTGCCGAGCTTAAACGGGAAATACAGAAACTAAAGCCTAAAAAAGCTCCGGGTTATGACCTGATTACAGGAGAACTTCTTAAAATGTTGCCTCGGAAAGCATTAACTAAGCTTCTTTTTATTATAAATGCAGCAATCAGATTAGAATACATACCAAGACAGTGGAAAGTCGCGGAAGTGATTATGGTTCTAAAACCAGGAAAATCACCGAATGAAATAAAATCTTACAGGCCTATTTCACTTCTTCCAATCATTTCAAAAGTTTTTGAACGGATATTACTCGGTCGCTTACACCCCATAATTGAACAGAAACGTCTTTTACCTGACCATCAATTTGGGTTTAGAAGTAAACATTCAACGGTGGACCAAGTACATCGAATTACAGATGTAATTGAGAAAGCTTTCGAAGAAAAGAAAATTTGTTCAGCCGTATTTCTTGACGTGTCGCAAGCTTTTGACAAGGTGTGGCACAAAGGCCTTACTTATAAACTAAGTCAAGTTTTGCCAGAACAATTATATAAAATCCTCGTGTCGTATCTTGAGCATAGACTCTTCCGTGTGAAACTTGGAAGCGAATATTCCGAGTTCAAAGAAATAATGGCAGGTGTACCGCAAGGAAGCGTCCTTGGACCAATCCTGTACCTCATATTCACTCGTGATATCCCACAAACAAACGATACAATAGTTGCAACGTTTGCTGACGATACTGCTATACTAGCAGTTGCCACAACAATAGAGGAAACAAATATTAAATTACAAAACGCTCTTAACAAGGTTAATGAATGGACTAAATCCTGGCGGATTGCACTTAATGAGAGCAAATCGATCCATGTAGATTTTTCGTATAAACGGACAAACAATTTGGCTGTATTTCTAAATACGGTTCGAGTCCCGTTTGCAAATGAAGCGAAATATCTCGGTATGACACTCGATGCAAAATTAAAATGGAAGTCGCATGTAAAAAAGAAATGCGAAGAACTTAAGAATAAATACAGAGAACTGTACTGGTTGCTCGGAAAATATTCGAAGCTTAACCTTGATAACAAGCTGCTATTATACAAGCAAGTGCTAAAACCGGTTTGGACATATGGTATACAACTATGGGGTTGTACCAGTGAAACGAATCTAAACATTTTACAAACTTTTGAAAACAAAATGTTAAGATCATTCGTCAATGCGCCGTGGTACATAAGGAACGAAGATCTACGCAGAGATCTGGGTATTCCCGCGGTTAAAGATGAAACAAAAAATTTTGCACGAAAACATAAAAAACGTTTATTAGGACACGTTAACACAACAGTCCTCCAAATTCTGGACGAAACAAATATATTGCGGCGTCTTCAAAGAACTAAACCCTTAGATTTGGCCCGATAATAACAAACCGCGCTATAATTGCGGAAAAGCAGGAACTCTCAAAGGAAAGTTACCTGCCAAACATATTATATAATCGTGATAAAAAAATTGCTGGATAAGTCGAATACTTAGTTGCAATAGAAATACCAAATGGGTGGTGGTTTTAGTGAGTAAAAATCTCACACTACTTTGGGCACGTGCTCATCGTGTCTATGAAGATTTCCACCAGCCCACGGAAAAAAAAAAAAAAAAAAAAGCTCCCCAATGGGGACTGGACACATTCCACCCATGAATCTTTAACACATCTACTGGAAACCCACTTTCCAGGATGTGATTAATACTCCGGTAGGACTCCAGACATAAACGTCTATAATGGCAACCCCATAACAGCAGCAATGGAGGATGTGGTTAGTGTAGAAAGAATCAATTGGGCAATTGACTCCTTCTCCCCTTTAAATCCCCAGGGGTCGATGCTATTATCCCGATCATGATACAATAATCGAAACACCTCGTAACAGCATTCCTACACAAATTGTTTGTTGGTAGTCTAAAATGCAGTTACATCCCTAGGAGCTGGCGGGAATGGAATATAAAGGTAGTCTTTATCCCAAAAGCCGGCAAGCCCAGCCACACGACCGCGAAGGACTTTAGGCTAATAAGTCTTACATCCTTCATACTAAAAACCTATTAAAAACGAATGGATATCTTCATTCGTGACAAACTCGACCCCCAATACATATCCTCGGCACAGCATGCCTACACGAAAGGTAAGGGAGTCGAAACTGCCCTTCATGATATCGTTAGTACAATAGAAAAACCTCTTCACGAAGAAGGAATATACACTCGCTGCATTTCTCGACATTAAAGGAGCCTCCAATAATATGAACACAAATGCAGTCGAAAGAAACCTAATGAAGAAAAACGTGGACCAACCTCTAATAAATATTATTGGAGGTATGCTCAACCACAGAACTATAAATGCGAATCTAAACCAAGAATTTAAATAAATAAATTCTTTGAAATCGAATGACAAGGTTAAAGTAATTATGAAGATTAATAATTTCCATAATAAATGGCATACCAAATAACAAAACTACCTATTTACAAATCATATTTTCCTACACACAACACAATACTCAGATACAAAAAATTTCCCTTCAAATATTCTTTAGCTTTAAAATTTGCGATATACAAAACATACCCAATTTCCTGCCTGCACTGCACACAGCATACTCACAATCCAAAACTCCCTTAAAAAATACTCTCTCGCTTGTAGCTTTAGCCGTTTAGCGTAAAAAATTGCGCTACCAATTTCCATACAATCTATATATGAGTGTTTGACTACCAGTCATAAGCAAAACCCAGTAAAATAAGCGGAAGCGTTAGCGCAAACAAATGCGATAAACTTGAGAGAGGAGTCTGTACTCTGTACTCTGTCTGCATCTGTACGTGTTTAGCAAGCAGAATGCAGATACATTTTGTGGGTTCTCTTTATTTGTACTTTCGTGTCGGATGTTTCTCTTCATAGAGAAATTGCATTAAGACGCATTGTCGCAGTGTGTTTACTTTTGTCGTTATTTGTTTGAAATTGAACAGTGTTATTAATTCTCAAAAGTGCAGTGCGAAACTATTTAATATAGGTATTAAATAGTTAATAGAGAGTATACTAGAAACTTTAGTGAAAATCAGTTTTCCCTCTACCCATGGTTAGCTGGATGTGAAAATAAAAATAAACTTTTTTGTTGGCCTTGTTTGCTATTCTCCGGAATTCATTCTGTCTGGAATTCATCGGGTGTTAACAATCTGAATACTCTAACCACACTTCAAAAAAAAAACACAAACAAAGCGCATCCCATTTACAATGTGTGTTTAAACTTGTAACGAACCCCGAACGCTCGACGCGTCGCGAGAGTCGTATTTGATCTTCCGTTATTATGCGAAGATCTAGTGTGGAAAGTCTTCGACCGGCACTATCACTCGCGCTAGTAAAAGCCTAACCACACTAAATGTTTATCTCTCTAAACCGCTGACTCTCACTCGGGATTAACCCTCCTATTAACTTCCTCCACCCACATCTTGTGGCACAGGCATGCTCCTCCGCTCGCTAGCTCACCGGCGGCGTGGGATCTTACCACAAGACCTGGACTGGGGTTACATATATTTTTGCATGCCTGTAAAATTGCGAACAAAAAGGTGTTACTACATCGCAACCGTAACCAACAAAAAACAAAAAAAAAACTTGCGAGGCCCGAGTTTCGTCTACTTCCGCATTTGCCACTTCCTGCCTCCATAGCGGAAATCAATAAGGGGAGAGAGGATGATGTTACTTCTCTCTGAGCTGGCCCACCCCATGCTAAAAGAAAGATCTAGATTCCATGGCCACCGCTTCGCTCCACCTGCGATGGCCCCTAACCAGATAGAAGGATAAAGCAAACCCCTGAAAAAAAAAGATTGCCTACCCCTGACTACGTTTTATACCCGTTTACCTGTTGTTCCATCCCCAACTCATCCTCTGAAATGCTTCTTACACGATTTCCATACTTACGCGCAACGGTACGGATTGAAAGAAACTCCCAACTAATACACGCATAGTTTTTCACAGATCCCAGAAATAAGAAAACTAATGAACTTTCGTAATCATTATAAACGAAATCTTAGTTTTATTAAATAAAATAATAAAAAAAAATCAGACGCCAACTCATTACTATCTTAACTATACTAATCTAATCGCAAAAGAAGGGAAGAATCATTGTTCATGAACTAAATTTTGTTTTTTTTTCCAGGTAATTGTTCGTAAATAATTTTAAACTTTAATGTCGGTAAGTATAATCTTAATCCAAAAATATTCTTTAAATAATAGGTATGGTAGGTATTCTCTTTTCATTTATTTTAATATTATTTTAATTTTTCATTATCTTTTCTTTACTTTTGTTTGAAACTCAGCAATGTTTGAAACTAATCATTCGAATTTTTTATCTTTTTATATTAAAATACTTCATACATTTGTCAGTGGACCGAGTGAAAAATATCAAAAAGAGAATTAATAGACACCGAATTTATTTTAAGTTTTTTATTGAAATAATTGTTCACCCTTTGCGTACAGCGGCCGAATAACAACTGACTAAATTCTAGGTAGAGAAAAAAAATGAAATGAAGGAATATTGTAGGACAAGGACAAAAGGAGTGTAGGATGAAAGGGATAGAATGATGATGACTTATGGGTAGAGAAACGTTGGTGACAATTCGGCCTCTCCTGACTGAAACTCGTCCCGAGTTACTCCTCTTCATCTTCAGCTTCATCATCATCGTGATCGTAGTCCTCGTCGATTTCTGGATACAATTCACACCATGGCTTGAGTTTGTCGCTACTTGCTACGGTGCTGAATTTTCGCTGCTTCAATTGAAATCCTTCCACGTCGTTGATAACGTATCGATCAAAACGTAAGACTTTAGCGATGACGTATGGTCCTCTGTACTTGACTTCTAATTTACGTGATTCACCTGTGCTTGGAATAGCACTTTCGATCAAGACAAGATCTCCCTCCATGTATTGATGCGGAATCTTGTGCTTAGCGTCGAATCTGGATTTCCAAGACTTGCGTGCTGTCTCGATGTTGTTTATAGCTTCTTCGCGCCTTTGGACTATTGGTGGCTTGTCTAGGTTAAATTCGTCATCATCTTGCAATGCAGCTAGAATTTTGTTGCCTCCGATGTCGCGTAGGGGGAAGTCGTAGACTAAATCCATTGGTGAATACTTGGTAGTGGAGTTAATCCTCGTATTTATAGTCCATTGCAGGTTTCGAAGCTCAGCATCCCAATCCTTAGCGTTGGATGTCGTGGCCTTGAGAAAAGATAATACGGACTGATTAACCCTCTCAGCGAGACCGTTCGCCCGTGGAGTTCTTACTGCTACTTTGATGTGTTGGATGTTAACGTGACTGCAGAATTCAGCAAATGCGGCTGACGTGAATGCTGTACCACGATCCGTAACGATCCTTCTCGGCACACCAAACTGCAATGTTAGCTGACTTAGTACCTCCACAACTGGTTTTGTTTTTGTTGACTTAACTGCAGAAATAATGACATATCTTGTCAGAGCGTCGACAATTACGAGAATATGCTCATTTCCACGGCGGCTTTTGATAAATGGACCTAAATGATCCATATGTAATGTTTCGAAAGGAAGTCTAGGTATTTCCATTCCGTACAGCTGACATTCCTTTTGTGACGGCTCACGACTGAAACAGCATTCGATGCACGACTTGATATATCCCTTGACAAAATTTCGGCTTCGAGGAAACCAAAAGTGTTGAAGAATTCGCTTCAAAGTCCCGTCAACTCCCGGATGACCAATGTCATCGTGGCACAGCTTAACGACTCGCCATCTTATGCCACGGGGTACTACCAGCAACAGTTTATTGTCGTTACCCCTTTTAAATAATCGATTCTTCTTAAGCATATAATCACGAACATATTTTTGTCGTTGATCTGAGATCGTTTGACCGTCAACAATGTCAATAATCTCCCGCAACTTCGGATCCTGCTTTTGTACTGTGAACAGCCAATCATCGATGGGAAGATTTATTGTCATCACACATGCACTAACATCTTCGGGTTCTACGGCTTCTTCAACTGGAGCTCGGCTCATCGCGTCTACATGCTTCATTGCGTCACCAGGCCGGTGTATGATTTTGTAGTCGTACTCAAGAAGTTTTAAGAACCATCGTGCAATTCGAGGAATCAGTGGCTTCGTAGATTTAGCATTGGAAATAGCGGAACAATCAGTGACAATCGTAAATTCCTTGCCGAGTAAATACATGCGGAAACGTTGGCATGCCTCTACCACAGCTAGGACCTCCAATTCATAACTATGATAGTTATGTTCGGCTTCATTACAAGCACGGCTGAAATATGCAACTGGCTTCAGCTCTCCATCGTCCTCTCGTTGTAATAGGATTGCGGCGATTCCGACACTGCTAGCGTCAGTGTGTACTTGGTGTTCCTTAGTTACATCGTAGATCCGTAGAACTGGTTGTTCAGTCAAAGTCTTGATTAGCTGCTTATACGCCTTCTCGCAATCCACTGTCCATTGAAACTCGGCGTCCTTTCTCGTTAGTCGCGTCAATGGAGTAGCAATATGCGCGTAGTTTGCTACGAACTTACGAAAAAATCCCGTGAGTCCCAAGAATCGTCTTACTTCCGTCGGATTAACCGGAACAGGAAACTCTTGAATCGCATTTGTTTTAAGTCGTCCAGGTTTTAGCCCGCTTGAGTCCAGCTCATGACCCAAAAAGTTTACGCTGCTTTTCATAAACGAACACTTAGATATTCTAAGCGTTAAGCCAGCTTGTCGTATTAATTGAAGAAATTCGTCGAGGTTTCGTAGCCCTTCTTGAAAAGTTGTTGTTGCAATGTTGACTTCGTCCACGTAGTTCGCTACCTTGTCCCTGATTGGATTGACAATCTCCACCATCATACGTTGGAACTCGCATGGGGCATTCTTCAGCCCGAACGGCATGCGGTTAAACTCCCAGTGTCCATGATGCGTTACAAAGGCTGTATACTGTTTAGATTCTTCGCAAATCTCAATTTGGTAATACCCTGACATCATATCGAGAGCAGTAAAATATTTCTTACCTGCCAACATAGAAAGAACTCCTTCGACGGTAGGCATTAGCCATGGTTGTTTCTCCGTCACAGCATTCAATTCGCGATAATCCACGCATAATCGCTCTTCACCGTTTTGTTTACGAACAAGGACGATTGGAGAAGAATATGCGGATGTTGACGGGCGAATTATGTTAAGACTTAATAGTTCCGCGATTATTCTTTCGACCGTTTGGCGTTTCGGAATCGGAATGGGGTACGGCTTTTTAACAATTGGTTTTGATGTAGTTACCGTAATTTTCATTTTAACTGTCGAACACTTTCCCAGTTCATTCAAATGATCACCGAAACAGTCCGCGTATGAATTTAGCAATCCAATTAACTCGTTCTTCTCGTTTGCCGAAAGATCTTCACCGATATTAATCTTATCACTGCCTAAAGCCATGACTTGGCACTTTCCGTTTTCGATAATAACGCGACACTGTGACATTATGTCGGTTCCGATTATAACATCGTACTTCATCACGACGTTATCTACAATTAATAGTTCACATGGAAACTTACGGCTGTCTAGAGTTACGATCGCGGACATCATTTCGCTACACTGAAATTCACCACCAGCAAATCCATGTAGCATCTCATCACATGGTGTCACTTTGCCACAACATTTTTCGACAATATTGCGTTTGATTATTGATTTACAACTACCCGAATCAATCAAAGCGTCGCATTCAATGCCATTCACTATAACGTCCTTGATAAGTTCTGGTACCTTATTTCCGATGGCATTTACCGGCGCAGCGTTACGTAATGGACAATTTTTCGTTTCATGATTAGTTGCAGAACACTTAAGACATCTCGTTTTCCTTTGGGGATGTGGACAGTTTTTCGATAAATGTCCTCGCTCACGACAATTAAAACATACCGGTCCCGATGGCGATGGCGACGGCTTATTGTTGTCGAGGTTTTCTTCGTTAAGCGTTTTCTCTTTAGAACTGAATTGTGAACCACTCACCCGCGAGCTACCACCACCAGCCACTACAACACTATTGTTCATCGCGACACTATTAAGCGTTTTTAATAAATCGGCACACTTGGCGAAATGTATGGCCGACAGAGTTTTCTTCAATCCTTCATCCCTGAGACCGTTAATAACATATCGGATAATTGCGTTGTCCTCAATATTACCACGACGACCTAGAGATAGTACTCTGTAGTAGAATTCAATCAGCGACTCATTTTTACCCGCACGCGATTGCATCATTTGCATATGTATCTCGGCAGTATTTATGATACAAGGAAAGTCAGCTAAAAATGCAGCCACGAATTCCACCCACTCGCGAAAAATCGGATGCGCATCCACCCAGAGCTTAGCAGCACCTTTTAATTTGCTTTGTACCGCGAAAAGAACCAATTTCTCATTCCACTCATACGCTTCCTTTAATTTTTCTATGCGATCGATGAACTGTACCGAGTTCATATCACCTCCGCAAGGATCAAATTCTGGCAAAATCATTACAACGTCCCGCACATTGCAATACCGTGATTCACCATTGTTATTGTTTTGGTTTACGACCCGTTCTGGCAAAGATTGTGAATTTTCGTTGTTACAATACAATGACGACGACACTACCGGCGCGACACTATTCGACAATGCAGCTGCAACAGCCATCGGCACTGTTACTGTCGTAGTTGTTATTGTAGTAGTGTATGGAACAACATTTGTCGGTGGTATATGAGAGGGGTAATACTCGTTATCATCTCGTCTCATTTCTACACGTTGCTGTGTCTGCGACACAGACGGCGACAGCAAAAGCAAATCCTGCGAAATAACGTTCGCTTGCGCTGCTGTAGTTTGAGTTGTTACGGCGTTCGATATATTTGAAACAGAACATGATTCAACGTGTGCATGCTTAGAATTTTCCGTCGTCAACTGGATAACTGCCTGCAGCTGTTGGGTCAGCGTCTCGATTGAACGTTGGAGACTACCGACTTCGTCCCGTAGCTTTTCCACAGCAGAATCTTCGTTTCTCGAATTCCCTTCGTTGCACACCTTTTCCGCAACGTCAATCACATTAATTTCACCGATATTTTCCAGTTCTTCTAGACGCGCAATTAATTCGGCTTTCGTTCCCGACGTTTTTAGATTTAATTGACGTAGTATGTCCTTTAGTTGCAAAAGCGTATATTTCGACGGATCCATGTTAGATCACGATCCCACTTCTGAATTTTGTCAGTGGACCGAGTGAAAAATATCAAAAAGAGAATTATTAGACACCGAATTTATTTTAAGTTTTTTATTGAAATAATTGTTCACCCTTTGCGTACAGCGGCCGAATAACAACTGACTAAATTCTAGGTAGAGAAAAAAAATGAAATGAAGGAATATTGTAGGACAAGGACAAAAGGAGTGTAGGATGAAAGGGATAGAATGATGATGACTTATGGGTAGAGAAACGTTGGTGACACATTATCGTAAGAACAACTTAATGATTGTACTATGAAATTAATTACCATTGAATTGTTATTTTTTAAATTCTTAGTTTGCTCTCTTTTAACAAGTCATGTCACCAGTGTTATCAATCACTTAGTCTGCTTCCACACGTTGACTGGTGAGTCAAGACTTTTTTCGAAGTTCTCTTTGTTAATTTTCTTCCGTGAGTCTCGCGCTTTTACACGACGACTTTTTCTCTTGACTCAAATTTGACATTCCTCTTTTATTCTGCTTGAAAAAAACACCAGCAACCGAACAAATATATGCAAGTAGCCGAAACTGACTCTCCAAGCAACGAAATTATATGAAGCAACATGATGATAACAAGAAGGAAGAGAAAAGAAAACGTCAAAAAGAGTCGCTGAAAATTTTGCCCACGACTCACAGGGCAAAACATTTTTCCTCTCAACTTTTCGAATTTTCTTTCTCTTTTGCACTCATGTGAGTCGTGAGTCGTGAGTCTACGTGAGAAAGCAGACTTAGATAATTAAATCATGTCGTGAGTGTATTTGTCAATGATGTGGTGAATTCACACCGATAGCTATTCGCTCTCAGTTTGTAAGAGCGTCCACCCACACTCACAGCAGCAATGCATTATCGCTTTGCGAGTGGCAAATCTGCAGCTCATGGCTGATTGATTTTTTGATCGCGGATTTCTCGGTCAGTTGGATTGAGATCGCTGAGTAGTGAGTTCGCACCATCATTGACCACATTGGACACTATTTCAATATTGGATGAGTATAATTAAGTTTTTTATTTTATATATATCTATACACAGTTTTTTTTAATAAAATTATAACGTGGTTGAATCGATTCTTTTGGCTGCTCGAATTCTTTTGGGAAGCAATCCTTGCGTGATTTATATGTTTGAAAACATAACATGGTCCTTCGCACAGCCGAATTTATTGAATCATCATTATATATATAAATGACCTTGTGCAGAAAAACGTGTGCAGTGAACTTTGAGGACGTTTTTTACCGAGTTGTGTGAGACAGCCGAAAATTTCTTGTCGGTTCCTAGTAGGAACATATACCTAGTCCTGCCATAAGTTCTGTTACACAATTTCCATCGCTTATTGCAAACAACTTCTTGCGGGAATAGAACCGTTTACTTTTTTTTCGGAACGCATGCATTGTGTAGTAAAGAAAACTAGCCAGTTTGGTTTCAGCTTCCGATCTGCTAACATGGAGTGGGGCGTTAAAGAAAATCGAATCGCGATAATTGCGTTGCATTAGTCCGGGAAGAGTGCTGGCCAAATTTTCGAGTTGCTAAAACGACTCGGCATATCAAGAAATTTCGTTTATCGGGCTATTGATCGTTTCTCCGAAATGTCCAGAGTCGATGACAGGCCAAGAAGTGGTCGCCCACGCGTCGTCCGTACAAGTGCGGTAGTTAAGGCAGTGCGTGAGCGAATTCAAAGAAATCCCCTTAGAAAACAGAAAATAATGTCCAAGGAGTTGGAGATATCAACCAGATCGATGTCAAGGTTGATTCGGGACGATCTCCATATGAAAGCCTATCGTCGGTCCACTGGTCATCTCTTAACTCCCCAACTGAAAAAAATTAGGCTGGAAAGATGCAAGAGACTTCTGCAGTGGCACGCGGCCAATGGCCATGAAAACATTTTGTTTACGGATGAACAAATTTTTACCGTTGAAAAAGTTTTCAATAAGCAAAATGATTAGATTTATGCCACTTCATCTAAGGAAGCGAAAAAAAGCGTGATGGTTTGGTGGGGGGTGTCCCACCAAGGTGTCACATCCCTCCATTTCTGTGAAAAAGGCGTGAAAACTGGGGCAAAGGTCTATCAAGAGGACGTGCTAGAGGGTCTTGTTAAAGGCTTGACCAATACCCTTTTCAAAGGAAACAGGTGGATCTTCCAGCAAGACTCTGCTCCAGCGCATAAAGCCAAAACCACGCAGGAGTGGCTCAGGCTCAACATTCCTGGCTTCATAGCTTCTGAAGATTGGCCCTCGGGGAGTCCAGATCTGAATCCACTGGATTATGGTTTGTGGTCAGAACTGGAAAACATGGCCTGCAAGACTCCCCACAGAAATTTGGAAAGCCTGAAAACAGCATTGACCAAAGCAGCGTCCGAGATATCCATGGATACCGTGCGTGTCTCGATAGCCCAATGGCCAATACGTTTGAAGGCTTGTGTGAAAGCAAACGGCGGCCATTTTGAATGAAGCATTTTTTTCAAATAGCCAATAATGTGGGCTAATAAATAAAAAAAAATTAATTCGATATGTTTACTCGTTTTTTTTCTATGGGACTTTGAAGTTGTAACAGAACTTATGGCAGGCCTAGGTATATTTGTTAAATTAAACACGTGGACAATTTTCGTTGAGCATTCTTCGGTTTTTTTTGTATTTCACCTTCGAACTTTTATTTTGTGAAATATGAATGCATTAAAGCAAAAGCGTGGTATTGCCAAGGCTTCTTTAACACGTGCAGTTGAATTTATAGTGGTGATTGATCCATCGACCACAATCGGGATGTTAGAAGTGCGGTTGAACAGGGTTATTGAAGCATGGAAGGAATTCACTTCGTTACATTATGAATGCCTTCAACTGGTGGAGGAAGCTGAGGTTGAGGAGTTTAATTCCGATTTCGGGGTATATGAAGAAAAATATTTTCAAGCACATGCGGGATTGAAGGAGGCGATTCGCGTTCGAATTGATAAAAGTGCAAAAAATTCAGTGCTAGAACGTATTGCAAATGAGCAAAGCGATTTTTTGAAAACTTTAGACTCTTCGGCAAAGTCCCCAGCAAAAATCCATCTACCACCAATCGTTATACCGAAATTTTCTGGTGATTATAAGGACTGGCCATCCTTCCGTGATTAGTTTTTGGGTTCAGTGGATACAAAAGAAAATTTATCCGCTACTCACAAATTTCAATATTTGAAATCTTTTTTGAGCGGTACTGCCGCCGATCTTATCCAACATATTAAGGTTTCTGATGCAAATTATTCGGAAGCCTGGGATCGGCTAGAAAAACGTTTCGAGCGTGGAAACTTAATCGTCCAGTCGTTTGTTCAGGCATTCTTGTCGCTTCCTTCAATGACTGCTCCAAATTCACAGACACTTCGAAAAATCACCGACGGTGCGGATGAGGTGATTCGCGGTTTAAGTGCACTGTCGAAAAACAATCGTGATCCGTGGCTAATTTTTATTCTTCTCAATAAACTGGATAGTGAAACGAAGCATTCTTGGGCAGAAGAAGCTGGTACTCGGGAAGATATGACAATTCTGGAGCTGATTGAGTTTTTAGAACACCGGTGCGATGCATTAGAGTCGTGCCAGTCTCTGAATCGTTTGTCCACATCGCGTGGAAAGCAGACAGGTCCAATTCGTGCTTTGGTAGCAAAGCCGTCGCAAAATAGTTCGCAATGTTCGTTGTGTAACAACAATCACCAGTTATATCAGTTCTCTCAATTCCTTGAATTAGACATTCCATCACGTAGAAATTTTACAAAAACTCATTCGATTTGTTTTAACTGTTTGCGGACAGGTCATTCTGTAAAAAAATGTAATTCGAACTTTCGTTGTCGCGTGTGTAAAGCTCGCCATCACTATCTGGTTCATGAAGGTGATACGAATAGTGCTTCATCGGTATCCGTTACTTCTCCAGCACATCAAGCTTCAACGTCCTCTGCGTCTCAATAAGGTCCATCGTCGGGGACTGCTAATTCTTACGCAGTTGGACCTTTGGTTAATAACCATTCGCGTGAGGTGAGCCTTCGTAAGCAAACAGTTTTACCAACTATCGTTGCTAAACTCAAAACGAACCATAACCAGTTTGCTGATGTACGTATTTTATTGGATACAGGCTCACAAACATCATTTGTGTCAGAATCGTGTGCGCAGAGGCTGGGACTTCGACGAACACATGCTCGAATTCCAGTGTTAGGGTTAGGTTCAATGGAAGCCGGACACACCAAAGGGGTCGTGTCTTTGGAATTGATGTCTCGCTATAATTCCACTAAATTATATATCGATGCCTTTTTAGTAGGGAAGCTGACATCAAATCTACCATCCAACTCTTTCGATATATCGACTTGGCAATATATTCGGAATTTAGATCTTGCAGATCCTTGCTTCAATATCTCTTGTGTAGTTGACATTATTATTGGTGCGGATAAAGTCTGGTCCATCCTGAAATCAGAACAAGTTTTGGGTCCACAAGGTAGACCTATTGCCCAAAACACTACCTTTGGTTGGGTGATATCTGGAGAGTTCTTTGATTCAAGTAATCAAAACGTAGAAATATCATCATTTCATGCTGCTCTTGATGTTGATGGTCTTCTTCAGAGATTTTGGGTGCTAGAAGATATTTCTCCGCACAAATCTGCTGATGCCTTTAACGATCCTGCTGAAAAATACTTTCAACAGACATTTTGTCGCGCATCAGATGGGAAATACGTCGTATCACTCCCTTTCAAAAGCAATCTACCAAAATTTGCTGGTACACTGCAGTCGGCGGTATCACGACTCTATTCAATGGAGCGCCGGTTCCGAAAAAATCCGGGCTTACACCAAGAATACTCAAAATTCATTGAAGAGTACCTCGAACTTGGGCATATGGAACTCATTCCTCATGTTGAGATTCATTAAAACATCTCGGAACAATTTTATTTACCCCACCATGCTGTTCTTAAGCCAGAAAGCTCCACTACGAAGCTTCGGGTGGTTTTTGATGGGTCCGTAAAGGACTGCAACGGAAACTCGTTGAATAGCCAATTGTTAATTGGTCCGACCATACAACGTGATCTTTTTGGTGTCTGCCTGCGGTTTCGACAACATCGGTTCGTGTTTACTGCCGATATTGTCAAAATGTTTAGACAAATATGGATAAGTAAACGGGACATGGATTATCAACGCATCGTTTGGCGGACAAACCCAAATAATCCAATTGAGCACTATCGGCTACGGACTGTAACCTATGGAACTGCGGCAGCTCCGTTTTTATCGGTACGCGTACTTCAACAAATCGCTGAGGACTATAAAAATAAATATCCAAACGCATCTCGAGTTTTGATTAGCGACGTCTACGTTGACGACGTTATGACAGGTGGGAATTCTATTAATACCTTGCTAGAGCTGCAATCTGAACTCGTATTGCTACTGTCGGAAGCTCGCCTTCAGCTTCGTAAGTGGAGCTCTAACTGCTGGGCACTTCTTGCTAATCAAAATCCCGAGGAATGCGAATATTCGTTTGTGGACACTGAACGTTCCCAGTCACTTATTAAGGTGTTGGGAATGTACTGGAATCCTGCAACTGATACGTACTCTTATCGCTTATCAAATTCCAAGCCATGTCTGAATGTGACTAGAAGAACTCTACTATCCGAAATAGCTACTATTTTTGATCCGTTAGGACTCTAAGCCCCTTCAGTGATCCTTTTTAAAATGCTTTTTCAGGAGCTTTGGTCTTCTAATTTGAATCTAGGTTGGGATGACCTCCTTCCTTCTGATCTCTCGGGAAAATGGTTGACATATCGTGAACAATTGCCTTGCATTGAAAGGATTTGTGTTCCTCGTAATATGTTTGTATCTGAAGAAACTATCGAACTTCACGGTTTTTCAGATGCTTCGTCGGTAGCATACGCCGCGGTCGTTTATGCCTTATCAAAATCGGTGGATGGTCAAGTGAACGTAGTAATCGTTGCCGCAAAAACAAAGGTGGCGCCTTTAAAACCGGTCTCCATACCCCGACTTGAACTCTGCGGTGCGGTATTGCTTGCTCGGTTAATAACGGTGGCCAAATCGTCATTTAATAAAACCATTCAACGAACATTTGCGTGGTGCGATTCCGAAATCGTACTGCATTGGTTATCATCACCCCCGCGTCGGTGGACAACATTTGTCGCCAATAGAACCGCTGCCATTTTGGAATCCTTACCCAGATCTTCTTGGCGACATGTTCCATCTGAATCAAACCCTGCTGATTGCGCTTCGCGTGGCGTACCTCCCTCAACACTTGTTAACCACAACCTGTGGTGGAAGGGCCCATCATGGCTTTTAGATCCAGAAGACTACTGGCCAAAATCGAACCTGTCTCCGAATACAATTGACGAAGAAGCAAATTACCTAGAGGAGAAATCAGTCGTAAGGCATGCACTCGTCACGTCGTTTGATGGACATGTCTTTCACGATCTGATAGGAAAGATGTCGAGTTGGTATCGCTTACAACGCGTGGCTGCATACATCCTAAGATACCTCTCAAACATTAATCCCAAAAAACCTCGGACTTGTAATGGATTGACCTTCACTGAAATTCGAAGTGCACGGATCTCTATCTTAAAATTTGTTCAACTTAACTTCTTTGAAGATGATATAAAGCAATTGCGAATTAACCGTCAACTACCGGTTAAATCAAAGCTGTTAAGGTACTCGGCGTTTTTGGACAATGACGGGCTACTTCGCATCGGTGGACGCATCAAAAATGCAAGCGTATCCTTCAATATTAAACATCCGATAATTTTACCAAAAACGAACCCTATATCTAAACTCATCATTTCAGATTTTCACCATCGATATCTACATGCAGGGGTATCTGAAACCTTTGCCTTCATTCGTCAGCAATATTGGATACTAGGCAGCCGCAACCTTATACGCAAAGTCGTTCAACAACTGCAAAGCGTGTTTTATGCAACGTAAAGAAAATTGTCAGCAGATCATGGGTGTTCTTCCGTCCTGCCGCATCCAACCGAGTCGTCCCTTCACAAACCCTGGGTGTGACTACGCGGGTCCTATAACCATCAGAGTATCCTGACATCGTAAAGCAAAGATGTCCAAAGCATATATTGCATTGTTCGTATGCATGTCTACAAAGGCCATCCATCTGGAGCTGGTCAGTGACCTTACCACAGAGGCCTTCATCGCAGCGCTACGTAGATTTGTATCTCGACGTGGCAAGTGCACAAACATCTACAGCGACAACGGGACGAATTTTCAGGGAGCCCGCCGCTGTTTAACGGATGGTGATGGCGCAGTCCCATAATGATTTAATTACTGCCACCCTTGCCAAAGACGGTATATCGTGGCACTTTATTCCTCCCTCTGCTCCACACTTCGGTGGTTTATGGGAGGCTGGCGTAAAGTCGGTTAAACTCCATTTGCGTCGTGTAGTTGGAAGTGCAGTTCTAACATTTGAGGAATTGTACACTCTATTAACACAAGTAGAAGCCATACTAAACTCTCGTCCTTTATGTTCTTTTTCTGATTTTGATTTAAATCCGCTAACCCCAGCTCACTTTCTCGTAGGTGAACCACTGACAGCCGTTCCTGACCCGAGCCATATGAACATTCCAACAAATCGCCTGTCGCATTGGGAACATATCCAGAGCATGGTTCAGGGCTTTTGGAAAAGATGGCACATAGAGTATTTGACAACTCTTCAAGAGCGACCGAAATGGCAAAAAAGCACCATCAACTATAAACCTGGGGACTTAGTGGTTATTAAAGAACCAAATCTTCCACCAGCTAAATGGATATTGGGCCGAATAGTATCAGCCAACGCTGGGACAGACGAAAGGGTACGAGTGGGTACTGTACGAACAGCAGCAGGGACATTTGTACGTCCTATCTCAAAACTAGCTCGTTTACCCTTGTCCTGAAACTCGTTCCAGGGCGGGCGGAATGTTTGAAGCTCAGCAATGTTTGAAACTATTCATTCGAATTTTTTATCTTTTTATATTAAAATACTTCATACATTATCGTAAGAACAACTTAATGATTGTACTATGAAATTAATTACCATTGAATTGTTATTTTTTAAATTCTTAGTTTGCTCTCTTTTAACAAGTCATGTCACCAGTGTTATCAATCACTTAGATCTTTAAATCATGTCGTGAGTGTATTTGTCAATGATGTGGTGAATTCACACCGATAGCTATTCGCTCTCAGTTTGTAAGAGCGTCCACCCACACTCACAGCAGCGATGCATTATCGCTTTGCGAGTGGCAAATCTGCAGCTCATGGCTGATTGATTTTTTGATCGCGGATTTCTCGGTCAGTTGGATTGAGATCGCTGAGTAGTGAGTTCGCACCATCAATGACCACATTGGACACTATTTCAATATTGGATGAGTATAATTAAGTTTTTTATTTTATATATATCTATACACAGTTTTTTTAATAAAATTATAACGTGGTTGAATCGATTCTTTTGGCTGCTCGAATTCTTTTGGGAAGCAATCCTTGCGTGATTTATATGTTTGAAAACATAACAACTTTACAGGTTTATTTTGGCTTATTAATTATGTTGTTTCAGTGTATTTTCCTTTAGGTTTTATTTCTTTATTTATTACTTTTTTTGTCTTCTTGCTTACAAAATTTTTATATATTTTTTTTTTTTCTCGCTAAATTTTTTTCTTTCAATGTACTTTTCTTTACTACTTTTACCTATTTTTCTTTTTTTTCCAGATTTATCCTCTTTTTTTATTTAATCCTTTTTTTTTATTGAACCAGAAAAATTCTTTCAGTGTACTTTTGAATTGTTCACAAAATTTATCGTTGTTGATTTTATTCAAAATTTTCTTCCAATGAATGTTACTTTTTCTCACTGATATCTTTTTTTTCCTACACAGGTCAATTTCTACATTTAATGCACTGGGTTTAAATATTTCCACATACAAATTAAAAAAAAAATTACCCTTATTAGAGGGTTAATTACCCAAGGTGATGGACTTAGTTAACGTCAGATCTGCATGCGGAACATGGCTTCCTTGCCGTATATTGCTAGATTCCGGATCGCAAATTCATTTTATAACTACAGCTTTTGCACAAGCACTGGGTCTCCCGAAGACCAATCGGAAACATCAATATGTGGCATTGGAGGACACGGCACACAAACACAGTTTGCTGTATCACTCACATTTAAATCACGTAATTCAAATTTCGAGGCAAGTATTGAAGCAACCATCCTTACTCGAATGACAGATTACAAGCCAAGGTGTGGAGTTCAATCACAAAATTGGGAAATTCCTAATCATATTCAGTTAGCTGATCCTGGATTTATGACTAATCAAAAAATAGATATGCTTGTCGGCGCCGAGTTGTTCTTCGATCTTCTTCTTCCAGGGGAAATAACTGTAGGAACTCAACTTCCAACTTTGCGTCATACAAAACTAGGATGGATAGTCGCGGGTGGCGTTCCAGCTACAAACCACAATGTTGTATGCAATATTTCCACAAGGCCATCCCTGTCTTCATTAGAAAAACTTGTTAGCAGATTCTGGGAGCACGAAACCCATGACACACAAGTCAAGCGCATGAGTATTGAGGAGCATAACTGTGAGGAATTCTTCAATACCAGCACAAAAATCTTATCCGATGGAAGATTCATGGTAAGTCTTTCTTTCAAAAAAAAATCCATCTTGTCTAGGTGACTCTCGGGAAAGAGCACGAAAACGATTTCTCTCATTAGAAAGACGTTTTGGAAGGGATAACGCATTGCGTGAGCTCTACTGTCAGTTCCTATCAGAATATGAAGAATTGGGCCACATGAGTCCTATTGAGAACGCTGAGATCCCACAAAATCATTATTTCATCCCGCGTCATTGTGTGTTGAAGCCAGAAAGCTCCTCTACAGCATTGCGTGTTGTCTTTGACTGTTCCGCAAAAACAGCATCCGGATTTTCTCTCAATGATATTCTAGGAGTGGGACCGACAGTCCAACCCGTTCTTTTTTCCATCATTATTAACTTCAGATTA
This sequence comes from Rhingia campestris, assembly GCA_932526625.1. Taxonomy (NCBI): domain Eukaryota; kingdom Metazoa; phylum Arthropoda; class Insecta; order Diptera; family Syrphidae; genus Rhingia; species Rhingia campestris. The sequence continues at coordinate 83,114,670 of OW052184.1, read as the reverse complement.
GAAAGGTATGCATTTACAGCTGACATAAGAAAAATGTATCGACAGGTATTAGTAAGGCCACAAGACAGATGTTTTCAACTAATTCTCTGGAGATCTCAAACCAATCAACCTCTTTTTTTTTTTTTTTTTTTTTTTTTTTTTTTCCGTGGGCTGGTGGAAATCTTCATAGACACGATGAGCACGTGCCCAAAGTAGTGTGAGATTTTTACTCACTAAAACCACCACCCATTTGGTATTTCTATTGCAACTAAGTATTCGACTTATCCAGCAATTTTTTTTATCACGATTATATAATATGTTTAGCAGGTAACTTTCCTTTGAGAGTTCCTGCTTTTCCGCAATTATAGCGCGGTTTGTTATTATCGGGCCAAATCTAAGGGTTTAGTTCTTTGAAGACGCCGCAATATATTTGTTTCGTCCAGAATTTGGAGGACTGTTGTGTTAACGTGTCCTAATAAACGTTTTTTATGTTTTCGTGCAAAATTTTTTGTTTCATCTTTAACCGCGGGAATACCCAGATCTCTGCGTAGATCTTCGTTCCTTATGTACCACGGCGCATTGACGAATGATCTTAACATTTTGCTTTCAAAAGTTTGTAAAATGTTTAGATTCGCCTCACTGGTACAACCCCATAGTTGCATACCATATGTCCAAACCGGTTTTAGCACTTGCTTGTATAATAGCAGCTTGTTATCAAGGTTAAGCTTCGAATATTTTCCGAGCAACCAGTACAGTTCTCTGTATTTATTCTTAAGTTCTTCGCATTTCTTTTTTACATGCGACTTCCATTTTAATTTTGCATCGAGTGTCATACCGAGATATTTCGCTTCATTTGCAAACGGGATTCGAACCGTATTTAGAAATACAGGCAAATTGTTTGTCCGTTTATACGAAAAATCTACATGGATCGATTTGCTCTCATTAAGTGCAATCCGCCAGGATTTAGTCCATTCATTAACCTTGTTAAGAGCGTTTTGTAATTTAATATTTGTTTCCTCTATTGTTGTGGCAACTGCTAGTATAGCAGTATCGTCAGCAAACGTTGCAACTATTGTATCGTTTGTTTGTGGGATATCACGAGTGAATATTAGGTACAGGATTGGTCCAAGGACGCTTCCTTGCGGTACACCTGCCATTATTTCTTTGAACTCGGAATATTCGCTTCCAAGTTTCACACGGAAGAGTCTATGCTCAAGATACGACACGAGGATTTTATATAATTGTTCCGGCAAAACTTGACTTAGTTTATAAGTAAGGCCTTTGTGCCACACCTTGTCAAAAGCTTGCGACACGTCAAGAAATACGGCTGAACAAATTTTCTTTTCTTCGAAAGCTTTCTCAATTACATCTGTAATTCGATGTACTTGGTCCACCGTTGAATGTTTACTTCTAAACCCAAATTGATGGTCAGGTAAAAGACGTTTCTGTTCAATTATGGGGTGTAAGCGACCGAGTAATATCCGTTCAAAAACTTTTGAAATGATTGGAAGAAGTGAAATAGGCCTGTAAGATTTTATTTCATTCGGTGATTTTCCTGGTTTTAGAACCATAATCACTTCCGCGACTTTCCACTGTCTTGGTATGTATTCTAATCTGATTGCTGCATTTATAATAAAAAGAAGCTTAGTTAATGCTTTCCGAGGCAACATTTTAAGAAGTTCTCCTGTAATCAGGTCATAACCCGGAGCTTTTTTAGGCTTTAGTTTCTGTATTTCCCGTTTAAGCTCGGCAATACTTGCATATCTTACTATGTTATTATCGGTTGTACTCTCGAATATATTAATGTTTTCATTTTGCGCCGGACCATCAAATGGCTTAAATGTTTCCTCAAGATGTGAGGCAAAAACGTCAGCTTTTTCCTTATCGCTCTTTGCCCAAACGTCTTGAGTTACCCTAATGGGCGGCACAGCGATTTTTGGCCGTTTTATGACTCTAATTGCTTTCCAGAGCGAATAATTCGATTCCTTTCCAGCGGTTAGGCTTTGCAGATAAGTTTCTACTGAATGGTTTTTAAAGTATTTAATCGAATTTGATAGCAAATTACTCAACCGATTGAGATGTGTTTTATCTTGCGGGGCACGAGTTTGGTGCCATCTTTTACGAGCTTTTCTTTTTTGTCTTACTAAATCTTGTATTTCACGGGGGTACTTAATTCTACTATAGCTCACTATTTTGTTCTGTTGAGGAGTATTATTCCATGCTGCTTTTTGGATGGTATTGATAAATGAGTCAACAGCGACTTCGAGTTCCAATGGGGTTCTAAGCGATACACCCAGTCGGATATTGTTTTCAATATCGTTTTTGAAACCTTCCCAGTTGGTTTTCGCGTTTGTTAATCTGGGTGGTTTTTCATTTATAATCAGTGACTCGCTCATTGTTAAAATGACTGGAGAATGATCAGAGGAAAGATCAAAGCATTCTTCAACTTTGATTCGATTGGACGGCAGACCTTTTACAATGAAAAAATCGATCAAATCCGGTATTTTTCTAGCATCAGTTGGCCAGTAAGTTGGTTTTCCCGTAGAATGAAATTCGGTATTGTACTTTCTACCTATATCATAAAGCATCCTACCTTTCTGTGATATGCATCTAGATCCCCAGAATGTATGTTTTGCATTAAAGTCCCCTCCGATGACAAAACGTTGTCCAAGGGAATTAAGCAAGTTTTCAAAGTCAATTTTCTCAACCTTGCATCGTGGTGGGCAGTAAATAGACGATATCTTCAGAAAGGATTGTCTGCTTTTGACTTGTATAGAGCTAACTTGCATTGTTTCGATTTCTAGTTTAAGATCAATCGAATGTTCGATACACTCTTTAATATATAGTGAGGCTCCACCTCTAGCCTTATTCGATGGATGTAGAGCATGATAGTCGAGGTAACCTTTTATTTTTAAGTTCGAATTACTCTTTGCGTGAGTTTCGGATATTAAACAGATGTCTATATCTTTTTCCTGCATAAATAATTCAAGTTCTCCAAGTTTTTGCCAAAGGCCATTGGCATTCCACGTAAGAATTTTAAGCAATCTATTCATGTTAAAGGTGGGGTACTTCTATTGCGAATACTATTTTCGAGCTTAACGAGCCTGTCAAAAATAAGTTTATTCGTTTTGCTTTGTTCCTCAAGTTTTGAAAGAATAATCGAAAATACATTTGAAACTGGGTCAGGTGAGATATTTTTTTGGGCGTTATTGGATACTGTAGCTTGAGCATACGTTTGTACATTTGGTTTTGGATGTACAAGATCCGAACGGATATCTGATGGCCGCGTAGTTAGTGGACATTTAGGTTCTTCGATTATGGCCTGCTTTTTCTTCGACATATTTTTAATCGGAATTTTAGGCTGTTGCTTGTTTAAATTTAATTTCTGTGAATTAATACTATTAAATTTCGTCCGTCTTTTTTGCAACTCTTTAGCTACTTCGCAGCCGCGATAATTTGCCGGATGATTGCCTTTACAGTTAATGCAGATAGCAAGAGCTTTCTTATCTGACATACAATCTACCGTCAGGTGATTGCCGGCACATTTTACACACCGCGGTTCTTTTTGACAATAGCTTTGCGTATGATTGTATCCTTGGCAGCGCTTGCACTGGGGAACTAGTTTGGAATCCTTACGCATAGGCTCTATTTTTACAACAATATTAAGTATTGTTTTTATTTCATAAATTTTGTTCAAACTTTCTGTTTTATCGAAAGTGAGTATAAATAAAGGAAGGCCGCGTTTTATTACATTTCCTTCGCCATCTTTTTGCTTTTGGTCTCGTTTGACAATGTTAACGGCATCTATGACTTTATATTGCCTGTTTTTCAGATCATTTACAATGTCATCCTTTAAGCACGACGCATGTAACCCTCTAGCTACAACGCGTAAAGGCCTTTCAGATTTATTTTCAAAAGAATACCATTCTATTTTATCGATATTAAGCTTGCGAGATAATAGACGGTAACTTTCAGGGTCTTTAACGCAGACTTTCCATGTATTTTTTCTTAGCGAAGTTACTTGGTAGCCCGATAATGGCAACGATTTTAGCAAGGTATGCAACTTGTTAAAGTCGTCAATACCGATCACATTAATTGGCGGTGGGGGACGTTGTTTTAGCTGTTTCGCTTTGTTAATAATCTCTTTGTCGCGGTTTATTATTTCAGGAGAGGATACAGCTTTCCTCTTTTTAACTGGTCTTTTCTTTAAGATCCAGTCAGTTTCGCGACTGAGTTCTTCTTCATCCGTGTGGTATTCCGAATTCACGGGGCCGTTTGAACTTGTTTTTGGTATTTTAAATGAACTCTTCAGAGTCATATTTTCTTCCTTTAGATGTAGAATTTCTTTACGAAGCTCTTCGCAGAGCAGTTCGACATTGTTAAGCCTTGTTCGAAGAACGTCGTTTTCTTCCTTTAGGCTCTTATTTTTCACTGAGTCTCGTTTTTCGTGGGCTGACACTTCTGGTGTTGTCGAGCTCCTTGAGACACATATATTTTTTTGAGATCCTGATGTAGGTGACCTCGTTACCCTTGAACTTTTCCCGAAAGGGTTACACATTTGCAATAATTGGCTCTCCCCAGAATCCGTAGAGCCGACCTCCGTAGAGGGTGGATTTTCCAGTGAAACTGAATTGCCACCTGGGGTAGTAAATCTTTTCGTTGTACTCATTGCATTTTTGTTGTTTGTATACGCTTTACACTCGGTATACGGGGAGTGGATTTTAGTCGCCTTCTACGACAGGCATGCCTTACCTCGGGTATATTCTGACCCCTAACCCGAAGGGGTGGGTTACACACTTAATACATTGACGTACGGGTCAGCCTCTGCTCCATACTTAGCAACAAAATGTCTGGTACAGCTTGCAGATTTTAATCAACAGATGCACCCAAGAGCATCCGAAGCTATACGTGAACAAATTTACGTCGACGATCTACTTGCTGGAGCAGAAACGGTATCAAAGGCCAGGGAACTGCTTGAAGAGATAACGCTTCTTCTAGAAAAAAGTAAGTTTCAGTTAAGAAAATTTTGTGCCAATGATAAAACCATTCTCAAGGACATTCCTGAGGAATACAAAGAAAGGTTAGTAAGATTCCACCAGTCCGACGTAGTAAAGATATTGGGATTGATTTGGAATCCAACGCTCGATCAATTTGAATTCGGATTTAACTCAGACAAATTCACTGCACCTAAAACTCCAGTAACACGCAGAACTGTTTTGTCTGACCTCGCACGACTGTTTGATCCTTTAGGTTTATTAAGTCCAGTTATAATGCTTGGAAAATTGTTCATGCAAGAATTGTGGAAAACAGACTTTTCATGGGATGACCAGCTTCCCACGGACCTGGCAGAAAAATGGACCAGGTACGTAAATCAATTTTTTGATCTAAAACATATAAGTGTACCTCGATTTGTAATGTGCCCGTCGCTAATAATGACCGAACTTCATGGGTTCTCTGATAGCAGTATGTCTGCCCTTGGAGCATGTGTATATGTCAGATGCATAGACGATACAGGTAATATTTATAGTAAATTGCTGTGCTCAAAGTCTCGCATAGCTCCGATGAAAGCCACTACAATCGCTCGCCTCGAACTTCAAGGTGCAGAGCTCTTGGTCGAACTGGTAAAAAGATTACTTCAGACATTTAAGAAGAATATTCACAAGGTAGCATATTACACAGATTCAACAACGGTGCTAGCTTGGATAGGCTCTCCTTCTTATGCCTGGGACACATTTGTAGCAAATAGGGTAGCAAAGATCCAAGCAGAAACTGAGATATCACAATGGAATCATATTAAAGGAGAAATTAATCCAGCTGACTTAATAACGAGAGGATGCAATCTCGTTGACTTGTCATCATCGTTGACATGGTTCGAAGGTCCGTCTTTTCTTAAATTAGACGAATCACTTTGGGAACCAAGTGCATACACCATTCCACAGGTGGTTCCAGAATTACGAAGGAATTAAACGGCTTTGATAACTACAGACCAAGATCAAAATATACTGAATCGTATCAATCATAGAAACTCATTTTATACGCTGCAAAAAATATTTTCATTTTGCAGCAGATTTGCAAGAAATGCCCGATGACCATACCTTCTTAGAAGAAGCGGCATGCTATCTGCTGATGAACTGCACGAAGGATCCCGTCTGCTCTTGGTGTACATTCAATGTATGGCGTTCCCAGAAGAATACAAAGCGTTGAAAGACAATGTAAGTATAAATGCAAAATCAAGCCTGACGCCCTATTTTGACAAAAAATACAAATTACTTCGAGTGGGAGGGAGGTTAGCAAATTCTGCTCTGCTGCCGGACGCAAAGAACCAAATATTGCTGCCTAAGAACAACGTCGTTACTAGATTGATTTTGGAGCATTTGCATAGAACACACTTACACATATCCCACAGGGCTCTGATTGCGATTTCGCGACAACAATACTGGATACTAAGCATTGGAAGAGAAGCAAGATCAGTGATCAGAAAGTGCATCAAGTGTGCGAAATTCAGGCCAACATCCATCTCACAGCTGATGGGCGACCTACCAGTGGAAAGAGTAACACCATCTCGCCCATTTTACCACACAGGGGTTGATTTTGCTGGTCCTATAACATCACATTACAAAATCAGAGGTAAGACTCCTTCAAAATCGTATCTGGCCATTTTTGTTTGTTTTTCAACTAAGGCGATCCACATAGAAGTTGTTGGAGACCTCTCTACAGAGTCGTTCACCAATTGCCTTAAAAGGTTTGTAGGCCGAAGAGGATTGTGCCACACTATCTTCTGCGACAATGCAACAAATTTTGTTGGTGCAAGCAATAAGCTCAGGGAACTTAAGGAAATCATGCAGTCAAAGAGAATGGAGTCAGCCATTCAATCAACTTGTACTCAAACCGGAATCAATATGAAATTTATTCCCCCTCGTTCACCGCATTTTGGAGGACTTTGGGAATCAGCTGTAAAATCGGCCAAAGGGTTGTTGGTTCGTCACTTGGGCGAGACTTCGCTAACATACGAGGAGCTCACCACTGTTGTAATTCAAATTGAGGCTATACTAAATTCAAGGCCCTTGATGCCGTTATCATCCGATCCAAATGATCTAGAAGCTCTAACTCCTGGTCATTTCTTGATAGGAGCGCCACTTCTGTCAATAGCTGAACCCGATGTCACTGATAAGAAAGTATGTTCTCTAACTAAATATCGACAGATCCAGCATGTTCAGCAATCATTTTGGAAAAGATGGTCTGGTGAGTACTTACATCTTTTGCAACAACTAGCCAAATGGAAGATTGAATCCCAAAACTTAAAGCCAAACACTCTTGTGCTCTTGAAGGAACCCAATATGCCCCCAGCAAGGTGGAAGTTGGGACGTGTGGTAGAAGTAATTAAAGGAAACGATGGATTGGTTCGTGTCGCTAACATTAAGACTCAAGGAGGAATTTTCCAGCGAGCCATCCATAACTTGTGTCCCCTACCAATAGAAGAAATAGAAAGGAAAGATACGCCAGCAGATACTGCAAAACAAGTGAGTCTAAAAAATGAACAAGAACAAAAAAAATGTTCAGCATCACGGAACCTCCGAAGCGGGAGAGTTACCGCGGGATCTTTAGTGGTATCATTTTTCATTGTATTGTTGGTGGCGCCGGTTACTACAGCATACATAGACAACCGCATTTCTATGAACCAGCTCGATAACGCAGTCGGACTGTACTTTGAGGACATTGGAACTATTCAGGTAGTTAACAATTTTTGGAGCGTTTATGTCTACTACAATCTTACCAACTATTGGTTAGAATTAAACGAAGTCAAAACCTATTTAAATGAATTACAAACCGCTTGCGCATCAGATAAATTGGAAGGGATTCACTATTGTCATCAGACTATTGAAGTTTTTCAACAAAGAGTTGCTATCATTGACCAAAACAATGAACTCATTCACGGGTTTAACACATCAAGCCGCGGAGCGATTCGAAATCGCAGGTCTCCCTTCGATTTTGTTGGAAGCGTAGCACATAGTCTGTTTGGTGTCCTTGATCATGAAGAAGCTCAACATATTCAAAACCAGATTAATCTAGCAAATGAACATGAAATCCAACTATCTGCTCTTATTAAAAAACAAAGTTCTATTTCAGATTCAACTGCAAATATTTTGAAACGCAATTCATTGGAGGTTAACAAGCAATTCAAGATTTTGAATACATATCTGGCTAAGACTTTTAATACGCTCGAAAAACAACAGGGTGATATTGGCATCAATCAACATTTTACATCGGTTACGTCCTATCTTATTATGGTTCTACAAAACTTCCAGCGCACTCAAGACATTCTACTGTATGTTATACTTGATCTAAACCATGCAAAAATCAACCCTCAGCTTATCACACCAAAACAACTTAGCAACCAGCTACAGCTGATTCAAGGAAATCTCCCATCGACTATGAGATTACCTAACGTGTCAGTGCTGGATATGTTCAAAATTACAACAGTCAAGGGGCGTACTCTAAACGATTCAATAGTTTTTGAAATGTTGATACCATTAGCCGAAGATCAAGAATTTCAGGTATTTAATCTAATTCCATTGCCCATTAGTCACAATAATTTGAGTTTTCTGGTGGATATATCTAAACCATACTTAGCAGTCACTTTATCAAGGGACAAGTATTTTGGGCTAACAGAAATTGAATTCTCATCATGTAGATCTATAGCAGCAGTTAACCATCTATGTACTCAAGTTGTCCCGACTATGATTCATCAACACAATTTGCAAGTTTGTGAAATGGCCCTGCTTAATCATGAAGATGACGCATTAACTGACTGCATCCTGAATGAAATACCATCAAAAAATCGATGGTCAGCAATTAAACAAACTAATCGTTGGTTATTTTCTTTGATTACTAATACAACAGGTCTTCTTATTTGCAATGGAGTTACAAGCAGCATAGTTTTATCTGCTAATGGAGTAATTGAATTCAAGCAAATGTGCACTCTCAAAATTGGAACCACTATAATAAACGGACGCTCAAGCTACAAAACCACTATAACCAATTCGTTCATACCAAGTGCAAAAATCAACAACTGGATTGGAACTCGTAATCGTAAACTCGCAAACGATCTCACCCCCCTACCGACGGCAAGCACTATTGATTATGATCAATTTAAAAATCTTAGGCAGGAAATAGAAGACCTAAAGAAGGATGCAACAACGCCTGAAGAACCCCAGCTAAATATCCATGATTACCATCACTATGGTTTGAGCTACCTGTTGCTGACTGCTACTGTTGGCATCATCATTTTTTATTGCCGACGACAAAGAGGGCCAGTTCCAACACCCAGACAAACAGCTCCTCGCTTTGAAGCCACATAATTACTTTGAAGGTTAGGAACCTCCAAGGAGGGGTGTATGTACAAACTTGTATGTTTGTACATTTTTTATGTCTGTATATATTTGTCCTATTTATACTTTTTCTGTAACGAGACCTACTGTGTGACCAATTGTCTTCGATAGTTCGCCAGACGAAATACGATCTTTCGTATTTTTACTGAATTGGCGATTCCCACGTTTCACGGGAAATATTAAATGATGCGTGTGTCACACAGTAGCGGATCGAAATTCAACTGGTAGTATTATCATAAGAAATAAAGTCATATATTCGTCATTGTTCATTAAGACCGATCGGTTGTGTTTTTTTTAACATCAATTCTTTGCTTGTACAGCAGTACTAACAGAGTCAGAAGAAAAAACTAAATCGAGAATTCGATTATTATGATTTTTTATACAGCTTGTTTGCTGTAAGTCAAATGATAAAATTTTGTCAAGTAATAGTAGCTCTTGTTGTGCAGAATCTTCAGATGGTATAAAGTGAGGTTCTCCCTCAGAAGGCACCCAGTTTATGTGCGGCAAGTTAAAATCACCCAGCAATAAGACAGTACTGTCACAACACGATAAGTCAAAGATATATTCTAAAGCCTTTGATAGCTCAGAATACAGAGTGCAAAGACGGTATGAAGGAATGTACGCATTTGCAACAAAAAGATATTTTTTTTCCAAGAGATATCTTAACACAGATTATTTCTATGTTAAGAGGGAATGGAAATTCTATTTTCTCAAAGGTAAGATGACTGCGGACTGCATTAAGAACACCTCCACCAAGCGCTTTTAGGTCATTTATATGGCGGTCATTCCTATATACTGAGAACTCGTGATTAAAGAGTTCCGAGTCAAGTATACTGGCGTTAAGTCACGTTTCAGTCAAGGAGAATATGTCAGGGGAAAAGGCTTGGGAATTTAGAAAAAATGTTTTTGTTTTTGTTCGGAGCCCTCTTACATTTTGGTAGTAGAGGGACAGTCTTTGTAGTTTTTTGAAGTAGGACTGTTTTCTTTGCGGATTACATTTAGCGGCTTAAACTCATTAACAATTGTATTTGAAGGCCATGAGTTACTGTTGCATACCGTTTCAAAGAGACCAGAAGGAACAAGTATTTTAAATGACGAAACAAAGCTATCAGGCTTACTGATTTTTGTACATTAAATTAAGGGGCCTCTGGGAACGAGATTTGTTGATACCAAGTGATTTATGACATCATCAACCGAAGTGCTTGGTTTCAACAGTGAAATAAAAATCGATTTCGGTTTAGGAATCGATTCAATCGAGGATATATTTTTGGTAACTGCACGAATTGTATCAGATAATGGGAAAACGGTAACGGGAGAAGGATCAACCGGAGAGGACTCGACCGACAAATTTTGAACGTCATTAGTATTGTTTGGATGCTGGCTTCTCAAATTTGAGCGCTTAGCTCTCGGATTTGCCAACGATGAATTGTTGACACGTTTTCGCTTTGCTGTGACAGTTTTATCGTTGGATGTTTTGGAAGGGCTGGATAGAATGGACGTGGTTACAGAATCACTAATCTTTTCTGTTTTATCTAACGAGGTTTGTAAAGACTCTGTAGATGTGGAGGCATCACATGAATCATGGGTCTGAGAAGGAAGACACAGTGGATAATATGTGATTAAAACTCTCAATCAAGTCTTTAAAGCCTTTTGAGAGCTTTGCAATGTCAGATTTAAATATTGACATTTTAAAGGCGAGACTGGACAAAGATAATTTTCGGCAAGCAATGCAATACCAAAAAGTACCCTCTGTTGAGTTTACCTTGTCCATAAATGCGTTGGTAGATCCAACGCACTTCGCATGAAACATTTTACCACAAGGGCCATAACAGGCGAAGAGAGCGGTAGTGGGGTTCTTTGTTTCAGTGCATTTATATGCGGGGCTTATCCATAATTTTATAAATATGATAAATTTATTATGGACCGAATAGAAAATCTTTGAACTAACAAAAAAAAATTGTTTGTTGTGGGACTTGAACATGCGAACTTAGGGACTGTGACAAATGTCTTACTAGCTACGCTAACAAGAAAATTAAAAATGGTATTCAAAACTATGATTAGTCAGTTAATGGTGGGAGGAGTCAAAATTACACAGAGAAAAAGTTACGACGGACGGTGGGAACCAGACATCAACAAGATCCAACATGCAGATGTACGCAAGCCAGACGAAAACAAAACGACGTGAATAACTAAGACGAACGAACAAAGGAAAAGACAAGCAGAAGACAGGAATGCGAATGAATGCATTAACTACCAGAAACCACCCCTTTGATTTTACTCGTGTGTGTAGGCAAAACATTCTCGCTACACACACGATCGTTAGTATAAGAAGTAGTCACGAGTGTGTTCTGGAGTCAGTTCACACAAGGCCTAAACAAAAAGGAAACGACAGTAGCTTGCCTATTGGACATAGAAAAGGCCTTCGACAGCGTATGGATAAAAGGATTAATATTCAAACTGATTGTGCTTGACTTTCCCAATCATATAGTAAGATTAATTTATAATTTCTTAACTAACAGAACCTTTTATGTACAGATTCACAATGTGAAGTCCTCCATCAGACGAATCAATGCTGGAGTACCGCAAGGATCTAGGCTTGGGCCTATTCTCTTCAACATTTACACTGCAGACCAGCCTCTAAATGCAGCCAGGTGTAAGACACTACTTTACGCTGATGATTCCATTACATACGCTTGCTCACTTTCACCAGAGATAGCAGCTCGCAGAGTTGAATGCCATATAAGAAGCCTTTGGGAATATTACCTTAAGTGGGGACTTAAGATAAACAGCAGCAAAACTGAACTTATATGCTTCAGGAATCCAGTAACTATGACCAGAGGACGTAGAACTTTTGCAACAAGATGCAGCAACTTAAAAATAACCCTTCCGGACAACAGTGTTGTAACTACGAAGAAGTCCACTAAATATCTGGGAATAAACTTTAGTGAGAGATTCAGGTTCAACCCTCACGGAAACACCATTCTGAAGCGAGCGAACTTTGCACTACATCTTGTGCACCCACTCCTAAGGAAAAGGAATGGATTAAGCCAAAAGACCAAGCTGCTTATATACAAGCAGCTCATAAGACCTGTTTTAACATATGCTTGTCCTATATGGCTTACAATATCCCCAACAACGATGGGAAAAATCCAGATGTTTGAAAGGAAGGTACTTCGTATTTGTACAGGGCTTCATCGAAATCCCACAACTCTAAAATACTACCCAACTGGAATGATTTATAATGAAGCAGCTATTCTCCCAATCGATCAGTTTATGATGAAACTCTCTGAAAGAATCATTCAGAACCTTACAGACCATCCAAATGTAGATATACAGGATTTACTTCAGCAAGAGATTGAGCCCAGCCACCGATACCTCAACGCACGTTCCATCACCGATAGCCGATTCGAGAATATATTCCACAATGAAGATACTCCATTCTATAAGAAGGCCACCAGCGGACATTACAGAGGTTAATCCTCGGTAATATTAGTTTTGAAAAGAAAATAATAATAATAAATAAATACCAACTTTTTTAAAAATTAATAATTAAAAAAAAAAAAAACATTTAAAAGATTAAGTACACAATTATACTGTTTAAGAAAACAATTTTAACTAAACAAATGAAATCCGTCGGGCCCCTGTTGTTGAGCCGACATTACATTATTTAATTATAAGTCTAGTTCTAAGTCAATTTGTATATAGTATGACTAAATAAACAAAAATCTTAATCGTAAAAAAAATCGTTCTGGAGTCAGTCGTTCATGATAGTCCGCGAAGTAAAAACGTCCTCTAAATTTCTAAAATTAAATATAATCCGAATCTCAATGTAAAATTAGTCTAAGAAAAAATAATAATAAATAATGAATTAATAAAAAAGATTTATTAAAAGAAATGTGCCTAAATTATTTAAAAAGGGATCCCACATACATAGATACCTTTTTTTTCATTTATTTAGTTTGGTTTATTTTATCAAACAGAGTTTTACAGTCTCTTATAGATAATTTATATAATAATACAAAATAAAAAAAAAAATTTAAGTATGTAAGTAATTGGTATGTACATGTACAATCGTGTAAGTAATTTTATTTAGTTTCATTTCATTTACAGTGATAATTAGATTATGGCATACTTAATAATATATGTAAGAATATAAGTACCTAGCATTTAACAATTCTATTTTTATGAACTATTACATTTTTATTTGGAAGTTTTATTTCAACATTTACTCCAGTAATATTTACAATTTTAAATGGACCACTGTAAATAAGTTTATGCTTATCATAAGGTTCGTTTTTTAGTAAAACGTTATCTCCTATTTTAATTTCTATTGGTCTTATGTTTTTATCATATGTTTTTTTATTTTGTTTCTTAACCTTTTCTAATAGATTTTGTGCAATTAAGTGAGTAGTTTTTAATCTATATTTAATTTCATCTGAATAATTATCAATGTTATATAAGGGTTCTATATCGGTTTTCATAAAGTTATCTATGGATGTATTTTTTCCAAAAATAAGTTCAAATGGAGTCTATTTTTTATTAAAGCCAGAGTTAGGGCTTATGTTATAACAGAAAGTGAAATATTTTAAATGAGTTTCCCATTCTGTAATGTCATTGACGTAAGCTCGTAAGTATTCGATAATACGCGATGGTTACGTTCTATTGTTCCTAGAGATTGGTGGTGGTAGCTTGTCGAGAATTTCAGGTTTATTTTTAGTAACTTACACATTTCTGTAAGAATTTCATTTTTGTATTCAGTACCCATATCAGCAAGAAGTTCTCGCATTGGGCCATATATCAAAATGAATTTATCAAATATAGCTGTTGCTACTGTACGGGCTGATTTGTCAGGAATTGGTATAGTGGTAAGGTATTTGGTTAGATCGCACATTAAAGTAACAGCATACTTATTACCTTGGGCAGAAGTTTGAAGTGGACCAATTGTATCTATGATAACAATATCCATTGATTTTTGTGGTGTAGGAGTGAGAAACATTTCTTCGACTGTACTTGGTTTTACCTTTGATAGATGACAGACTTTACATTTTTTTACATACGCCGCGACGTCTCGCGTCATATTTTTCCAATAGAATGCTTTACGCAGCTTAGCGTATAGCTTCTTTTGGCCGCAATGTCCTCCTATCAGTGGATTATCATGAAATTGTTGTAGCAATGTTAGCTTTTCCTCATCATTTACAATTTTCTTTGGTTGATTAATGAGAGTCACATGTAAATTCTTAAGAATTCTAGCGCCTACTTCTTTCAATTGGTTAACCGTAAAATATTTGAAAAACGTGTCATTCAATGGCCATTGTAGTTTAAGAATCGATCGGTCGTTGGCTTCTTTTTGTAGCCTCGAAAGAATACCCTCAATGTACTTTTCGTTAACCACCATATTCGGAATCCTGAAACTAAATATTTTTTTGAAATTACTTATAATTTCAATCTCGTTTTTCTGCGCGCTACTTTTCGTCCTAATTCTTGGAATTTTTTTTGTAAATCCAGTTTCAAAATCTTCGTAAATAAATACATCTTTATTTTTCATTTCGTCAGAAGCTTTACATGCTTTGTTTTCATGTTGTTGGCGTCTAGTCTTTGATCTAGTTGTTATTAACACTTTTGGTGCTTGTAATGTTATTTCTTTTAATTCGTCTATTGTAATACGTGATAATGCATCGGCAGAAACATTTGATTTACCGCGAATGTACTCTATTGTAAAATTATATTCTTCCAACTCCAAACGTATTCTAGTTAGTTTGGATGATGGATCTTTCATACTAAATAGATGCACAAGGGGTCTATGGTCTGAAAAAACAGTGAAGTGGGTGCCGCAGATATACGGACGAAAGTGTTTAATTGCATAATAAATTCCTAGTAGTTCCAATTCAATAATGGGCTTGTTCTGTTCAGCTTTTGTAAAGGTTCGGGAGAAAAAGTGGATTGGAAGGTCGTTTCCTTTGTGTACCTGACTAAGGACTGCGCCGCATCCTAGTTTTGATGCATCCGCCGTCACAACGAATTCTTTTTTAAAATCTGGATATTGTAGGATTTTAGGTTTTAATAATTCTAATTTGAGCCGTTGGAAAGATAATTCACAAGATTCATCCCAAATGAATTCTACCTGTTTTCTACTAATTTATTAATTGGTGCCGCCAAGATGGCAAAATTCTGTATGAATCGTCTATAGTAATTCATAAAAGCCACGAAGCGTCTTGCTGAATCTTTATCAGTTGGTCTGGGGTATTTTTTTATCACTTCCGCTTTACATTCATCTGGTAAAAGGCCATCTGCTGTGCATTTGTGACCAAGAAATGTTACCTCTGTTTTGAAAAAATTACATTTTTGTGGGTTAAGCTTTAAATTGAATTGGAGGCAAACATCGAATACGCTTTTGAGGTTGTTGAGATGGTGTTTTTCGCTGCAACCAATGACTATTATATCGTCTACGTAAACGAACGCTTGGTCTGGAGAAATACCAGCGCAAGCTATAGACATCATGCGTGAAAAGGAATTAGGAGCAATATTTAAACCAAACGGTAATACTTTCCAGCGAAAAGCACCTTGTTCAGTACTACATGAAGTGATGTCTCTGCTGTCTTTATGCAAAGGGATTTGCCAGAACCCGGAAAATAAGTCAAGTGTTGAAAAGTACTTAGCTCGGCCAAGAGCGTCCAAGATTGTGTCTATGCGTGGTAGTGGAAATTTATCTGCGATTAACTTTTTGTTTACTAGTCTGTAATCAATGCACAATCTCATTCGCTTAGTATCACCTTTTTTTGGAACTAAAATTATAGGCGATCGGCTTCCCTCAATAAGATCATTTTTTAATAATTTATCTACTTGTGAGTTGATTTCAGATTTCTGAGAGTGAGGTAAACGGTAATTTTTTACATACACTGGGTTTTGATCATTTATGCGCAGTTTCTGTTCATAAAAGTTGTTCACTGTCATTTTGTCAGTTTCAAGGGCAAAAATTGATGAATATTGACAAAGAGAATATAATACATAGAGTGCGCATCTCATACAACGAAAATTTACTATGTGGGGTACTGATATTGATACCCCAGTGTTCACACTGGTCCATCTTACGTTTATATATATTTTGTCAACTCAAACTCAATCAGTTTGGTGGCATAGAGTACAGAGCGTCCGACTCTCATGTTATTGGTGCGAGTTCAACTCCTATGTTGGGCTACCCAAATTTATTTTTATATTTTGTAACGAAATCTTTTTTGTTGTGGTTTATGAACTCTTTTTGTGCATTGCGGCTGTATGTTTGCTCTTTGTATTTTTACGCCGTGTTCTTTATGTCGCATTTGATTATTAGTTGTTGGTGGTTCTTATTTTAATTTTTTCTGCAGACAGAATAGTAAAACACAAAAATAATTTTTGTAAGTTTGCAATTACAAATATTTTTTCGCAAAAAAATGAATAAATGAATTTTTAAAAAATTGACAAAAAAATGTATTGATATATCTATCGACGGAGGAGCCGCAGCAATGGTAGGAAAGGTTAAAGGGGTCGTGTCAAAAATTAAAAAATTGCACCAGGAAGAAACAGCAGTCATTGCATTTTGAATCGTTATGCACTTATAAGAAGGATGCCAACTGATTTGAAAAAAGTTTTCGATGAAGCTGAGAAGATAGTAAAATTCGTAAAAAAAATCGTTAAATCTCGAATCACTTCTTTTGCACACGGAAATAAGATGGCAACCTTTTGATGTATTGCATGATGAGCAATTTATATCAAAATAAGCTTATCATGCAGACATTTTTTAAAAGTTTAATGAAACTGCTTTGCAGGAAAAATCCATATCAGTTTTTACTGTGAGAGACAAACTGGCAGCTTAAAAAAAAAATTATTTCTGGTTCACCTGAGCCCGCATTCCGTAAAGTCTTGCATCAGGTAACGTCAATAATAGTTGGCGGATTTTAAAAATGTTTAACTTGTTCTAAAGTAACGCAAATGATCCTATATACCAAATTATAATTCTCCTAGCTCAAAATTTAAGGCCTAACAATCGGTGCCATACAGACGGAAAGAAATTTTAATTTAAATTGTTTTTAATTTTCGTTTGTTGTTATTGTTCTTGTCTACCGAACATTTACAATGCTTATGCAATAAAACTAATATTAAGAAGTCCAATATACTGTCCTTGTGAACTCCACATTCCCCAACGAACCAATCGGGTGTAGCAGTTTGGCATAATTGTTTTATGTTCTCCTTAATTTTCAGTTTTTTGGCATCTTTATTAAAAAAAAACTGTGAAAAACTAGAATATGGGTTTTTCAAACTTCCATTAGGGAATTTGAAGGGGCAACTAAGCTTCCGAAGTCAGAAGACGTACCGGTAATTTTTGTGGAAAATAAAAAGCTCACTTGGAGCGGTGATGACTTAATCCTCTTTTCTTAGCTCTTTGCCACATTTTTTACAATTTAATTTTGGGATTATATTGAAAGCAACATAACCCACAAAATATCTAATCGAGACTAACTCCAAGTTTATACTGACAGAATTTTCGAAATAATCCAGAAAGTAATCAGAGCATTAAATTACACTCAAAGCACAAAATTCCGATCCTGTCTCATCATCTTTATCTAGTGAAATACATGAGAGGTCATTCGTTGAATCGATTGGGGTTATTTGTATTGGGGAATCTGTATCTTGTTCTTCACAATTGCTATTGTTACTTGACTGAACTATAGTGGCTACTTGAGTGGCAAATTGGACACGCATTTTCTCACAAGAATTTGGAGAAATGTGCTGCCTAGTCAATTTTTGGCACATTTTGGTTCTTGCATTTTCTTCCCTTTCCCTTGTTCTATGACAACACTGAAACTAGCTCTTCCATCAGGAGTTTCTATATCACACTCCAGCCAGTTGTTTCGAAGGGACTTTATTAAGTGGGGAAAATCATACACGCAAAATGTCCTTTGACCTCCATACTCAAAATATGGGGTTACTACGGTAACACCAAGTTCATTGAAGCATTTTCTGTTCGAAGAGCCTTGATCGCATGAAAGGATTCTAACAGATATACCAAAACTGCTGATAAGAGAAATGTTATCTTTAACAATCTCTGTGAGTGTTTTAGAATTCAATCCCTTTTCTGAAACAAAATAATTCAAAATTGTGCTCCAATTTGAAAATATGGATCGGAGCATAAACACACAAGCTGGCTTTGCAATTGCATTGCTTCGCTTATTTCCGTTTGTTTCAAATCCGTCAATCAAGTCGATATGCTTGTTGTATCGGAGCTCTCTTTTAAGGGCCATTTCATCCATTGACAGCACCATTTGAGTCTCCTTTTACTTTGAGCTCCATGAACATTTGCTTTAAGGATTCAAAAGCGCTATTTTTCAAGCTCGGCTGAAGAAATTTTATTGGGGGCGAACGGTTTACAGAGCTAATATGTCGCAAATTCAAATTCAGCTTATCTCTAAGGAACACATATGTGGAAAGGGACTTATAAAAAATATTTTGAGAAAGATATTTGGCGTTTTCGGAATATTTTTTTGGCCTGTTAGAAATGAGGAGTTTGCAAAATGTCTTAGATTCTTTGCTGATATTTGGCAAGGAATCTATCGCTGCTCCTAAAGTTTTCCCACCAGATCCTTTTTCAGTTTTTTGCCTTTATTATTTTTCAAACGTTTTTTCAAAAGGTTATTTTTCTTTTGCAACTTGCTCATTTTTCGTTTGTAAAAATTTACATGTTTAATATTTTTTTTCGCACTTACTGCACACGACCTCATCGCAATGTGCGAGGTTATCAGATGGGAAATCATAATCCATATCCATATATTCAAAATCATCTTGCGAAGTAATTGTTGGAATAGCTTCAAATTAGAATTTTTTAAATCCAATATAGGTACGTACTGCAAAAATGATCCTGGCATATAAATATTTTTTTGTTATAATTTGCCAGCGTTACTTTACACTTCTCCCTCCAAATTTCCCACCAAAGATGGGTAACTTCGTCTAGATTTTTTGCAAACATAGCAAAATTGATTGCCGGCGGCCGATTATTTGCTGCTTTGGTGCTCATATTGCTCACTTTCCGCTTTGACAATTGACATTCAAAATAAGAATGAACTGAAAAATGAAAATGGTTTGAGCACATTGCACATGCTTACATTTTTTGTCAGAACTTTTTTTTTTTATTCTTTCCTCTTTTCATTCTTCGCTTCAACCGCAAGATGTTACATTGCAATAGCATGTATATATATGTGTTCGTGTGTTCGAGTATCAAACACGAACACAGACACCACACAACGAAATACGGAAATTCCCCTTCGCACTTACCGTCCGCGTCTGTGACGGCTACAACATTTTTAGCTGTGATGCGTACTCTATGTATTATATTCTCTTTGATATTGACTACACAAATCTAATAATTTGGGTTGTATATGGACTGGCACTTTATTTTTTAACGTATCGAGAACGTTTTGTGTTCTTTGGTCGGTATTATTTGTTTTATTTATACTGTATGTAAAGTAATTATCCAAATCGTCTGTTATTAAGGTATCATTTCGAACTGTTATTGGTTTGTCGTTTACATTTATAACACGCAAAATAGGTTTGGCTGCGTCAACGATGCCTCTAGCAACGATGACACCATCAGCTAACTCTTGTGATTCGACAATCAAGGGTTTCGAGTAATTTTTAATTTGAAAACAACGATAGGTTTCACATCTAGCTGGTATAACAAAACCGTTCTTTGACGGACCGGAATGAAGAGGAAGTTTAAAGAGTGTATTGCCCAACAAGAATGTAATATTCATATGGTTGTAATTAATGTTGCATTTATGCTTTCTTAAAAAGTCTTTACCTAAAATGCCGTCGGATGGCACATTGAAATTATTGTTAACGACATGGAAGTGCTGCGGTATTTCGAAATTATATCCTATGAGATAGGTGTTAATGATACCCATGGTAGAAATAGACTCTTCTGTTATACCTTTTATATTAATCTTCTTGTCTACGTCAATTTTGCAATTATTTTGTAAAGATTCAAATTTTATCAATGAAATGTCAGCTCGGGTGTCTATCAGAAATGTGGAATGTCCTTTTGCGTCACTACATCTTAACTCAATGAAGTCGGAGTAATTGGGATTTAAGGTGTAGATGTAAGTGTTGTTTAATTGTCTGCATCCCCCAGTTGACGCTCCTGAGGTGCGTTCTCGTTTTCCGTATAACGCACGTTGCGTTGACTTAAATTGTTAGTGTTTCTATAATTTTCTCTACCGCTATTGTCCCTACCTCTAAAATTGTTGTTCCTATTGTTGCCTCGATAACTATTGTTTCGATAGTTATTATTTCGATACGTATTGTTGCTCTGTTGATTAAATCGATTGGAACTGTTTGAATTATGTACGTAATTATTTTGGCTTCTATAGTTCCTAAAATTATTATGGTTGTTTGATTGAAAGTATAGAACTAGATGATCTTGAATTTCTGTCGCTGTTTCGACGACAAGCTTTGCAATAGCTTCTTTCGGGGACGAAAATGATGAAGATGCTAGAATCGATTTGACTAGATTTGAAGTAGTATTCACCCTACACATATCAATGGTTCTCTCTATAGCCATTTCCTGAGCTTTTTTTTAAGGCAACCCTTCGAAAACCAAAGCCCCTTGGTTTGAATTAGCTACACTCTCCAATAGATCGACAGCGTTTATAAATGGAGTGAGTGATATTGGATCGCCAGCATAATTTTTGTTTATTGTTTGTGCTGCCAAACGGAGCAATTCCATATTTGATATTTCATTTGCCATTTTCGTATATTTTGATGGCGCCAAGTCTACCTTTGAAGTTTGTGGCTGTTCTATCGGGAGTTCTTTTGTATATTCTTCTGAGCTTTCGCCCTCGTATTCGTTGTCTGATAATATGTCGGCACTTATGGGAACTAGTATATTGCCGTTATTTTTGGGAATGCGAACCTTGCATCCGATTCTGCCAAAGCAGCGAGCTAGTTTTTCTCTGACTTCAACTAGTTTAGTGCGGACGAACGCAATTTCATCGTCAGACCAGTGTTTAATATTAGATAAACAATGATCAACTAATGCATTATATGTGCCTATAAGCTTATTTTCGTATTCTCGAAGTTTTTCTCGATTTTTTGATACTTCGCGATGGAAGGGAATTAGCTTTACGGCATTCTTATGTGCCTTTAGGAATTTGTTAAAGGTTTCATAATTTGACATGGGGGAAAAAAATATACTCGAAGTGATCTTATTACTACGGGTTAAAAAAAATGCACAAAACGAAAAAGAAAATATGATATTGGATATAAAAAAAATCCACGAGACAAAAAGAAAATATGATATTAAGATGAGCATTTACAAACATTTTTTTTTTGAGTCAATTCTAAATACATATGTTACATAATATGGCTTACTTTATTGTTGTGTCGCCGTCAACGTTGCTGCATATGTTGCCGTACTTCTTGTGGCTGCTTGTGGTGAGGGATGTCAGGGGAGCTGCAAGTTATTATTTGTTGGGAGAATGGATTTGTTTTTTTGTTTTTGTTTTTATTGTATATTATAGTCTTTGAACTATGTTTAAGTTTTGTGTTCTTTAAGTATGTAAGTTTTTTTTTTTTCTTGTTAAATTTTTGTTTTTATAGTCTTTAAACGTGGATTGTAGCAACACCGTCTCGTATTATGTTTGACGAAAGTCGATTCTGGAAAGCTATTCTTTGAGTGAATTTTTTTTTCAAAGAATAGCGATATCCTTTGTACACTTTGAATAACAGATTCAACACGATCGCGACAAGAATGAGTCGAACTAGCCACGTTAGTTCGTCATTGTGAATATGAACGGAGTCTTCGATTTTTATGTTGTTGTTTATTAACCCGGTGTTTTTTTCCTTGGTCTGGGTTCCACCCATTTTTAAAAATTGTTAATTTGATATTCAATTCACTTTTTCCGAGTCGCGGCTGTCACGGTCGCCATGTAATAATAGAAACGATGCGTCTTGTAGTGTGGTCTAAATCAGACTGAATTTTATTAAATAAATTTATTCATACGTTACAAAATAATTCTTAGTCAGCTATCTTATCATATTTATATTCGATACTTAGATTCCTATAATATACTTAAATTACCTTACTCGTGCAGACAGGTATGCAGACAGATATTTGCATAATTGCATGTCTGGCATTACAGTGCAGAGGTAGTGGAAGAACAGCGACAGCGAGAATTTGTACAACAGCTGCAGTCGGAGAAATTCTGAGACGGACAGCCACACCTTAAAGACGCCTACTTGTCATGTCACAGGTAGTTTTTTGGGCTTCGTCTGAACTTTTCAGGCAAAGCCCCCTTCTCTGATGCTCTTGGTCCTTAACTTAAACTTAACTTTTTAAAATTTAAAATTCAACATTTTGTCTACAATAAGCTACTATCTTTTAGTTGTTTATATAATATATATTCCTTCGAAATGTTAAATTCGTGTTAAATGTCAAAATTCTTAATTTTTTTTAGAATAGCTATTTGGAGTTTTTCATTACTATGGATGTTTCCTCAAATACCAAACAAAACTTACGCCCTCACGCTGTCACTTTATGAGCTATAGATATGACGGCTTGGTAGAAAATTTGTATTGTTAATCGTTCTGCTTTTAGTTTGACTCGATTGATTTTCGTTTTGATTTATTATATTTTCGGTTATGAAAAACTATTATTATTCATTAAAACTGTAGCAGTTCAACGTAAAATATAATTTAAATCAAAAACAAACAACCAACCAAACAACAAACAACTTGAAATTTGATAGCTACAGTGACACTAACTTCACATACAAGAAATTTCAACAATACAGAGGCCAAAAAAAGTCACATTGAAATCATGTTCAATTGGCATTAAAATAGATCAAATTTCAGTTTTACCAATGGAAAACGCCACAAGACAAACGGAATGTTGGTACAATATAGTGATAGATACCTCATACCTCATAAATGAGGTACTATAAAATGACCCATACACCGCACTTATGGTACAATGAAGTGATCGGTACTTCACACCTAAAAAACAAAGCACTTTTGATACGGTCCATGCTTCACCGCCGTAGAGCAGGACTGGGATGATCAGGGTCTTATATAGGATCTCCTTAGTAGTTCAAGTGAGGGCTTTACTATTAAATTGCCTTCTTAGCCCGATGAAACAGCGATTGGCAAGAGTCATTCTTCGTTTCTGACGAGATGTTGTTGTCAGAGTTAATAGCGGAGCCGAGGTACACAAAATCCCGTACTACCTCAAAGTAATATCTGTCAATGGTGACGTTCTGTCCAATTCGTCGATGTTGTGTGTCCTTTCGTGTTGACAGCATATACTTTGTCTTACCCTCATTTACTGCTAAGCCCATTTTTGCCGCTTCCTTCTCTATACTAGCAAACGTGGCTATGACATCACGTTGAGTCCTACCAATGATGTCAATATCGTCGGCGTATACTAGTAGTTGCACCGATTTTTGGAAAATTGTGCCTCTGGTGTTGGCTCGGGAGTTTTGCAAAACCCTCTCAGGAATCAAATTGAAGAAGTGAAAATTTGATCGATTATGTACTTTCCTGGCCTAAAACCACACTGATAAGGGCCGATCAGGTTGTTGGTAAACGGTCTCAAGCGTTCACATATTACGGCAGATAGGATCTTGCAAGCGATGTTGAGTAGACTTATGCCTCTGTAGTTGGCGCAGTTCAGAGGGTCTCCTTTTTTGTGGATCGGGCAACCGATGCTGAGGTTCCATTCCTCAGGCATGCTTTCATCTGACCAGATTTGGCTTATGAGTTGGTGGATGTTACTTACCAAGTCATCTCCGCCAGCTTTATAAAGCTCAGCGGGAAGGCCGTCATTTCCGGCGGCCTTATTAAGCTTGAGTTTAGATATAGCTCTCCTCACTTCACTTAGGTCGGGTGGTTGGCAGTTTTCGCTGTCGTTGCCAATATTGAATGGATCGTTCTGCCTGACAGCGGAATGTTGTTCGTCATCGCCGTTGAACAGTCTACAGAAATGGTTCTTCCATATCGTCAGCATCGACTGTGCCTCAACTACGATATTTCCTTGTTCATCTCGACAGGATTCTGTTCGAGCCTTGTATCCTTGGCCTTGAAGATTTACACTTTGGTAAAACTTGCGAACATCGTTCCTGGAGTTGCACCTCTCTATACCCTCGATTGCGCGCTTTTCTTGCTCTTTTTTCTTCTTTCTGAAAAGCCGATGTTCTTCCCTTCTTCTTTGCCTATAGAGCTCAATGGCAGCTCTCGTCTTCACCTGCAGCATAGCCTTGTAGTCCTCGTTCTTGCCTGCGAGCATCTGTCGGCATTCCTCATCAAACCAGGGGTTTCTTGCTGGTGGCCGCTAGAAACCTAGCACATCAGTTGCGGCTGATCTAATGGCTTGTTGGCATCGTTGCCATTGTTCTTCGACATTAGATGCTGGTGGTATGTTGTGAGTCGAGAGGTTAAGGGATACGCGTGGCGCGAAGGTCTTGGCGGTCTCTGGCGATTGCAGTCTTTCGACATTAAATTTTTTCACAGTATTTCTGTTTTTTTGTGGCGTGGTGGCTATCCGCATCCTTACTTTGGCTACAACAAGGTAGTGGTCCGAGTCGATGTTGGCCCCTCGGAATGTTCGGACATCCAATATACTGGATGCGTGCCTCTTGTCTATCGCAATGTAATCAATTTGGTTGACTGTTCGTTGATCTGGAGACCGCCATGTCCCCTTGTGGATATCGAGGTTTCGTTCCGTAGCGAAGTCAATTGGCCTAAGTCCGTTACCAGACGTTTTGTCGTGTAGGCTATATTTTCCGACAGTACTGCTCAAGGTGTCTTCTCTTCCTACCTTTGCGTTAAAATCTCGCAGCACGATTTTAACATCGTACTTTGGTAGTCGCTCATAGGTTTTGTCGAGGAGCTCGTAGAAGCAATCCTTAGTTATATCATCCTTTTCCTCCGTCGGAGCATGAGCGCATATTAGGCTTATGTTGGCGAATTTGGCCTTGATGCGGATTGTTACAATGCGTTCGCTAATGTCTTGAAAACATAAGACTTCTTGCCTAAGTCTGGCACCTATAACAAACCCGCATCTAAATAGTCGCTGTTTCTGCTCACTATAACGCGGTCCATAGACGGTCCATAGTAGATATCACAGTTTTTCATCCTCTTTTTGCCCGGCCCATCCCATCGTATTTCCTGGATGGCAGTAATGTCTGCTTTATAGCAGTTTAGGGCTTCCGCTAGTTGTTCGCCTGCACCTCTCCTGTTAAATGTTCTCACATTCCAGGTGCAGATACGAACGTCGTTGTCCTTTTTTTCATTTAGCATGGTCGTCAACAATAATATCAGTCCTTTCCGCGGCTATTGGCTGCTTCGTAACAATATTTATTTTTTCTGTGGATGGGTAGTCAACCCAAAGCACAACCCCCCACCTGGAGGGCCAGGCCCTTGTTTTGACCCTAGGACAGCGGGCCGGAAAAAATACCGATGTCAGTAGCCCATTTTTGGGGTATGAGCGCTGCCGTTGACCCATTGAGGGCCACCAACTCTTTTCCAATACCCTGGCTCAGTATTTGAAATCCCTATAGACCTTGTGTTCAAATATGTCGAAGCTGCTCATATAGGGATTCCAGTTCGATCAAACTGGAGCTGTAGGCGCCACCGTTGACTCCATCTAGGGAATTCCTCCGCTGCCTCCTGAGACCAACGACCAATACCCCATCTCCAGTCGAGGTACTAGGCACCCACCAGTCACCAGTGTGGAGGTGAGAGTAGGAGTATAGTGAGAGGCTAGAGTGAGAACGCTTGTGTCCTCATATAATCGCATCGCTATCCTTAAGCACCGGCACACAGACTCAATACCGTTCTGAAATGTATAAATTGGCGTCTGGTGAAGCAACAAGAGAAAAGACAAATTTGTTTCTTAGTGAGTGGAGACGAAATGTGAATGTGTTTAGTTTAGTGTGTGTTGCTTTTGATAATGTGTGAGGCAATAATTTTGTTTGCTTTGAGGTGATGTTACATTTCACAGCGGTGTATGCACTATTGTATAGAGTTGTTCTTGAAACTATCTCCCTCACAAGTGCGTTGTCTCTTTTTGGAGGAAAACAATTTAACAATAAGATATTTTATATGGTGGGAGATATGGTTCATGAGATTTCTCCCTCACACGTGCGTTGTCTCCTTCATTAAAACGCCAAAATCACAATGCAAAAATTGCCAAAATTATGGTCACTTTTACTGCCAAAAATAAGTATTGGGGTTCTAGACTTACGAATACTAGAGGAAGAGCTTTACTTGAACAATTAAATAATGTGGCAGTAAATATCATTCGGCGGGAAAACCTACCTACTGGCAAACAGATAGGAATAAAACCCCAGATCTCGTCGACTTCTTTATAACAAAAACTATCTCCTCAAATAATATAAATGTGAAAGAAGGGCCAGACCTACAGTCAGATCACTCTTCAATACTTCTCACACTTGACGATAAAATAATAATGAAAAACAAAGTCCAAAACTAGTTAATAAGTCAGAGCTACTTCAGAGAGTTGGAAGAAAATACCCAAATGGTAACTCTGCAAACAGAAGAGCAAATAGAAGAAGCAGTGCAACTATCTACACTCAATATACAAAAGGCTGCATGGGCTGCAACTCAAAAAATAAAAAACAAAATAAAACAAAACTCATACCCTCCTGCAGTATGTGAAATTATTGCAGAAAAGAGAAAAGCTAGAAAACGTTGGCAACATACAAGGGCACCAATTGACAAAAACAAACTAAACAGACTAAATAGTAAACCCAGAAAATCAATAATTGGATTCAGAAATGAGTCACTAAAAAAATACCTTACAGGCCTAACAAATGATGCAAGTACTGACTACTCGCTCTGGAAGGCAACAAAGAAAATGAACAGGTCGACAGCTCACATCCCACCAGTGAAAACCAGAGAAGGAAACTGGGCAAAAAGCAATCAAGAAAAAGCAAATACTTTTGCTGAGCATCTTGAAGGCGTCTTCCAACCGAATGAAGTTAAAGACTATCAAGGGATGGAAGAAACGTGCCACGAAGATGTACCAATTCGACCGGTTACGTCTAAAGAACTTGCCAAAGAAAGAAAAGAAGGTATAAACATAAAAAAGGCCCCAGGGTTTGATTTAATAACGGGGGAAATTTTAAAACAATTCTCAAAAAATAAATTACTGAAACTGTTTCGCTATCGAGTCCGGTAGTTCGCACAAGTCATTTTTCGTTGACCAGTGCATCGCGGTCAATAACCCTTGCGGAACAAAATCTTCGTCGCAAAATTCGCAACTGTTCTCATTCGGTTATTTACAATCAACCGGAATCAGCTGTTAAGCAATCGCGCTACAAAGGTTTCAGGTTGACGACTGGAAACCAATTCGGTCGAACATTTTGGCGCCCAACGTCTTAAAATTTAATTGTGGTTTAAATTAAGCAATAATTAAGTGCACTACAGTGAACAATAAACATTAACAATTAAGTAGTGCAAGTGCAAACAAAAAACATTCGTTCTGCTCTTTCGGTTTCGGTTTCGCGAAGTGCATTAGTGCAAAATCAACCAAAAAAAAAATCCCTGGCCTGCAGAACAACCTACTGGAGAAAACCATCAGCAGAAGAACAAACTAGCAAACGCAATAGCAGTGTGCACTCACATTATTGGGGGATAAGGAAAACAAAAAAATCTCCCACCCAGGTACGATCACCAAGTTGAATGTGCGTCAATAGTTAATTGAAATTATTTTTACATAATTTAAAAGACCACAACTACTATATCGTACGCACCTTCAACATAATTGGCAACAAAATTATTTGTATTTAAATCATTAAAATATTACATACGAACGTTTTGACGAACATTTGAACAACATTTATGCAAAATTACAAAAATTCAAATAATTTCGCTAGCTGTAATCAGTATGCGCGAGTCGATACGATCGCCGTTGAATTTTAATTAGAATCCACAGAGAGAGAACATATGCACATATGAACATAACATGCACATTCTCTTTTTAAATTAAAATTCTTACACAAACATAGTAGCACTCCACCAGCACTTTTGGTCTCGGTTCGGTAGCCAATTTCGTCGTTTACTTTCGCTCCTTCGCTTATCGTTCGCTCTTTCGATTTTCGTTCGGTTACTGTCTTCGCTTCTAGCTCGCAAGAGAACATAAACTACGTTGTTAGAAGCTGTCCATTGTTGTGTGCGTGCCTACGACTCATCACTCAATAGAGCTTTTTTTTTCGCCGACGTCGCCGGATAGGATGCTGCATTGATCTAGTGCATTGAAAGAAAGTTTTGTTTGACTGTATATATCGCCGTATCAACGAAATAATACTTCAATACTTGTGGAATAACGCCAATCAGTTAAATAGTTCAATTGCAATCATCTTTTCAAATTGAAGGTAGCATTGGTTCAAGCATTCGATTAGCATAGTATTATTGCACATAAGGAATTTGCTTCATCACATACAAAGTAACTAGCTTCGCAAAATAGTTGATATTTCGTGCGCATTTGTTGGGGATCTAAACGGATAATAATTTTGGTAGTTTCACTCAATTTTCCCGATCAACATGGCAGAAGAATTCACATTGGAGGAGTTGAGACAACAACGGGCGTGTACAAAAGGAAGCATTACCCGAATAAAGACATATGTGGAGTCTAATTCAAATTCCCTTTCGCCGACGGAACTTGAATGTCGCCTAGGAATCTTGGAGTCGTACTTCAAGCAAGTTTTAGCATACCAAACGAGAATTGAGCGGTTGGTACCAGCGGATAATGGTCGCTCAGAGTTAGAGGCCCAATACATTTCGTTAAAAACAAAAATAATATCACTAATGGGTAATCATAGACGCAGTAGTGCTGCAGAAACTACATTGTCTATTCCCCATGTAATCACTTACCAAAACAACGTCTACCGAAAGCGGAAGATATTCCGATTATAAAAGTTTTATTGATGCTTATAAAAATCTGGTAGACAATGATTCGAGTTTAACAAGGATTGAGAAATTTAATTATTTGTTATCTTGTCTTAGTGATCGAGCCCTAGGAACGGTCAAGGCGTTCCAAGTAACGGAGGACAATTACCCGAAGCCACTTAAAAGTTTAAAAGATCGCCGTGACAACAATTGCTTGATATTTTTAGAATATGTAGCAACATTATTTGACTTACCAAAGTTCTCAAAAAACTCATCCGTCGAACTGCGAAGTCTGGTTGACAATGTGTCTGCGTTATTAAGTTCATTGTTATCCATAGGATCACATGAAAACATGTGTAACGCTAAAATTATGTATATAGCAAAGTCAAAGGTCGATCCAGATACACAATCCAAGTGGGATGAGCAGCTGGACTACAAGGAGCTACCAGATTGGGAAGGTTGTGCGAATGTTCTCAATAAAAGATGTCAGTACCTAGAAGTACGAGACAGCAAGCAGATGCGCTCATCGGAACCTAGCAATAGATGGTCCAATAAACCGAAGTCTCCAGCGTCTGTTAATCAACGTCTTCAAACGTCCCTTACCGCCAGCCAACGTTTTTGTATCTTCTGCCAAGACAGCAATCATTTCATCTCAAGCTGTTCAAAGTTTACTGGGTTGCCACTTTTAGATCGGTATACAAATGCCAAAAAATTAGGACTTTGCTTGAATTGTCTTAGAATGGGCCATGGTGTTGCAAAGTGTACACCAACCTACAGGTGCAAACATTGCAAACAATCGCATCACACCTTGTTGCATAGGTCCCAACCACAAGAGAACGTTGTTAAAGGCCAAGATGAACCTGCATCTAAAGCGGCAGTTAATACTGCAGCGAAGAGAGAGCACACTTCACAGACTCAAGTAATTTTGGCTACTGCTAAAGATTCGGTAGGAAGTTTCCAAATGGGAAGAGTTTTACTGGATTCAGGATCACAAGTCAACTTTATTAACGACAAATTTGTCTTACAAAACATAGGACAGATGTAGATATCTTAGGAATAGGTGCGTCAGAAACAAAAATTAAATTTCAAACGCAAACTACAGTTCGCTCGAGATACAACACCTTTGAGGTTTCGTTGGAATTCTTAGTCGCACCAGCTATCACAGGCTTTCAGCCAGAATCATCGCTTAACGTGGGAAGTTGGAATCTTCCGTCGAATCTTGAACTGGCTGACGAATATTTCAATCAGCCATCTAGTATAGGTATGTTACTAGGGGCAGAAGCTTTCTTCGACCTACTGCAAATAGGCCAGTTTAAGCTAGGGCAAGGCCTACCGTTATTGCAAAAAACGACACTGGGCTGGATCGTATCTGGCAGATACAAAACCAAAAAGCAGCTGGAAAACAATCAATGCCACGTTAGTACAATGGAGGAATCATTGTAGCAGTATGTGGAGAAGTTTTGGGAACTGGAGCAGGTATCAGAACATCAAAATAAATGGACAGAAGAACAAAAGGAATGTGAAGCACATTTTAAGGACAACATAGAGGTGTTACCTAGCGGTCGACGAATGGTTCAACTTCCATTGAAGAAGGATCCCAGTTGTCTTGGAGCTTCATATGATATTGCGTTTAGACGATTCTTATCGCTCGAACGGAGGTTATCTAAGAACTCAGAGTTAAAAGCGCAATATGCAAGTTTTTTAAAAGAATATCAGGTACTAGGTCACATGTCACTTGTCAAAAACCCCAACTTAGAAGAGCCACATTATTATTTACCCCATCAATGTGTTCTTAAACCAAATAGTGTATCGACCAAACTGCGAGTGGTGTTCGATGCCTCATGTTGCACGTCCTCTCGCTTGTCTTTGAATGGAATCCTAATGGTAGGACCTACAATACAGGATGACCTATTAATAGTTTTGCTACGTTTTCGACTATATCGATACGCGCTGACTGCTGATATCGTCAAGATGTATCGCCAGATTCTGGTTCATCCAAAGTTCACAAGAAGATTGCAGTTCATCCTTTGGAGAGAAAATGAACAAACCCCGGTACAAACGTACCAACTAAACACCGTGACATACGGTACGTCTTCTGCTCCATTTTTAGCTATTCGATGTCTTCAGTACTTGGCACAGCAGAACCAAGCATATTTCAAACTTGGGGCTGCGGTGTTTCAGTCTGAATTCTACGTTGACGACATGTTGACCGGTGCAGATGACATAGATACATTGGTGAAAAAACAGGATGAGGTGGTGCAAATTCTGGGGGCTGCAGGACTTGAACTATCAAAGTGGAATAGCAATCATATCGATTTCGTCCATAAGGTGGAGAAGAGGGATATAAGGCTGTCAGATTCAAATCTGTCGAGTACGTTAGGAATAGCGTGGAATGCAGAAAGTGATGAATTTAGTTTTTCGTACAATCCTAGTCGTTGCTTTTCAAAGTACACAAAAAGGTTGATTTTATCGTTATCGTCATCACTATTTGATCCTATGGGCTTGCTCAGACCCATTATAATAAGAGCCAAGATTATTCTTCAGCAGTTGTGGATCGAAAAGTTGGACCGGGATTCGTTAATTCC